>CM040914.1:41435310-41887810 GCA_023029165.1 Gobiocypris rarus
ACAGGCTAGCATAATCCGTGTATCATTCGTTCAGTCGTTTTTTATTTTATTTAACATTGAAAGCAGAAAAATTTGAAAATGGTTCCTTTTTCATAGTTTTTCCGAAAATACGTAAAACAAGAATTCAGCTAGGGTATTCGTTCTGAGGTAGAAAAATTAATGAACAGAAACAGCTGGATTCCAGATTTTTCTACCTCAGAATGAAAAACAAAAAAATCAAGCTGACTTCTTGGTTTTCATATTAAAAAAAGGAACCGTTTTCTCATTTTTCTGCTTTCAATATATATAAAAAAAAAACGACTGAAATAATACACGGATTTAGCATCCATACTGTAAACATTCTTTTTTTCTATAAAATAACAAAAATTGAAAGGAAATCACACACGCAAACCAGATATACTACTACTACAACACCTGTCTGGTCGCCAGCGACAACATAATGACGTCACTCATTTTCCGACCCAACTCTCAGCCCCCCTCGAATGAAACGGCTTCCAGCGGGCCTGGATACGGCCTGGATCCGGTGACTGCAGTAGACCTCGGGATAAAACAGAGACACTAACATTAGCATAGATGCCATTCTTCTGATGATGTAACGAGTACATCAGGTGTTATGGGAAGTGTTCCCGGTTCCGGCTGACCTAGATAATGCAGCCTAATAATCATTTAATTGAAAAAGTGTTTTATGTGTATGCCATAGAAAAGAGATGTGTTTTTAGTCTAGATTTATACTGACAGAGTGTGTCTGCTTCCTGAACAATGCTAGGAAGACTGTTCCAGAGTTTAGGTGCTAAATAGGAAAAGGATCGACCACCTGCAGTTGATTTAGATATTCTAGGTATTATCAGCAGGTCAGAGTTTAGAGACCGCAGTAGACGTGATGGAGTATAATGGGTTAAGAGCTCACTCAAGTACTGGGGAGCTAAACCATTTAGTGCTTTGTAAGTAATAAGCAAGATTTTAAAATGTATCCAATGTTTAATAGGGAGCCAGTGCAGTGTTGACAGAACCGGGCTAATGTGTTCATACTTCCTGGTTCTAGTAAGAACTCGAGCTGCTGCGTTTTGGACCAGCTGGAGTTTGTTTATTTCAAAGTAACCAATGAGAAGCCATACCATAAAGAGTCAGTTTATACATTTTCTCTTTCTCTCTCTATTTTGAAATTCTCAACTAGAAGTTAATTTAAAGTTGCAATGAAATGGAAGTAGCAAAAACAAAATGTCTTCAATATGGTACATCTGAGTGAAACAAATTATCAAAAAATAACAAAAATGCAGTGCAGCGACTTGGTTCTATCCATTGGTTGTTGATTGGATTTTGAGATGTGGGTGGGAGTACACCAAATTATTGGAAAATTCCTGCATATGTCATCAGAGAGAAGTCTCTTGTTTTCATCCGTTTTGACATTTTGATTAAACATCACAAGGTCAAGACATATGTGTGGATGAATTGATCATTATAAGATAGCATGCATTAACAATAAAATATACACCGATCAGGGATAACATTATGACCACTGACAGGTGAAGTGAATAACACTGATTATCTCTTCATCACGGCACCTGTTAGTGGGTGCGATATATTAGGCAGCAAGTGAAAATTGTGTCCTCAAAGTTGATGTGTTAGAAGCAGGAAAAACGAGCAAGCGTAAGGATTTGAGTGAGTATGACAAGGGCCAAATTGTGATGGCTAGACGACTGGGTCAGAACATCTTCAAAACTGCAGCTCTTGTGGGGTGTTTCCGGTCTGCAGTGGTCAGTATCTATCAAGAGTGCTCCAAGGAAGGAACAGTGGTGAACTGGACCAAGGAGCAATGGAAGAAGGTTGTCTGATCTGATGAATCACGTTTTCTTTTACATCACGTGGATGGCTGGGTGCATGTGCATCGCTTACATAGGGAGCACATGGCACCAGGATGCACTATAGGAAGAAGGCAAGCCGGCGGAGGCAGTGTGATGTTTTGGGCAATGTTCTGCTGGGAAACCCTGGGTAAGTGAACTATCCATGTGGATGTTACTTTGACATGTACCACCTACCTAAGCATTGTTGCAGATCATCTACACCCTTTCATGGAAACGGTATTCCCTGGTGGCTGTCTGGTGGCTGTCACTCTTTCAGCAGGATAATGCACCCTGCCACAAAGCAAAAATGGTTCAGGAATGGATTGAGGAGCACAACGAGTTTGAGGTGTTGACTTGGCCACCAAATTCCCCAGATCTCTATCCAATCGAGCATCTGTGGGATGTGCTGAACAAACAAGTCCGATCCATGGAGGCCCGCCTCGCAACTTACAGGACT
Organism: Gobiocypris rarus; assembly: GCA_023029165.1. Classification (NCBI taxonomy): domain Eukaryota; kingdom Metazoa; phylum Chordata; class Actinopteri; order Cypriniformes; family Gobionidae; genus Gobiocypris; species Gobiocypris rarus. Next base: position 41,437,609 of record CM040914.1, read on the forward strand.
TAAAGGATCTGCTGCTAACATCTCTATGCCAGATACCACAGCACACCTTCAGGGGTCTAGTGGAGTCCATGCCTCGACAGGTCAGGGCTGTTTTGGCAGCAAAAGTGGGACCAACACAATATTAGGAAGGTGGTCATAATGTTATGCCTATGCATGTAACATTCATTTAGAAAATACCTAGGGTGCATTTTCATTTAATGCCAACATTAAGAAATTCAAATATAAAACTGCTGAGATCTCTATACAGAAATAGCACATCCCATTGATTTGATATAAATGAAAATAAGCCATTTTTTCCTCATTAGTAAAAAAAAAGCTGTATATCAGTGTCACACACCCTCCCTCTTCACAAGCACTTGCCACATAAACCTTAGTTCACTGAGGAATAAGTACCATCTAGTGGCTGAGACGCTTATGCACAGTTTACTGCTGTTGGTGAAGGTCAGGGCGGTTAAAAACACAAAGACAATCAACTAAATGTTGAAATCTTTATCTCAGGAGGCACAATCTCTCGCTCTGACGGAAAGGTTGTGCTGATGGCTCAGTTTTAGGGCCGTCTTTGAGGGAGTAGATGGCACTCGTGGGGTTGCCAGGCGACAGGCAAAACTGATCATGACTCAAGCATTCCAGCATGGAATACATTGAAAATGATCGAAACACACCAGCTTTAAACTTACAGTACATACTAACACAAAATGCTCTAAATGATCAAATAACTAGTGCTAATACGGAAGAATGACGAAATGCATGTCAAGGCAGAGAGAAAGCATTAATCTTTCATAGTGGAGCTCTTTAACTTAGACAGAAAATGTTTGCCTACAATGTACTTTCATGTAAGTTTTTAATCTCTTATTCTCTTTGTATGCGCATATCCTTTCATTCTCTTACTCTACATAAAAACACGAGTACAATTCTTCCCCCCAAAAGATCAACCCCTGTTATCAGGCAATTACCTTTCCAAAGACACATCCGCGACCATATGAGCTTGTCAGCGGGGCGAGGGTGGTAAAGCCGAGCCGGGGTGGAAGCGGAGAGCTGGTCAGGAGAGCTGAGCCTAATTAAAGCTTGGGAAAGAGAAAGGTCAGGAAGGCAGTGACTTCCACCGACGAGGGAAAATGTGAAGTCTTCATATGAGAATGAGAAATGTCAGGCGCGGGCCTGAGCAAACGAAGCAAAGGTCTCGTGTGTGATTGAGAGTCTGACGAAGGGGCGAGCTAACAAGCGACGATTTGAGGCACGGGGAAGGAAATGCAGACGAGAGGGGGTAATTTAACACATTTCAGCTGAAAACATGCCGTTGAGTGGCCACTCATACCATTTCGATATTCTGCGAATCAGCTGAGCTTGTTAAAGCAATCTGAATACATGGTGTAAAAACAATGACATGTTAGCATGATTTAAAGGTATAGTGGTAACACTTTACAATAAGGCTCCATTTATTACCATTAGTTAACAAAATAAGTTAAGTAGCATTCAATGAAACATATATGTTATGAATAAAAAGAGAAAAAATAAATAAATAAAATAAAATAAATAATGTATTAACATGGTCAGAAATTCTTTTAATCATGGGGAAGATCAAAGATTAGAAATAGAATAATATCATATAATATAATAATTAGCATTGTCAAAACAATTAATCACAATTAATCATATCCAAAATAAACATGTGTTTACATAATGTGTATGTACTGTGTATACTTATTATGCATATATAAATACACACACAAGCATTTATATATTTAAGAAAAATGTTTTATATTTATTTGTTAAACATTATATTTATATATAATATACAATTATATAAATATACAGTATATACATGCAAATATTTCTTAAATATATTTTGCATATATAAATAGACACAAATGCATGTACATATTTAAGAACAAATATATATATATTTATAAACAAAATATTTATATTTATATATAATTTAAATTATATACATTTGCAGAATATAAATATTTCTTAAACATACACATGAATGTATGTGTGTATTCAAATATGCATAATAATTATACACAGTCCAATGTAATACAGACAAAATGTTTTAGAGCATAACAGCACATGCATGAGAGCATTTATCAAACAAAATTTCATTGCCAGCACTGTGGGCCTATGTGCCAAAAAAATACTTTGAACTAAGATAAAATGAAGCTGTCCTAAGATTCATATGCTCATTACTGAGGATGCATGGTGATCATCCTCATTAATACAAAAAATACATAATAAATGAATTCTTAAATAAAGGAAACCTTTTCTCAAAGTTGTTCGTTTAATCAAAGTGTGCAAACAAGTGCTCAGCTCTTCTTCTCTCTCTCTCTCTCTCTCTCTCTCTCTCTCTCTCTCTCTCTCTCTCTCTCTCTCTCTCTCAACCCTGCTTTATCAACCCTCTGTTCTCTCTCTAGTCATTGCGTTTTGAAATGATGCCTGAGGGCTAACAGATGTTCATCTTTATTTCTTTCTCAGTTAGGACATTTGCTTACGCCCCATCAGTGAGTGTTTCCCCTGCAGATCTCATGCCAGAGCTGCTCACACCATCTCAGAAACCAACTGAAAAGCTAACCCATATATTGTGTTTTCACTTTAGCTGTGCACAAAAACTGCAACAGCTTCAGTTCTCACAAAACGAATCATAAATTATGAATTAAAATGATGAAGATCTGAACTTTGTCTTGTTTCAGAGCAGCTGCTACTGTTTCTTCGCGACTTTGCCGTATTCATCCGGTTTATGATGCTAAAGTTGTTGCTATGCTAAGAGACACTCTTGTTACATTAGTAGACACACTATGGTATAATTAGCACACTCATTTCACCCCTAGCATCAACAGCAAAGGCTACAAGCTTAGAGAGAATCCTACTCAAATGATCTGACTCTCAACCTCAGTTTAGTGGCGCTAACTGCTTTAGCCATCAGCTATCATCGTTTATCATGAGGTCACTATCAGCCCTTCATTCCCAGCAGTCAGTTAGTGTGGTGTAGCTATTACTAGCAAGTGGGTGTTTGATGTTTTACTTTTTAAAATGTGCTTTTTTTGTGAGGGGCAGATATTTTGAATACAGGTCCTTGAACGTGAAAGTACACGAGATGTCCCTGGGGATGGAATGCTAACTCTGTTTGTGTTTACATGCTAGTTATTGTAATTTCACACCCATAAAGCGCAGATAGTTTTAAACAGTGGCAAACATATTCATGACTACACACACCCACACAGTTGTAAGCTGGTAAACTTCAAATGCGGCTCATATGACAGTGCAAGGTTTTTGTGTGTGGCCAACAGAGAGCTATTAAATAAAAGAAAAAAGTTCACTCGCTCTTATCTGAATGAAAGCTCCCTCGTGATAACAATTACAGGCTGGGGCACCAGAGTAGAGCAGACTGTCAAAACATTTTTACCTTACAGTATTTAACAGTGGCTTTTTGTCTTTGTGTGTGTGTAGGTCTTAACTTTTTAATCACAGAAAAAAAGTAATAATAAAATCATGTTGAAAGAATAGAAAAGATTAATTAAGAAACTTGTACATGTATTATGTATTATCACTCATTTTAATTGACCGTTTTAGGCTATATGTAAATATATTTAGCTTCTATTTTAGCCCAAAATGCAAATTCTGTCATAGTATACTCATGTCTAAACCTGTATTTGTTTTTCTCCTGCACAGCTCAGTTTTGAGCAATGTACTGTACAACAAATAGTGACTAGAGCTTTAAAGTTACAAAAAGGAAACAAAAGCACCATAAAAGTATCAAAAGAAGTGTGCTATATTGAGCTATATTTCAAAGGCTTTGAACAGATTGAAGTTGAAGTTGTTATTTGCAAATCTTTCGAGTTGACCTTGGAGCATATATCAGCAAAATTCATTCAAAAAATGAATCACTCTTTTGAGTACGACATTTTCAGAGAATCAGTTGATCTGATTTCCAAGTCTGAATGATTCATTCATGAATTGGCCTGATCTGGTGAGATGACTTGTGGCTAATACGTACGAATTGATATGTTCCCATGCGTACATATTTGCATGATCTGTCTAAACCCCAGTGACAGGTCGGTTTAGGGGCGGGGTTAGGGGTGGTCCTTCATAATAAGATTAATTTGAAAATCGTATGTTTTTGCATAAATCAAATCATATGAATTCATATGAAATCTCCACCTGGTAAAATACTTACGTTTTCAGTTAGCCGCTCATTGGAGGGAAGGATTATTAGAGAATAACGTATTTTCTGTATTGAGAAATGTTCTTATTTCTGATGCTTTGCAAATTATTTTTTTTCCTTATGAGGCTATATAATTGCATATAATTTCATATAATTGCATTGGGGGTAAACATTTTGTATTTTTTTTTAACAGTACAAATATAAAAACGCTTTAAAATCAAGATACATTTATTAGAAATTCAAAATAACTGAAGGCATTAAAGGACAACTCAGGTGAAAAATGAACCTGAGGTAATTTACACATGGTTACTGAATAGATCGTTCTCTGGGATGCGTTTTCATGAAAATTGAATGCAAAGAGATTTATCTCTAAAAACAGATTAGCTTATAACGCAAGTATATGGGGCACAGAACAAGTAAAATTTAATCGTTAGTTAATACCACTAACAAGGCTCAAAATAGCCTTACACTAACACGGTAGCATATTGAGGGTCCCTACATGCAAATCGAAGCATTGAGAACTTTGTAAGTGTATAAACAGTTTAATAAGAAGATACTTTATAAAGACAGTACATTACACGTATACAGACAGGAGCCATCTTGGAAAACAGTCTCGACAAGTCGAGCCACAACCGCTGTATACGAAATAAGTCTTATTTCCTAAATTAATTATCAAAATTAATTAAATAACGTAAATAAAACTAAATTCCCTTAATTCAAAGGGAAAACTATTGTTATTATTCTTACCCCATTCTTAAATGTATAATTACACTGTAACCCTAAAATAAAGTGTAACCAATTTTTATTCTTGTTTTTGTAAGTCACTTAATTTAGATTTTTCAGGTATCAGGACTTTTATATCTATCATTGTGCCAAGTGTAAAGTTTGATGGAGGGGGATTATGGTGTGGGGTTGTTTTTCAGGGGTTGGGCTTGGACCCCTTAAACCTGGAACACCCCAAGCATTGGTCCTCGTCTGCAATTTTTTCGACATGTAGAATCAGCGTCGGCTCTTGTCGGTCAGTCGGGCCATCTGATCATTCTGATCATTCTGATTGGCTGTTCAGCTAGCGAACCAGTGCACGAGAAAAAACAAACAAACAGAAGTAACTGTCTAAGGGAGATTCTGAGGTGCTTCGTTTATATCCCTGTAGCTGTTCCGGTTTCACGTTTTCAGTAACGAAAACATACTACTGCCACCAGCTGGTATGGAAAGATATTTACTCTTATGCAGGCGCAGAACGGACATGCTGCTTGACCATCGGATGTTGAGCGTCGACTTGGTGTGTCAGGACAACTTTGGACCCAGATGCTGCCGACGTGAGCCAGCTCCGCAGTCTGCTTTCGTTGCCACTAGTTGGTCGGCATCGGTTCAGAGTGTTCCTTGCTCTAGTTCCAGTGAAAGGAACTCTTAATGCTTCAGCATACCAAGACATTTTGGACAATTTCATGCTCCCAACTTGGAAACAGTTCGGGAACAGCCCCTTCCTGTTCCGACATGACTGCACACCAGTGCACAAAGCAAGGTCCATAAAGACATGGATGAGCGAGTTTGGTGTGAAGGAACTTGACTGTCCTGACCTCGACCCGATAGAACGCCTTTGGGATGAATTCGAGAATTCGAGCCAGGCCTTCTCATCCAACATCAGTGCCTGACCTCACAAATGCGCTTATAGAAGAATGGTCAAAATCCATCCTATAAACACACTCCTAAACCTTGTAGATAGCCTTACCAAAAAGTTGAAGCTGGTATAGCACCAAAGGGCGGGCCAACTCCATATTAAACCCTACAGATTTAAAATGGGATGTCATTAAAGATTATGTGCATGTAAAGGCAGCGTCACAAAACTTTTGGCAATATAGTGTATTTTACTAGCCTGATAGGATGTACATTTAGCAAACAGATTAGGTAGGAGTTGTCTTCACTGAGGACATAGATCATTAGAATAGCTTTTTCACAAACATTTAATCCAATCTGTAAAGAAATTTATCAAGCGCACGATACAGTCACATCAATCAAGAATAATGTTTTTGGTCATGAGTGATTTAAGTCTAACTCAAGTCCAAGTCACGAGTCTTGATCTACATCTGTGCTAAACATAATATTATATAACAAAATTAGATGACTTGAGCATAACTAAATCAGTCAATTGAAGAGCTTGAATATTATTCGAGGATTAACAATCAGTTATGGATCTTGCTGTGCCAAAATGTCATGTGGGTAATTCGTCCAAGGCAGTGGAATCAAGCAGACATTTAAATGAGAAAAATGGGCAATGCCAAAAAAACTTTGTAGCGAATATGAAATTTACTCAAGTTGTTATTATATTCTGTCCTGAAATAGCCTGTACTCTTTGGGAGAACAATTTTATTTTCATACATTTCTCATTCTTTTTTGAGTGGCTTTTAGGAAGGCATTATAGGGAGTGACAAATGGAATTTGAGGCATCAACAAATACCAAAATATGCCAAATTCTGTTACAGTGGCAAACGTGTTACTGCAAAATGATATTTTGCAAGCTTCTATAGCAAAGATTATATGATGTCAAAGTGTAATGAGATGATAAGTTCACCCTGCAGAATTGACTGTCATATTGGGCTAAAATATTTCTCTAAAATCATTAAAGTACTGGGAATAATTAGACTAGTGATGTAGAAGCCAAACCATCGAGTGGTAGTTTTGTGCAGTGAGCGCCACAGGGAAAAGGTAAATGTGCATAGCAGAAAGTGCAGCCACAGCAGATTGTAGACGGGAGAGGATAATCAAATGGCGGCAGTGCCAAAACCCTGGAAGAGAAGCGGTCAAATGCTGGTGGGAGACTGGCGGCGAGAGAGAAAAAGAGGCATGCAAAGACTGCTATTGAATTACAGTTATCATATCTGTATTTAAGATACTGTATCACATTTTGTGCTTCGCAGGGTGAAGATTCAAAGGAATTGTTTCATATCATTTTACATCATAAATGATGTTCTTATTTTAATTATTTGTATAAGTAACTTTGCAACTAAATGTCAACTCTCATTAGAGTATTTGTGATGACTTTTGAGAGGATACAGATAAATAAGGCAGACTGTTCTATAAGCTATGGCAAACTGCAAATGCATGGTCAACTCTCAATCTAGGTCTCGGATGAGATAGAGAATTATTGTCTGTGGATTGCAAACATCTGGCCGTCATCAGACAAGTAGGAGGGCACCAGACCATTTAGGGATTTGAAAAGAAACAACAGTACTTTAAATTCAACTGGCAATGACAGACAGTAAAATCAAATATGTTCACATTAGGGACCCCAGTTAAAAATCTGGCTGTGGTATTTTGAACCATATGAAGCCATGACATATAGAGCTCTGGGATATTCCAATATATACAATAATCCAAACGAGATCAGATGAAAGCATGTATGACTCTTTTAAGATATTTAAGATAAATAGCAAAGACTTAACTTTGCGCAGACGGTTTAAATGAAAGAAGCTTGACTTACCTACTGTATTAACTCTTAAAGTCGCAGGTTTTTTTCACTGCCCCCAGAATATTTTGTTATTAATATCTGAACATGCAATATATATAAAAAGAAAGAACAAAGCTGCTTCTTTTAAACAAAACAAAATGAATGTGGGTAAGTTTCATTCAAACGAGAAAATTGTGTTTTTGTCGCAGACTATATTCAGATCGGATTCAGAAGGATGATCAAAACACAGATCCAATAGATCGAGTCCATCAACACCCCCAATGCGTCACAGTCCTATAGCTCGCCCTGGGTCAACATTTCATTCACTAACATTAGGCAGTTTGGATTTATATGCTGTTTAACGTTGGTGATCCTGTTATTTTACATATTGTATGCCTATGATTACATATGAGATTGCTTGTTTCTGCTTCTTCTTCGCCTATCTTTTGATCAAGAGATTCAGTACTGTGTAATAGCACCCCTACTGTATAACAGTGGAAACAGTAAAATCTATCTGTTAGCATCTGGTTTAAGTTTAAGCACTTTTTTTGGGGCAGTAAATAATGGTGCAAACATCTGTAATTTACAAAAGTGCAATGCATGTCTCATTTAAATACTCTCCTCCCTTACATTTAGAGCCTGAAAGGGAAACTCCTACAAATACATATGCAATAAGGTCAGCCACAAAAATAACCCTATCCACACCTCACACCAATAATTTTCAACACCAATTTATCACTGTTTGTCTTTAGTAAATCCTGACAGTAGTTTTTTTAACGCCAAAAGAGGGTTTGCGCTGGCGTTGGTCAAACTTAAGAGAGGAATCAAAAACGACTCCCAAATTGTCCATATATCAGATTGATGTAGGAATGTAAGTTGCCAAAATGAAAAATAGCTTTTCCTTTACACACAGAGGGCCCAAAAATAATAGCTTCTGTCTGTAACAAGGTTTGTGTTGAGGGAAGGAGGAGTTGGAAACCAGCGAACGTTAAACATAAAGAAATCAAAGCGGCAGCCCCTCATGGACAACTGCTGCATTCAGAATAAACATAATAAAACATTACATAAATGTCCCATGCCTGGTCCTCTCTTGTCCTTCACTCTCGTCACTCCTCCTTTTATCCTTCCGCAGCTCCTCTGTGGGACTCGAGACCGGTAAGGTGCACAGGTGACGCTCGATAACACCTGCGCCACTGGCCTTGCTATACGTTCACATAGACTTGCAGATAGATATGGGTGTCATCTGCATAAAAATGAAAATACACTCCATGCTTCCTAAAAACTGAACCTAATGGAAGCGTGTACAGAGAAAACAAAGTTGGAGCCAAATAATTAGTAGAGTGTCTAAAGTGGACCATGGAAATAAAGTGTAACCCCATAGTCTATTGGCACAAGCTTCCAACCTTCGACTATTTGGTCAATAGATAGTGGCAAAAAACACATATACTATATAATTACTATATTTCTAAATGAATCACTCCCTGATTTGTTCTCTATGTTGAATATGGTCCACTGCATCCTCAAGAACACTGTCAACTAGCAAATTAATAAAGCTCTACTATCCACTCCACTATACTCATTATGGCTCTTTGCAAAGTACATTGACCAGCCCTGCTTCAATTCACCATTCACATTAAAGGATAATCATTGCTTTTATATATATATATGTATATATAAATAGCAATCCCACATTACATGTTAATGTGAAAGCAGAAAAATGGATGATGACTTTTGTATTAGACCCAAAGCTGTTATTATGTTTACAGTAGAGCACTTAATTATGACCCAGACCTGGTTTTATAATGTCACTGGAAGTGAGAGTAGCTATTTAATGTGAACTTGGCTTCCGTCTTCATTACTGCCTGGAAAATGAAGTACTTAGATGCAACAGAAGAAAGGGACATCTCCTATGGGTTCGTCTCTTTTCCCCTGGTGTACAAGTTTGCTATTTTGCTGAAGACAAAAACTATCCGTTGGCATTCAAAGTGGATGAACAATACAGTATAGTGTTGAGCAGATGTTGATGACATTTGTGCGTGTGTTGGTGGTAGAGATGCCGTCTAGACACAGAGTAATTAAATCTGCTGGTTCAGAACTGCTGGGAAATATGAATCCCTAAATAAGCGCCCACAACTGTAGGCAAAACAAAATTGATCTGTTAGAAAAAACATCCCAGATTATTACATTATGATTGAGTGCCACAGTTCCCGCATCTACACAACACACTGAAGTTAACAAGACTGAGCACAAGTGCTGGGGAGTAATTAACTGAAACTAGCACACAACTAACATTTTAGCTTAGCTGATTTATGGCAGTTTTAGGCACTGGTCAATTTTGAGGCTTGGGCTATTTTGCTTCACATAATTTATCTTCAGATTATTGAAATGAATACAAAATATAAGAGTTCATTTTATTACCTTTATACATTTATGCCTGTACACTGTAATTTCAAGATTTTTATTTTGTCAAATCAACTTAATAATTAATGTGGTTCAGATTACATAATATTTTGAGTTTCTGCTGATCAAACCAATCTCCTTCATTGTATTAACTCAAATTTCAATGAACTCAAAAATGTAAGGCAACCAGGTAACTTGTTAAGCCAACGAATGCAATTCATACACTATATTGTCAAAAGTATTGGGACAGCCCTCCAAATCATTGGATTCAGGTGTTCCAATCACTTCCATATGGTGTATAAAATCAAGCACCTAGGGTTGCAGACGCTTCTACAAACATTTGTGAAAGAATGGGGTCGCAGTGAATTCAAGCGTGGTACCATGATAGGTTGCCACCTGTGCAATTCAATTTGTCAATTTGTGAAAATTCCTCACTACTAAATACTCAACGGTCGACTGTTAGTGGTATTATAACAAAAGTGAAAGCAACTGGGAACAACAGCAACCATGGCCGAGCAGCTGCAGCTCCAATACTTACATTACCAAGGGCAATGCAAAGCGTCAGATGCAGTGGCGTAAAGCACGCCGCCACCTGACTCTAGAGCAGTGGAGACGTGTTCCCTGGAGTGACCAATCATGCTTCTCTTTATGGCAATCCAATGGACACGTCTGGGTTTGGCGGTTGCCAGGAGAACGTTACTTTCTTTACTGCGTTGTGCCAAGTGTAAAGTTTGGTGGAGGGGGGATTATGGTGTGGGGTTGTTTTTCATGGATTAGTCTTGGCTCCTTAGTTCCAGTGAAAATAACTCTTAATGCTTCAGCATAGCAAGACATGCTCCCAATTTCATCCTCCCAACTTTGTGGGAACAGTCTGGGGATGACCGCTTCCTGTTTAAACATGACTGCACACCAGTGCACAAAGCAAGGTCTATTTAGACATGGATAAGTGTGTACAGGGTGGGCCAAATCCATATTAAACCCTACCGATTAAGAATGGGTTGTCATTAAAGTTCATATGCATGTAAAGGCAGGTGTCCCAAAACTTTTGGCAATATAGTGTATCTTTTTTAAAGGCTGTTTTCTTAAAAATATATTTTTTTTCTCTCCACTTCAGCAAATCAAACTTTTCAGTATTCCCATTTATATTCTAATGATTTTTACAGAGGGATTTGTTAACATATAATTCACCTTATGTATATAGCATTTTATTTCTAAAATAAAATCCATAGCAATTTGTTTTCTGATTAGACTTTTTTTCTGAATTATGGAGTGATAAAAAGAGAGATCACCGAACATTTAACTCTAACACAGTATGTCAACAAAATGAAACAAGATTTTTGAAACTAGCTTTCTGCTTTGTAAATGTAACTTTGTGCAAATTGTATTAGATAATGCCTTATTTACATGTATACATGAGGATACAGAAAACTTGTAATAGAAAACAATTTTCTTAATAAACTGTGATTAATCAACTAGGACAAGTGATATAATATTTACCATATTGTTTTGCCTAACACAGTGTTCCAATTACAATACTTTTTTTCAACAAGGTCACACGCATTGGATTATCCATAAACTGTTTATTTTATTTACCTTTGGGAAATCTAGATTAATTCTAGTGAATTAGACTGTTTGGATGGTTTATTTGAATTGACTAAATTCCATAAAACAACTCACTGATTCAAATCCCTGCTCAGAAAGTGAGTTCTGTATTTTAAATCTCCTTTATTATAGCAAACTCTAGTTAGGTGTCTGATTCAGTTTGTTCCAAACTTAAATTAATTGGTCATTTTCGGGTCACCATAAATATAGAAAACCTGAAATTATCAGCAAATTTAGGAATTGTACATATCAGATATGGGATACCTGAAAATGTTAATTTATTAAAAATAACCATTAAGTAAACCAAACATGTCCATTCACATTATATGCTATGCTTTGGTCACCAGTGTTGGGGGGTAACGTATTACAATTATCTTGAGCTGTAATCAGATTACTTTTTTCAAGTAAGTAGTAAAGTAACGCATTACTTCTAAATTTACAACAAAACATATCACTTTTTCAAATAAGTAACGCGAGTTATATTGTTTTCACATGTATTGACCGACAGTTCTCCTGTCCCAATTAGAAAAATCGAGAGTAAGTGCAGAGGTGTTGTGTGTGCCAAAACATAATAGCTATTGTAGTTCTAGAATAAAAGTAACACATAACACATTACTTTTCTTAAAAAGTAACCAAGTAACACAATGAGTTACTTTTTAAGGGAGTAACACAATATTGTAATGCATTACTTTCCCCAACACTGCTGGTCACGCAGGTTTGTTTATGCATCTCATAGCCACAAAAAAAAAAAAATCCCTCCTCAGTGATAGGTGACTGTGTCATCCCTCAGCACAAAAGCACCTTCAGTCAGTCAGCCTGGTCTGTGAGGGGCGCTAGTGAGTGGAACAGATTACCAGATAAAATTAGACAGGTAACTACTTATAAGACTTTTACTAAAAAGTAAAAAAAAAGGCTGATTGATACGTATATCTGTCAACACTAAAGACTTGAACCTGTTGTGTCTCTCTGTTTTGTATTTGTTTTTATAGGCTGCATGTCTTGTGCCTTTTATGGTTGTTTTAGCTGTGTGTTTTGTGTATTTGTCATTTGCAAGTAACGTTTTTTGGATTTGTTTTGTGTTGTTACTAACTATGTATATTTGTGTCATATTTCATTGCTCTTTTAACATCTTGACCAGGGGACTACAGATGAAAAATAGCCTCTTGGCTAATTCTGGCTGTTTTACTCATGTTTGTTCATGTGTTTTTATGAAATTGCATTGTCCCCTTACAAATAAATGAATCTAATATAATCTACAAAAGGCATGACTTCACATCATGTGGCCACGATGTCGTTACTTCAACAAAATGATCATGTGGCCGCAACATAATATCGCATTAATATGTTGTCTCGTCAACATGCTATACCATTCCCATGAGTTAATGTGTCGTGGCCACGACAAAACTAAGTGAACGTATATGACAAGTTATAATTACAGATAATTCAATTTCACTAAAGTAAAAAAAGGCGTTAAAATGAACAGACTTCTGCTTATAGAACTTTATGACTAGCATGTAGCTTAGCACACTACAGTCTTAAGGCCCGTTTACACCAAGAACGATAAGATAACTATATTAGCATCCACATCAGCAGACCATATTGTTCTGTTTATTCTAAACGTGTGCTTGTCTGCCATTTTAAATGCACAAACTTATTACAGCAGGATTGATTCTGATTGGTTGTCAATTTTCATGGTTCATCAGCTGGATAAAATCATTCTGAAAGTGATTCCAACAATATTGTTTCTCTGTGCCGTTATCGTTATAGCTGTGGTGTGAACTGTGGTTTTAATATTGAGAATGATTTTTAGAACTGTACCTTTATCGTTATCTTAGTTATTGTCCTTGTTGTGAACGGGCCTTTATAGTAGCTTCCCCAACACTAACCTCTGGAAGTGTGTTCCATCTTCATTAATGGCCATAATTAACGAACTAATAGCCACGATTAAGTAATAAATGACTCTTCTTGATAAAGAAAAAAAGTAAACGAGGAGAAAAAGAGGTTTAGAAAATGAGGACAGAGAAAGATAGCTTGCACTGTCAAAGCAAACTCCCAAGCCTCAAGCCATAAATACAAGCCTTTTTGTCAAGCCTTTGATTAAAACACTAGCAATTTATGAATTTCTTTTCATCCAGTTCATAATTCATTAGAAAAAAAAAAGTAAAATACAGCCTTATCAATATTAATGGTATGAATGTGTTTTGCTTTGAATGCTACTATATATCCAAGTGAAAACTGCGTGCTGTAGCCCGTGAATCTTTAAAATGCATTGATCTCATAAAAAGTCGGAGAGGTTAGTAAATACTACCAGAGGATAAATTAGCCAACAGCGCACTGAGCCAAGAAGAAGACCTGTGAAATCCTTCCAAACGCGTTTAGCGGTCATAAATGAGCAGGGGGTTTGAGCTCCGCACGCACATAAACATAATCACCTTGAAAAATGTTTTGACACCTTCGTAAAAGAGACATCATGAAGACTAACAATGTGTAGGTGTACAAGACGGAAAAAGCGGATGTCATAAATCTTACCTTGCGCTTGTTGTTAGGGCTGACATACAGATAGCTGAGGATGGTCTTCACGCCCACCTTTTCATTGAGTTTCTCATAAGTGGTTCCGTAATCTGTTGACCTGAAATGTAATCAGAGGCCTTGATGAGAACCTGGGGAATCAGCTGTCGTAATTAAAGACCTACTGTGCACTTTAAACAAGGCTGAAGTGAGTATGGAACTGTGGCTTATTCATGGAAGCAAAACACTTCTTAAGTGCCTAATTTGTTTTAAGGAAGGTAATTACAGGTTTAAGAAATGCCGAACAATTTGTTTGTGCAGTGAAGTTGCCACGACCCTTTATAGTCCCTTAAGGTGCAGTCACATTAGTGAAATTTCAGCGAAGTTTTGCATTCAAAAAATGTCCATTCTTCATTGTTAATAGTGCTGTATGAAGTCAGGAACATTCAGGAGCACATAACGCATCAATGCTGTCTGTGACTTTTAGTAATAAAATTGAATCGTTAATATTTTTTTTTAGCAATGAGGGGTTACATCGCTAAGTAAGTAAGTAATTACTCACAGCTTCAGAGAGAGACGCTTAACAGACACAGGTACGAATCTGTCTATGTCTAGATCTAACGAGCCATAACTGATGGAAATAACCGTAAATGTTATCCTTATGGTCAAAATTGTGCAGCAAACATCGATAAAAGCTTTAATCCTTAGGACCCGAGTAACGCGCAGAGGTGGACAAAGTACACAACTCTATTACTTGAGTAAAAGTAAAAGTACTACTGGTCAAATATTACTCCGTTACAAGTGAAAGTTCCAAAAACTGATTTTTAACTAAAGTAAAAGTACAGAAGTATTTGTTAAAAGTACTGAAGTATCAAAAGTACATTTCATTTTTTTTCATGTGAATGCATTATTTTATTATTGTTGCATTGTTGTATAAATGCTCATGGTGGTTTAAACCAGTCAGTGATGCTCCATCCGCCATACTAGCATACGATAACCTTAAAGCTAATTTCAATACTTGTATAAAATTTATAATGCTCTTTACAAACCTGCTGTCACTTTAAGACCGAATGCACGGACCGTATACGCTGATGCATATCCGATATTCTCCCAACTGTTTATTCGTTTCTTTCTCCCAGATGTTTACATTTTTGAACATTTTATGAGACAAGCATCAGTTGTATGCCAACTAAACAAATTTTTTATATTTTCAGAAAACTGAAACATACTTTCTAAGTATGGCCATGGGTGCACACACTGCCAAGGAACAGTTTTCTTCCATTTTGCTATAAACCGATCAGTGTTCAAAAAATGTTGAAACTTCTCATGACTTGTGATTACTGATAGGCTGTCTGCAAAAAAAGCACACAAAAAAACACACTTTTAACGAAGAAAAAAAGCTGCTACAGAAACGACTTTCTACTTCGAGGACCTTGATAGAATGTAGTGGAGTAAAAAGTACAATATTTGTCTTTCAAATGAAGTGAAGTTAAAGTAAAAGTTTCCAAAAAAAATAATACTCAAGAAAAGTACAGACACTCAAAAAGTGTACTTAAGTACAGTACTCAAGTAAATGTACTTAGTTACTGTCCACCTCTGGAAACTCATCGCGCGTTTTGCTGGATTTTTCCTCATGACCGTGTAAAACAACTTAAAACACTCCGTCATTTTTGGCCTCACAGACATGAATGATATGCCTTTACAAAGCTTAAAATGTCTACTTTTATTTATGTACACTCAAAATAAAAACTAAATGTTGTGAGTTTCGCTAAATAAAGTTATCGGTATAAAAAGGATAATCCACGGCTAGCTGAGCATTAAACGCTTCGAGTCAGGCAGTTCTTTGCTTCCACGTTTAAAATTGTTTAAAGGTGCCATAGAATGGAAATGACTGTATTTACCTTGGCATAGTTGAATAATAAGAGTTCAGTGGAACTGACATACCATGAGACTCAAACACCATTGTTTCTTCCTTCATATGTAAATCTTGTGCTTTCAAAAGACCACTGAAAAACGGGCGAATCCCAACATTTGCATTATACAGCAATATGAATGTGGACCTGCACAGCCGAATCATCAGAAGTGCGGCAGTTATTATAAAGAAGCAAGCAAGGACAATAGCGATCATGGATATAAATATTATGTTCCAGTGCAGGGGATGTGAGAACTTTCCATACCCTCCGCACAGGCACAGAACAGGCATGGTTGATGTTTATCTATAACAGGATTGAATTAATCAATTCATTGTTCATATTACTCCAATTTAATTCCGTTTGCTCTGACTAGAGTTCATTTCGTTAACAAAAATGTGATGAAAAATTTTCGTTGACCTATTTAAAAAATATAAGTTTGAGCGTTCATGCTTGCGGTTGCCAGATTTCAATCATTTAAATCCCACAATCAGAAAAAACTTGTATTCTATCCGGGTGTTTTACTTACAATTAGCAATCTGGCAACCATGTGCACGCGAGCTCTCTCTCTCGCATGCGGATGATCTGAAAACACCAATAAACAAGTAAACTGCATTTCAGCAATCTCCATTTAAAATTTTCTGCTTAAAGTGTCATTCAGGTGGTCTGTGTTCTGTCACGACTCATGAGCCGCTTGAGCAGCTTGTGCTGTTTGTGCGATTAAAACCAAATAACTTGTATTGACTTATTTATTAACTTGTATTGTCTTCTATACTCTGCTAAACTGACATCAAACCTTTTCAGTTATGAACTGTAATAAATCCAAGCATGGATCTCTCGACTATTTGTGATTGTGTTTGCTGAATAACTGCACTTGTGTGAGCTGCTGAAATTAGCCTTGCTGTGAAACAGCCAATCAGAGCAGAGCTTAACATTATTATTCATGACCATTCCAAATAAGCCAAAAACAGACCCTTTCATTCTAGAGACAAACCCTAGGGTTGTAAATGGACATGTAAAACTGTATCTAAATACCCTTACCTGAGCCACATACCTTGTATAGAGAGTATCAGAGAACAATTAAAAATATTGTATCAATGCATTCTATGGCACCTTTAATGCACAGATAGCCGTGAATTTTCCCTTTACTTATTACATGGCTAACAGTAAAAATTATTAATACAGGCTCATCCGGGTAACTGTAACTGAAGTCAGCGCTTTGCGCTTGCTAGGAATGGTTTTTCCTAATGAAAAAAAAAAAAACTTTCCTTAAGTTTTGCGTTTGGTAAGCTAAAAAAATATCAGAACTCAAATCAATATTTTGTGAACAGTTATATAATTATGTCATCTGGTATGATATACTCGCTCAATCTCATAGTAGCTGTTGCCATTTTGCAGCAATTGTTTTATACACTGTAATTAAAAATTAGCTGAGCAACAATAAATGTGACCACATCTTTAAAGAGATGGATAACCTAACACAATCTCACAGGAAAGTTTTTTACGAGATGCCGATTTCAAATACAATTGTGTGATGTGAATGATATGAAAATGTATGTTTTTTTGTTTGTTTTACAAAATGAAGTACAGTATGAAGGTCTACCTTTAACCACATCCTTAAATATAACTGTCATTTAGGCATAAGCAGATCATATTAAAACATACAAATGAATGTGTGGCAAGCAGGGTGGGTCAGAGAGCCGTGGGAACGGAGCAAGGCCATGGCGCGAGTGCTAATGATCGTACCCTGTGCGCCACAACGGACTCATGTCCCAAGGAGGAGCTTCAGATGGATGAAATGAGGAGTGATGACAAAGAAGGACGAAAGAGGACCAGGCCTGGGACATTCATGTTGCTGTTTTGTTTTAATTTATGGGCAGTCGTCTGTGAGGGGCTGCTGCTTCATGTTCATTTTGTTGTGTGTCTAATTTGTTGCCATTAAAGTTACATTGATCATTTGTAAAATAGTAAAATAGTTAAGTGTTGCCATTAGACTGATGATGAGGATTTAAGTTTACTGTAATTTTATATAATATTTATCTATAGAAAAGGGAACAGAACATACCAGCAGAATATAAAAACGTTTATTTACCTATTTTAATAGATAATATGTAAAGTGTTATTGAATTAAAGATTTTTATCCATGTAATGCAATGACGATCTATGTATTTCACAGCTCACCGAGATTTTGTTCCAAGACATGTTCCTAGATCAACATCCCTGTCTAAAAACATACCCTGCATCCCAATGTGACTACTTATACTACACCCTAAAATAATGCATTCTTTTTATGAAGAAAATGTACATACTTCTGAGTGTGTAGCAAAAGAGTAGACAAGCTTTGAACAGTTGTCCGTCGCATAGTTACGCACATCATGTCACCGTAAACTAGCCTGTCAATCATCTTGTCACTGTTAAAATCTTCCACATTTCATTTAATTTAATTTCCTACCGTATAGGAGAGAAATGCAGTAGCACGTTCATCTGCCAGACGTGGGTCTTTCATGCAGGGACTCTCCTCATGTGTTTGCATAATGATGCATTTAAAAGTCAATGGCCTAACATAACTTTATAGAAGTCCACATTGTTATTGCAGATTAAATATAACGTGGATAACATTAAATAAATATTTTTATCTGGTTAAATGTTGATTATTAGTCACCCCTTAAATGTCAGTCACCATGTTTTGTAGTACAAATAAATAAATACATTTTTATTTCATGTTTGTAGTTCTAAACCAAATCCTTCTCCAAAGCTCAATGGGTTGTGAACAATATTAGCCTGTAAAGTGTGTGTAACCTCTCCTGATCAAACTTGACCCCCGGTCTGCCGGCATTAGAGTTGGTCGCTCTAACAAGAAGGCTAAAGGCTGCAGCCCCAAGCGTCAGTCGCTAGAGCGTCTCTTGTGATCAGAGAAGTGAGGTTTACTCACACAGCAACTACTATCTGGCCTCCGTTACACTGACCTCCCTAAACCTTACTACCATCCGGGTCACGGCACCAACGTAACCCCTCCGGTTTGAGCTGGCCCACTCCAAGCGACCTCGAACCCGGGTCTGCCGTATTAGAGTCAGACGCTCTAACAAGAAGGCTAAAGGCTGCACTCCCTAGCGTCAGTCGCTAGAGCGTTTCTTGAGATCAGAGAAGTGAGGTTTACTTGCACAGAAACTACTAGCTGGCCTCCGTTACACTGACCTCCCTAATCCATACTCTCATCCGGGTCATGGCACCAAAGTAACCCCTCCTGTTAGAGCTGGCCCGCTCCAAGCGACCTCGAACCCGGGTCTGCCGGCATGAGAGTCGGATGCTCTAATACCTAACCCTTACCCATAAATTATCCCTACAATCAGAGGGAAATGAGAGATTTATAACACTGATAGAAGCACCTAACACTGGTTGTGAGAATAAACTTGACATAATCTCTAAATTTACTCCCCAAATCTGATTGGTTGTTTGACAGAGATGTTAATTCAGAAACATGTTGCACTTGGTAAAATCACGTTCACATTACTTCATGGGTTTTCATTAACTCATTGTATCTCATCAAAATCGTATAGAGAATTGAGTACTTTTTAAATGAGCAAATATTTAGATTTAGTTTAAAAGTCATTTCTGTAAGTAGTCACCCTGCCAGCTCATCATCCCAATGCTCACTGGCATTCACACAAAATGTCAGCTTTTAATTAAACTTACAGTATGGGGGGAAGTTAAAGAAAAGAGACCATCAGTCAAAGCTGAGGAAAGACGCACAGAGAGTTTTATCTCCAGAATCTGTCATCGCTCAAAGTGACGTGTTAACGTTAATGAGACTCTGCTAACTGAAGTTTCACTTTCAGCTTCTGAGTTCTGTATACTAGAAATTCAGCAGTTTCAAAGCCTATACAACACCAGGCCAACAATAATATCGATTTGTAAAAATGTGTCATTAGATCAATAGCAGCCCGATACATTGTTGCAGTGGAATAAGAATATCCAGAAGATGCAGACGAGTTCGAAACGCCAATGTTTAATAACAGGAGTATAACACAGAATACACAAAGACAGCTGGTCTGGATCATATTAATCCAACAAATAAGACTTCACAAATGACCGTAGAAACAAAGGGAGCATTTAGCGGTTGACTAATGAGCTCCAAATGCGACACAGGTGTGTGGTTACTATGGTAACGAGCTTCTGATAAACACTGAATTCCAGAGAGGATGCCCTCTGTTGACTGTTAGGGGAACAACAGACATTTCCCTGACATCTACATAAACAAACACAGTCGTTTCAGAGGATACAGCTTTGCTGCATGTTGCACTTCTTGGTTATTAACTAAATATATGTCATTTTCTAGACTAGGGAAGGTCCACTGAGATGAAATTAAAGTTTTCAGCACTGTGAACAGAACAGAAACGATCATTTAGCTCTTTTGTCCAAGCAACTTACAGCACACTTAAGGCCCTTTTACAAGCTTCAGTGCATCACTTCAATGCAACGCACGACCACATCCACATGAAAAGTGACAATTTTACAAAGTTGCTATGTAAGCAAGAAAGCATGCAAGACCTTTGCTATATAGGGCAGCGCGGGACACAACCTAACATGGGGTTAGTTGTAACACACATGGTTTAAAACTTTCCACACATGCCAGGATGACGAAACTGTGTACTTACTAGTTGCCAGATCAACACTATATAGAAAAAACTGTGCCAAAATTAAAACATCTTTGGAAGATATCACTGTATATTTATTTAACCATAGCAATTTACCACATACATTTCTTACTCAAGTTTATTTTTCATCTCTGCTTTTTGTGTTTATTTAAAACTAGACAAATTTGATAATATTGTAATCTTCTATCTGTTATTTATCAGTTGAGATGGTTCTTTAATGCTGATCTAACAGCAGAAGACACGAGCTGCTGTTTTAATCCCAGTTGTGCAGGTGGTGTGTGTTGTAACACTGCGTTACAATGAGCCGCTATTAGAACTACGCTATTATATTCTATACTTTTATTAATTATTTTGAGAAACCATGAGAAAAAGGGTGAATAATGACTGAGAGTCAATGTTCAGTTATTATGCCAATTATTATGTTTTGAACTGTTAGCTGTATTTAGTGATGTGTTTGTTGTCAAACTCAAAAATGTGTGTATTTTTGATGATTAAAAAATGCCATTATTTATTATAAGTTATTAATTGTATTTTATTGACAAAATATTTGAGTTTGTCTTGTATATTTTTTAGATTATATCAGGTAACTTTAAGCTGTCATATGGTGATGTTACAATGTACCCTCACATGTCACAATGTACCCCACCTACGGGGCATGTTGTCACATTTCACTTCCATTCTTTTAGGGTAAATCAAGAAAAAAGTATACACTGTATCAATGAAACAAAAACCACATCATTGTACTAGACATAATTGTAATGTGCAATTAATGTGGGGAAAAATAAATACTCTGAACCCCAAGTGGATTTACACAAACTGAGAAAGTCAAAAAGCGTTGTGCCCGCTCTCCCCTAAAGGACTTGTTAGTTAGATTTATGAAACTTTATCAGGATGTTCTTGGAATTTAATTAAACTCATGAAATTTTGTTGGGATATTGCAACATGATCATGGCATTGCTATTTGTATTTTGATTCTGGCAAACATGCATATTCATACTTTTATATAAACGCTAAACATTTCGAATATGGATGTACTGACAGTATCTGAAATGTAAACATTTTAAGTATGAACAACTTGTTTGTGATTGTTAAAATAAACATTAAATAAGAATAATAAATGCAAATTTCCATTTCAAATGGAACCTTAAATATTTACCTGAATCCTTTCAGGTTCATATATTGAATTAATAACTGGATTTGATTCTATTTAATAATTGTGATTAATCAGATTTGTTCAATGGAATCATTTTTATTTGAACTTTAAACTTTTTAGCTTCACTTTAAAATGACTGAACATTCTGTCATCATTTGATCATTACATAATCACTTTTTAGTTTTATAGTTATATATACACCGGTCAGGCATAACATTATGACCACATTCCTAATATTGTGTTGGTCCCTGTTTTGCTGTCAAAACAACCCTGACCTGTCGAGGCATGGAGTTCATGTGTGCTGTGGTGTCTGGCACCAAGATGTTAGCAGCAGATCCTTTAAGTCCTGTAAGTTGTGAGGTGGGGCCTTCATGGATCGGATTTGTTTGTTCAGCACATCCCACAGATGCTCGATTAGATCGATATCTGGGGAATTTGGAGGCCAAATCTACACCTCAAACTCGTTGTTGTGCTCGTCAAACCATTCCTGAACCATTTTTGCTTTGTGGCAGGGTTCATTATCCTGCTGAAAGAGGCCACGGCCACCAGGGAATACCGTTTCCATGAAAGGGTGTACATGATCTGCAACAGGTAGGTGGTATGTGTCAAAGTAACATCCACATGGATGGCAGGACCCAAGGTTTCCCAGCAGAACATTGCCCAAAGCATCACACTGCCTCCGCCAATTTTACTTCTTCCCATAGTGTATCCTGGTTCCATGTGTTCCCCAGGTAAGCGACGTGATGTAAAAGGAAACATGATTCATCAGACCAGACGACCTTCTTCCATTGCTCCGAGGTTCAGTTCTGATGCTCACGTGCCCACTGTTGGTGCTTTTGGTGGTAGACAGTGGTCAGCATGGACACCCTGACTGGTCTGTGGCTATGAAGCCCCCCATTTTTTGGTTCTGACACCTTTCTATCAGAACCAGCATTAACTTCCTTAGCAATTTGAGTTACAGTAGCTCGTCTGTTTGATTGGAGCACACGGGCCAGCCTTTGCTCCCCACATACATCATTTAGCCTCAGCCACTCATGACCCTGTCGCCAGTTTGCTTTTGATAGATAATGACCACTGCAGACCGGGAACACCCCACAGGAGCTGCAGTCGTCTAGCCATCACAATTTGGCCCTTGTAAAACTCGCTCAAATCCTTACACTTGCCCGTTTTTCCTGTTTATAACACATCAACTTTGAGGACAAAATGTTCACTTGTTGCCTAATATATCCCACCCACTAACAGGTGCCGTGATGAAGAGATAATCAGTGGGCTTTAAATAGCAAATTAAACTAACATGCCAAATTCCATAGTGGCTATTCAGAGGATTCGTTAAAATCAATCAAAACCACGATTAAGCTATTCTAAGTGTTTTAAGACTGTCGGTCACGAGTTTGTGAACTGAGGCATTTTTTTCTTTTCTTTTGTCTTCCCAGAAGCCGACATCCGGCCACCTCATTAAGCTGTTATTGACATATAAAGCACTTTCCATTCAATTGTTTTAGCCTAGTGGTATCTACACACATGCATACACATAAGGAGATACAGAAAGATAGATAAGGAAAGATATTCAACAACCCAATGTTTACATTTCATGTAATATGAAATGTTGAATATTGACAGCATTTGAAAATAGGCTGTGGTGAAGATGTGGTGAGTTTTATCAAATATTCATACGTTCATCTGTGTGCTAATGTGAAACTTGTGTTCGGTTGAGACATGACATTTTTTAAACAAGTTTTTTTCGGGGGAGAACTGCCATTTCAAATCTATTTCAGTAGAGCAAAGTCTTGCCAACTCACACATGACGCAAAGACACATAACATCAGAGAATCAAAATATCTGCTACTGCTTTGTGTGCAATCAAGCGCACACCGGAAATATACAAAATCATGTTTGGATGTTAAAGTTTCACAAACCTCATTTGAGAACTCCAGTGCCATTCTTACATATTTCAAAACACTTGGAACGTCATCTTTTTTTATAACAAGCTTGTACTTTGTTTTTGCCTGTTTCCACTTCAAAATTCTAGCCTGAATTCTAGCCAACAGCCATTTTTCCCAACCACTGAAGTTTGACCCTAGAGCGTTTAGAGTTTCACCCTCGTTGCGCTGATAATTTAATTTAAATTCTATCAATTCACAGAAATACAATTTGGCCAAATGAAAAATGTAGATGTGACCAGTCATTAGACCTGGTTCAATTGGAGAGGCCTGAATTTTTGTTTTACAGTGCATTATAATAAATGTCATGGCCTTCTCCGCGAAAGAGAACTTGATACCGGCGTGTGTCTTTGTATGCTTCGTGTCTGTGTCACATAGACAGGACCTTCACAGACAGCGCGTTCTTTTTTGTCTTGTCGCGCTTAAATGGTTTAAAAGCATGTGAATGAATAAGAGCGTGCATGAGTTTGACAGAAAATGGGTGCTGCGTTAATTGAGTTGACTTTTTGACCCAAACAATCTTATGTTACCATACATTACCATTTTAGCTTTTTTTTTTTTTTTTATAAACCCCCTGTTACAATGTTCTGAAAAAAAATGGAAAAAAATGACAAGTTAATCATCTTTTTCCACTCACTGGCAGAGACTGAAAACTACTGAAGGCGCAAGTACTCAAGCTGAATTTTGTCAATGTGCATAAATCAAACTTTCTTTCAGTCTCAAAATACATTTAATAACCAGCACCTCAATGCACCTCAATCACAATGCAGCTCTTTTCAAAGCTAACAATGTCACAAATTAAGTACTTGCAGAAGCTCTGACTCTTTTGTGTGTGTGTGTGTGTGTGTGTGTGTGTGTGTGTGTGTGTGTGTGTGTGTGGACTGGTAATCCCTACGGTATGGGGACAAAATGTCCCCACAAAGATGGCAATATCCAAAATCCTTGTCCTTGTGGGGACATTTTTTGGTCCCCATGAGGAAAACATCTTATAAATCACACTAAGTGATGTTTTTTGAAAATGTAAAAATGCAGCATGTCCTGTGATGGGTAGGTTTAGGGGCAGGGGCAGTGTAGGGGGATAGAAAATACGGTTTGTACAGTATAAAATGCATTACGCCTATGGAATGTCCCCATAAAACATGGAAACACAACATGTGTGTGTGTGTGTGTGTGTGTGTGTGGACTGGTAATCCCTACGGTATGGGGACAAAATGTCCCCACAAAGATGGCAATATCCAAATTTTTGTCCTTGTGGGGACATTTTTTTGGTCCCCATGAGGAAAACATCTTATAAATCACACTAAGTGATGTTTTTTGAAAAAGTAAAAATGCAGCATGTCTCCTGTGATGGGTAGGTTTAGGGGCAGGGGCAGTGTAGGGGGATAGAAAATACGGTTTGTACAGTATAAAATGCATTGCGTCTATGGAATGTCCCCATAAAACATGGAAACACAACATGTGTGTGTGTGTGTGTGTGTGTGTGTGTGTGTGTGTGTGTGTGTGTGTGTGTGTGTGTGTGTGTGTGTTGTGTTTGTCCGATTTGGCTTTGTAAATGTTTAAGGGTACTAGAGGCTGGTACTTTTATAATAATATTTAATGATTGCACAAAAACTGTCCTGGTTCCAGAAACAGCACTAACTTTGCCAACCATATGCTTACAGCGTTTCTCTATACATTACTATGCTACTCTAAAATTGCTTACAGTAACTACTGTATAGGAAGTGTCTCTGTACTTTATACATTCCCATGAAAGTTTAATTATCTGCCACGGAAGGCATTTGACTACATTCATTAAAGCACTCCTGAATTTATCTACCCGGGTGAGGGGGAAATAATTGTCTTGAAATATGCAAATATCTTGAGGGAACACCATAGGATGCAGCTGGCCTGTAATATGGCCTTGGTTATTATATTACCATCTATTAGATCTGATAACTCGCATGAGACACTTACACTTACACTGCACTGCACTGTACAGTACTTATACACGGATACTGTACACTTATATGATAACTCGTATAAGGCAGAATACACATTAAATTCATCCATATATTTAAAGGTTGTGCATTTTCACTATCGAATTTACAACTAAACAAAGTCTATTTTGTAATGATTACATTATTTAATCAATTGTACACATTATATTATATTTATTTTATTACATTACATTATATTGTATTAGTTGGCAAGACTTTGTCCTATACAGAAAATGACAAATAAAATAATGTTTTCCCCTTTAAACAAATGCAGTGATTAATCAATATATCAATAATGTACACTACAACTCAAAAGTTTGGGGTCAGTAAGAATGTGTCATGTTTTTAAAACAAGTCTCTTCTGCTCACCAAGGCTGATTAAAAATACAGTAGAAACAGTAATATTGTGAAATATTCATACAGTTTAGATTCAAAATAAGTGTTTCCTTTTTTAATATAATTTAAAATGTAATTTATTCCTGTGATATCAAAGCTGAATTTTCAGCAAGACAATTTTTTATTATTAATGTTGAAAACTTTTGTGTGGCTTAATATTTTTGTGGAAACCCTGATACATTTTTCGCTGATGAATAGAAAGTTCAAAAGAACAGCATTTATTTAAAATATAATTTTTTGTAACAAGTCTTTACTCACACTTTTGAACAATTTAATGCACCCTTTAAAAAATAAAAAAGCACTGACCCCAAACTTTTGAACAGTATATATTTAGTTAAAAATGACACTACTTGTGTTGACATGTTTCCACACTGAAATGTTTTTTGCAGTTTTGTATGAATATATTTTATGTACATTTCACATGTAGAATTAAAGTAAACTACTTAACAAAGCAAAGTAAAATTAACAAAGAAAATTAGTAATTTTAACTTGGTCAGTAAAAGGTTGAGTAAATTCTACTTAGTTGAAGTTTCCTTTGACCTACTTTTTACTCAAGAAATAACATTGAATTAAACCACGCTTTTAACGTGTAAATTATGTGACACCATGGCTGAATACGAAATCGCCCCCTAAACCCTCAATCACTATTCCCTATTTTAGTCCACTAATACAGTTCACTTGATGGAGGGAGTGAAAACAAGTGAGCGAATTCGGATAGCCAATGTGTGTACATCGACTGTACACTTGTTATCGCGGTGCAGTGTGGGATTGAATGAGTGCACTCAATAACGTCCACTGTGGTTTCAGACATCACTACAAATGGCTGTCCCTTCAAATAGTGCCCTATTTAAGGGTATAGGGAGCGATTTCGGATTCAACCCATATCTACGTAATAGACATAAAGCGACACCTGAACACGGAGACCTCAGTACTTAATACACAGTACACAGTGACGCTAACATTCTATGGATCGTTTTTGAGTATGAATGTCATTTTGAGTAGAAAATTAACTCCATATGTCACAAAACGGCAAGTTACTAAACCTAACAACAGAAGCAATGATAAAACAGTGTAAATACAGCTGGAAAACAGCCAAAACTTAACCTCATTACATGGGAACACCAGTATCAGAAAAGTTGAGTAGTCTTACTTTATTTCATAATGGTGATATTTACGCTTTAATTTCTACAAGCTTGAATTGAGGTCTATAGAAATTACTATGTTTTTTAAATTATTGCCTGAACTAACTGTTTCATGTAGAAATGTAGTATTTATTTCACCAAAGAATCATCATTTTTATCAGTCCATTTGAAAAATAACCCTTTTTTTTCATTATACCTCTTACGTGATTAACTTGAGAACACACACACACACACACACACACACACACACACACACACACACACACACACACACACACACACACACACACACACACACACACACACACACACACACACACAGACACACACACACACACACACACACACACACACATGTTGTGTTTCCATGTTTAATGGGGACATTCCATAGGCGTAATACATTTTAAACTGTACAAACCGTATTTTCTATCCCCCTACACTGAACCTGCCCCTAAACCTACCCATCACAGGAGACATTCTGCATTTTTACTTTTTCAAAAAACATCACTTAGTGTGATTTATGACCTGTTTTCCTCATGGGGATCAAAAAATGTCCCCACAAGGACAAGGATTTTGGATATTGCCATCTTTGTGGGGACATTTTGTCCTCATAATGTAGGGATTACCAGTCCACACACACACACACACACACACACACACACACACACACACACACACACACACACACACACACACATGTTGTGTTTCCATGTTTTATGGGGACATTCCATAGGCGTAATGCATTTTAAACTGTACAAACCGTATTTTCTATCCCCCTACACTGCCCCTGCCCCTAAACCTACCCATCACAGGAGACATGCTGCATTTTTACAGTTTCAAAAAACATCACTTAGTGTGATTTATAAGATGTTTTCCTCATGGGGACCAAAAAATGTCCCCACAAGGACAAGGATTTTGGATATTGCCATCTTTGTGGGGACATTTTGTCCCCATAACGTAGGGATTACCAGTTCACACACACACACACACACACACACACACACACACACACACACACACACACACACACACACACACACACACACACACACACACACACACACACACACACACACACACAATAAGCCATCACTGCAGAACACTGACACGCAGACTCGCACAAAGGATAGACATCATCTAGAAATCCAATTATCATTTTCCCGTTCATGTAATATGATTGGATAGGTAACTACACACTGCCGTTTGATTAATCACCCTCTAGTTACCAGCATATTTTATGCAGGGTCACTAACTTCATTACTGAAATTCTGGGTCAACAGCAAAGCATTGTCTGAGAGGAAGACATTGCTGAACATATCAGATCTCTTTCTGAGAGTCTTTGTTTATGAGCTCAGCTGGATCTTTTCCTGTCCTGCTATAATACAGGGTGTTTGGCCACTACATTTCCGATGGAAGCTCCATCTTTCCAAGCTAAAGGGCCACACAGTCTGCTGAGCATCTCCACTCCAATCTGCTGCTGGTACAAGCTGCCAGATCTGATGATCTGAGGCCAGTTTCACCATTTGTTTGATAATTGTAGAGCTTTAGATTAGTGGATGTTAAAGAAATAGCTAAAAAATGAAAACAAATAGAATGGAGCAACATTTTTGCGTGAACAACACCTTTAAGATCAACGCCCGATCCATTCATGCTATTCTAATGCATGTACGTCATGTCCAATCACATCAATGATCAGTGTTCTGCATATCTTAAAACGGAGACGATCAACGATAGAAACGCCATTAATCCGCTAAAGTAGCTTCAACAGCATAATAACACAGAGTTGATTTAAAAGTCACAAATGGGTGCGTTTGTACTGCCACTGTTTAAACATATGCAAATGAAGAGAAACTATAAGAACCTTTAAACCGCACTGTATTTGTTCTTTCTGGTGTTTGAGGAGCTACCGCAGGGACAGGGATTTCATCTATCATTTATTTTTTAAATAAAAGCTTTCACAAGTTGAGAACAAACAGTCACAGAGGTATATTACGTAACATGATCGTAATACATTTCCCTTGTAGCATGCATACATGTACACATACAGATTGAAGCCCTGAATAATCATTCACATTCTTACCTCCATAAAGAGCTTTCCGTGACACTGCCCAGATTGAAGTCGTACAGTTTGGTCAGCATGAGGATCACCTGTACAAGAGAAAAAGACGTTGTAAAATGTTAAATATAGTTCAGCGCAGACTGATAGGTCTTTACTTGCAATCTGAAAGCAATCACATCATCACATAGCACAAGCTAAAGTGTTAAGTGTAAATAGTATAGTATAAACTAAGTGTAAATAGAATATATCATTATTTTCACTTAGTGTAAATAGCATCTAATTGTGCACTATAAAATGTCGTGTTGACACCATCCTTGTCTAGAGTAAAGTCTTGTCTTGGCAGTTTGTGTTGTTTTGTTGACATTTCAGTAGCTAAATATCAACTGAAAAGTTGGTATTCGTAGAAATATCTGCATTTATTTCTTTTTCTCAGACACTTAGTTTCACAACCCTCAAGCACAAGGCTTGTTAAATTAAACTGCATCCCTTTAGCCTTCTGAAAGCATGTTTACTGTATATATTTTAAGATTCAGTAACATTATAATTTACTTAAAATAAGGTTAAAAAACTTGTACTGCATACATTTACTTAAAAAAGCTCATTATAAAGTTGAAAAATGCTCCCAGAATGAGAATCCTAAGCCTGAAAAGGCTGACAACACCTGCTAAAGATGAATGCATGGGTAGCGATGGATACACACACACACACAAAAAAATAAATAAAATAAAAACCTACTTAGATCCTGTGACTGGTTACCATTTCATTCAATTTTGTTTTACCATTTTTAAAAGAAAAAAATGCATTTGTTTTTGTTTAAAAAGTCCTATGGTGTGACAAATGAATCAGTTAATATGACTTTAGATCATTAAATCTGCATGCATGATATCGAAAATAACAAAACGCTGTTTAGAGTGGTTTTAGATGGATGTCACAAGCGTGTCAAAAACATTTCATACACTGGCATACACACATATCACACTGCCTCTGCCGGTTTGCCTTGTGCCTATAGTGAATCCTGGTAAGCGACGCACACGCACCTGGCCATCCACGTGATCTAAAAGAATTAGATTAATTGCTCCGTGGTCCAGTTGTGATGTTCACGTGGCCACTGTTGGCGCTTTTGGCGGTGGACAGGGCACCCTGACTGGTCTGTGGCTCTGCAGCCCCATACACAACAAACTGCGATGCCCTGTATTCTGTATTCTGCAACACATTTCTATCAGAATCAGCATTAACTTTCTTAGCAATTTGAGCTGCAGTAGCTTGTCTGTTTGATCGGACCAGACAGGCCAGCCTTTCTTCCCCACGTGCATCAATGAGCCTTGGCCACCCATGACCCTGTCGCTCTTCAACCACTGTTGACAGATACTGACCATTGCAGTGGGGAACACCCAACAAGAGCTGCAGTTTGGGAGATGCTCTGACCCAATCCTCTAGCCATCACAATTTGGCCTTTGTCAAACTTGCTCAAATCCTTACGCTTTCCCATTTTTCTGCTTCTAACACATCAACTTTTGAGTTGTCAGATGCCGTGATGAAGAGATAATCAGGGTTACTCACTTCATAATGTTATGCCTGATCTGTGTATCTGTGTTGGACTGATCACTTGCCAGTGAAATCACATTAAAAAAATAATTTTGGATTCTATTTTTCATGCATAGAAACACCATCATTAAATCAACTCTTAGCAGAAAAGTCCACATCAAATCTGAATCATTATTGAATCACCCATTATATAAACTGCTCAATAAATCAACAACCTCAAAATTCACAAATCCTCACATCTCGCTGCTCTTCGTCTCAGCATAAACCACCATTAAATGATGCATCAGGCTTCCTCCTTGACACCCTAATAATTCATCTCCTCATTACTTAATCATATCATGCTGAATCTAAATACAGCGCTGTAAATATCCTTTATACGATTCTTAAGGTGCACGAGACTGTGCTAACTAGGTCAGTCAAATTCCTCCAGGAAAATTAGAGACGGGAAGGAGAGCAAGGAAATTCATGCCTAGAGTGAAAAAAGTAGACTCATAAACTTACAATCTATTTATGTTCCAAGAGAGAATTCATACCTATATCCTCAAAGCCTTTTGAAGGAACGCTGATCATTATGGGGAAAGAGTTCATCGATTCTCTCAGAACTTGGTTACAATAACAAGCGTGGGAAAAAAATACATATTAACCTTTCGAAAAGACCTTCGATCATATGGTAGAGCACATTCTGATTCAAGATATCTTTTCAAAATTGAAGCATCTGTACTTGAAAATGTCATTCGTTTACAAGGACAGTCACCAAAATAATTTCAGACAACAACAAAAAAGAACTATGAAATCTGCCATAGCCTTCTACATGTGACAAAAAGAAAAAGGGCGAAGAACCATTCAAACATAAGGGTACTCTGGGAAAGAAAGAGAATAATGAAATTCTTCTTTAGCTCAAAGAATACTTCAGGTCTCTTTAGTCCACCAACACCTTTAATGCTATTGTCAATCTGTTCAGCAATATGGGGAGAAGCCTGAACTGCTGAAATCTCTTGAAGTAGACTATTTGAAAAGCTGCCCTGACAATTACATACAGTTCAGTAACTGAGAGCAAAGCACCAGTGCACTGCTCAACCACGAGAATAGATCTGTATAATATGAAGACAGACAGAAAATATGTCTGGAGTTTGTCAAAAGGGCATACAGCGGCTGCAAAAAGTATTTTAACACTTTTCACCCCAAAATTGAAATGTTGTCATCATTTACTCACCCTCATATTGTTCCAAACCTGTATGAGTTTCTTTCTTGTCGAACACAAAATAAGATATTTTGAATGTTGTTGGTAATAATAAGCCATTAACTTCCATAGTAGAAAATAAAAAAATAAAAAAATAATAATATAAAAGTCAATGGCTATACCTTCAACCAACATTCTTTAAAGTATCGTCATTTGTGTGAGAAGAAAGAAACTCATACAGATTTGGAACACGAGGGTAAGTAGATTATGACAAAATAAAAATGTTTGGGTGAAGTATCCCTTCAAGCCACATATATTTTGCAATACAACAATTTTTTTGTAAAGTGTCATGCTTAGTATCTAACAAAAGCATTTATTCTGCATAAAATGTGAAAGATGAGCAATTTCATTTACATTTAGAGGCACTATATACGTAGTGCCTCTAAATGATTGAAATACAAATAATTTATTACCATTTACTGTAGATTTGTTAGCCATCTTGTTTCAAAACGACACTCCAACTTGGACATTATCCAGAATTGTGTGTTTCTCATAGGTTTCGTGGTTAGATGGAAATTAGAAAAAATAAAATTAAAAAAAAGACATTTACTGTATGAGTATTCCTTCAGTGAGCTGTGCTGGCGATAGCATCATGCTGTGTGCTTTTACTCAATAACAGAGTGTGCATGTTGTTGAAAGGAAAAAGGGAACAATGGCTAGTGCAAAATACAGGAAAACACTGCAAGGGAACCTGCTTCAGTCTGCTGGATCAACTTACTTGGACAATTATCTCAAAACTCCTGGGCAATTTAAAATGGAGAGTTCAAAAAGAAAAGGATGCATATCTAAAGACTCAACGGAAGAATAATCCAGTTGAAATTCAGTGGCACTGTTTAAAACAAGTGCTGTAAAATGCTTTTTTTCTTCTTTTTCTTTTTCTTCTCATTGATGGTCATTAATTATTTGGAGCATTACCTCCACCTAGTACTTTTACATACTGTATAGCTGAACTATAGTGGTGTTTGCTTTGGTTCTAAAAATTAAATCACACACAGGATTGCCAGGTCTACGTAACAAAACTAGCCTATAGGCCAAACAAAACTAGCCCAAAACTAGCCAAAATGTTCCTATCCCAAATATCAAAACAATATATCAGTCTATATTTTGCAGTCACTGTATGCGTTATATACAATTCAACTTTCACTAGTTCACACTTACATATAATTTATAGAGTAAATTTAATTGCGTATGTGGCATGCTGTCCGGGGGGAGGGCTTCGAGCTCGGACTTTGGCCCGAACCCAGAGTACCCCCCGTATGTAAGTGGTTTAGAACTTAAAAAGGAAAAAAAAAGAGCAAAATGTGGAGAAGGGGTGGTGGAGGGATGCTGGAAAAACTGTCAACAAAATGGAGGTAAGACGGCTTCGTATTTATACCTCTTTTGTTGATTGGCTGAGTACTCTCCACCCAACCCGATCTCACGGCAATTCGTACATATTTTACGAGGTGGCTAATTAAATGCAATTTATGCGACCTCACTCACGAATTCATACGATTTTACTAAATCGTACATATTTGACGAGTTGGCAAATTCATCGAATTACCTACCTCAACCCCGCCTAAACCTACCCATCACTGGGGTTTAGGCAAACGCACGACCAGATGCAGGTGAGGTCGTACAAATTTGTACGAAATAGCCACCTCGTAAAATATGTACGAATTGGTCGTGAGATAGCGTTGCTCCACCTGTGTCAATTATCTGACATGTTCCTCCTGAACCTCGTTTAGTAAAACAGCATTAAAAGTCACTAGCCTAGTCATAAAAAACATGTTTTCAGTTCCCTACCAATGCCCTTTCTCACAAAACTCATAATCTGGCAAAGTTGTATCGTTGTTAGAATGTAAAATTGGTAAAATATCTCAGTACAAGCATTTGAGTTAAAAAAAACTTTAAAAACGGTGCAGTGTGTAATATTTATGAGGATTTGTTGACAGAAATGCAATGTAATATACATAACTATGTTTTCAGTGTTGTATAAAGACCTTACATAATGAACCGTTGTTTTTATTACCTTAGAATGAGCCATTTCTATCTACATTCACCGTGGGTTCCCTTACAGTGAAATCGCCATTTTGGACCGCTGTGTTTCTACAGTAGCCCTAAACGACGACAACATTTTTTGTCCTGTGTTGGCCCAGGTATCTTCCCATATCTTCCCTATGTGCTTCGAAAGGCAGGGGTGAACGGTGGGTGATTGCAATTCACAACCTCACCATTAGATTTTGCTAAAATTCACACACTGCACCTTTAACCCACAGGGGGGAAAATCAACCCACGGCAGTAGAATTTTGCAAGGGGGTAATCCAGCCCCCGGAAAGCGTATAGCCATTGCTAACCAAGCCATCACCTGCTGTTAGCATTCCATTGACTCCCATTCTTTTTGGCATCACTTTGACAGCAAATAACTTTACATCTGAGGCTTTTAAAGGCTCCATTTGTCCAGTGTTAATTTCTAAAGAAACACGACAATGTATAAAAGGCTCCATTTCCCTCGTAGAAGCCGTTTTTGTAAAAATAGGATAACGATTGTGTCATAACCAACGCGACTCTATCCGAGGAGTTTTACTGTCTATGAGGTAATCGGGGGGACGTGGAGGCATAAAGTCTGATTAACACAAGGGAGAAGCAAGGGGAGAAGGCCATAGAGAGCCAAAAGCAACAGGACAAAATATTTCAACGTGTTTCAGATTTCACTTTCCACAACTACTAGAAGACTTATAGCTGTCAGACAGGTTGCTCATGTCACATCTACTTCATCAAGCTCAGTCTGAGTCTGCGCAGTACGCTCAGCCATCAGGAAGTGAGTGCTTCTAATTGACTTCACTTATCTCCGTTGAAGTCTATGGGGTCGCTGTGTCCATTTCTTTTACTGTCTATGGAATTTTGTGGGACAACTGTGGGCTTGGCAACCGTAGGCTTGACTGACAGATAGAGAGCATTTCAGTTTGGCTAAAAAGTGTGGCCCACTCCCCCGGCTCTTAATAGTGTCTGTGACAGAAACAGGTGTGATTTTAAAAGTGATCTGTAATTCAGTAGTGAGAAATAAATTATTTAATATTTTCTAATATTAAACCATATATATTTTAACAAATGTAGGACTTGTAATTCAGTAAAATAAGCAAGGAAATGAATAAGATCTGATGGTTTGCACCCCTAATATAATACAACACAGCCATTAAAGCTGAAAAAATGACTTTAATACTGCTGAAGAATGTTTCTTTCAGTAATGAATATAAGCTGTTTACATGTTAAGCTGCTTCTGATTAAACTTTCCTCATTTACAAAGGCTCTGGTTTGATTCTCTGTGCATTCTGATTAGGCTTATTAGACACTTCACTACAGTGCTGTTCCGAGCACCTTATTAGATCAAGTCTTTTCTTAAATTCTAGTTATGTACACTGAATTATAAACATGTTTACAGATGAAACAAAGCTTTTTTAATATATTGATTCATCAAAGATTGAATCAATATATAAATAAACAATAAATGAAGCATTAAACCCTACTGGATTCATGTTAGAGAAGTCATGGTGAAATGAATCCACTGCATTCGGTATCAAGCATGTTTGTTTTGTACAGCACTGAAGCCAAAACCAGTTATACATATTTCACAGGCTGAACTCTCCAAATGGCTTGTGGGTAGTGTTTTTGATTGGATGGTATTGGGACATTCTCTTGTATTAGAGAGGAGAAGATCATTCCCACTGAAAAATAATATGTTGCACTCACACAGGTGTTGTCAAACCAAATTATCCCAATCTCGGACAGCGAAAGCAATTCGGCAACAATTTCACTTGTGGGAGTGGGCCGTAAAACCTATAAGGCCATCCACATAAAACCCACTATCTTAACAAATAGTGACATGCGGCCATAGCTTAGCATTGCCAGGACTAAATTGTCCAAGTCAAATTTGTTCTAGTTTATTTTCCTCCACAAAACTCGAAGTACTGACTCTATACACCTCATTTATAACAGTCACAGCCCTTGGCTACAACTGAGGGATGTTTGGAGGGAAGAAAGCCAATTAACTATACTGTAAAAACAATCTACAGCCCTATTCAGACGGGATTAGTTTTACATCTGTGATTTTAATCCTGTCCGAATTGGCCATGTCAGTGATGTTTTTTGTTTTGTTTTTCTCAGACTACTTTTTACAGAGAAGTACTACCTACTATAAAATGCCCTGAAAAAATACCCACAGGTGAAAGTAGTCCTGTGTGAACGGGCTTGCTGGTAAAAGTCCTTTGAATTGACTCTCAGCAGTTGATGTCCAGTCCGCAGGCTGTGTCTTGACCAATAAAAACACACCAAAAATTAAAAGACGTAGTTAAAACTTCTTGGACGTGTTGCTCTTTGGGCGACCCGAGTTCGAGTCCCGGCTTAGGGACCTTTGATCCCGATCCTGTTCCCCTCTCTCTCTCTCTCTCTCTCTCTCTCTCTCTCTCTCTCTCTCTCACTTAATTCTCTAACATCAGTTCTATATCCATCTGCCATGATCTCTGTGTTTGTCTTTTGACATTTGTTCACTCCGCTTAAAGAAGTGAAGAAGTTCAGACACTGAGGGCGCTGGAAAGAGTTGCTTCTTTTGCATAGTTTGTGCTTGCTGTTTAATAATTGGCAAAATAGATTGGCAAACTGCCATCTCCAGCAGTAATGAAAAGATTTATCTTGAACTCTCTGATGGAAACTAGCCTTGATTAAGCTATTTAATAATTATTCAAAAGTAATTTATACCATGATATTTCGTTGAAGCCACAATTTACCAGCGGTTTAGAAAATGGATGGGTGGCTGATTCAGACGCGCAAGAAGTTCATTCAGCGTGACCATCATGGTGCATTATGGGTATTCTCTAACCATTGAGTATAAATCAGTTGTACACACGTTATTGCAGTGTATTATGGGATTGAATGAGTGCGCTCAATAATGGCACTATGGTTTCGGACACCACTGCAAAAGGCTGTCCCCTCAAATAATGCCCTATTTAAGGGTATAGAGGACGATTTCGGACACAGCCCTCTTTTTTCACCTTGAGTTTTTTCCTTGATTGTTTCCACGTTTGGATTTCCCTCGAGGTTCTTAGTTCTCTGGTTTCTTTGTGTTTGGTGTTCCCTGTCCTTTGTTCTTATTTTTGTTTCTTCATTAAACGGATTTGCATTTGGATCCTCGCCTCTCCTGTCATCTTTATGCTCTCAATAAAGGCAAAAAATAAAAGAATTTTGTGAGGTAAAAACCAACATGTTCTCACACCCAATGCTTGGTCACTTTTTAACACACAGGGTACACATTTAGCATCATTTCTCAACGCGCAGGGTACTCCATTGATTTCAGTGAGAAACCTTTGCCGTCATACACAGACGTGTTGGGCATGGGAATGTTATCATCATGATGAAATTATATTGGGTTATGATTTTGCCATTATGACATGTTTGAGTGTGATCCTCAATTTAATCAGCCAGCATAATTTTATTTACAATCATTTTATTTTTTATTTACGCTATTTAGACACGTTTAACACATAACACAAATGTCCCATGTATTATATAAAATGCAGACACAATTCATTCAAAAAGTACAAATGTTCCAAGTGTTCCGAAGTTGGGAGTGAGTATGTGTTGCAAAAATATGTAATAACCTGGCCTTTTCCTCTGGTGCCCACCTTCCAAACACAAAAGAACCCAACCTTGCATCTCAATGCGCATACTATCCATCCTAAATATGTGAGATTAGAATTCATTTTTCCCAAGTATGTTGAAATCATACTACAATACCGTTGGATTGGCCACAACCCACTGCACACTAAAAGAAGGATTCGTTTCAGAATTACAAACACAAATAAAAAACTACAACCATGGCAGATGTGTTTAAGAGCAATGTTAAAGTCGACGTGTGTGACTGATAATGAGCGTCACTCTCGAGTCCTCTCATGAGGGAGCTCGGAGGTATATAAGGACGAGCGACACGGGTGAAGGACGAGAGAGGACCAGGCCTGGACTTTACGTTGTGTTTTGTTTATGGTTTATTATGTGTGTGCGTGGCAGTCGTCCGTGAGGTGCTGCCCGCGGTTTACAACGAACTGCGTTACATTGGCTTACGTATGTGCCTCCGAGCTCCCTCACTCACTCCTCGCCCGTCTCTCGTTCATCCACCTCGCCACATAGACATTAAACAGAGGTTCCGATAGGATGGTGTGATTGGATGGTTGTGGTTTGCTATCGGTCGATTTCATGCGAGTGACAGGTATTCCCGCCCTTGCCCCAGTAAACACGTCACAAAGATGGAGGGGAAGGTATTTTGATTAAATATTTAAAAAAATATGATGTGCACAGATACATTATAATACATACTGCGATGTAACAAGAATGATCACTTTTCATTGCATGATGACTTTAAGTATGTTCTAAAAATATCTAACCTGATGAAAATTATTTATTTATGTCAATCAATTTTATTTCACCTGCAACAACATTGTGAACTTTTATAAAGATACCAATAGTACAAAAGCAAAGCATACGTTTGACATGCATCAATATGCAAATTAATAAAAATAATTAAATCCCGTATTATAGCGCCAATCCTGTGGCCGACTAAATTTGGTACTCTTCCAATGTTATTGCACTTACATTTCATTATAATGAGCGATTCATGATATAAATTATCAGTATTTTTTTTGCTATTGAAAACCATATTTGTTGACACTTTTATCAAATAAAAAGCTTTTTGGCTTATATTTGCAAAAACAATTTGGCAAAATCACAATTATTTTGGTAACTTTTTATCCGACGGGCTAGGATGAGTTTGAAAAAGCTGACAAAGCATCGCCATTGTTTCGCAGATTTCAAATGAGCAACGCATCGTTTTCAGCGGTGTATTGACTGCCTTTATGTTGTGTCGGTGTGTGAGGTCAATTACTCATCCCTGGACAGCGTCTTTTACAGCAGCGCTGTAAACATTAGCTGAAGGACGGCGAGCCCTTCTGTCTCTTACATATGGTGAGTGTTGTAGGTGGCCTTGCTACTGCCAGCTACTGTCAGATGAACTCCTACCGCAGTGTGCATATGTCGTATTACACAGCTTGCCAATTAAACCGAGCAATGCCATTCAGAGCCAGTCAATTAGTTTCACACTTCATATACTTATGGATTCCTTGGTGAGTGTATGTTACTTTGTGAAAGGCAGTTGATGTGATAGCACACATATGTTGCCAAGATGTCTGAAAAGCAATGCTTTCTATATTAAGTGTTTTATTTTAACGATAAACATATTGAAACATTTAGAAGCAGTTGCCTCTATTAGAATGAACTTTATGGATGTCAAGTCTATTAATATGGTCAAATCAGTTCAGATACACCACACAGACAGCACATAAAACACTATGTGATCATATGATCCTTTGCTGTCCATAAGGGGCACATTTTTAACCAGAATAATTAGGACCAGACTTGTTAGTCAAAGCCTGTAAACAAATGAATAAATCTATACAGTATGTAATTGTGATGTTGTAGTATTATTTCTGTACTATTGGAGTATTTATTAGTATAATTTGCAATTTTTATAAAGTTGGGTGTAATGCATTAATAAGTAATGAATTACTGTATTTAATTACTTTTTCATGAAAAGGTAAAGTTGTCACATGTGCTCTGTGTCTGTCCTAGGACTCTTACGTTGAAGTGTTTCCTGTGTTTTATTCTGTAGTTCTTTGTAGTTTTCCGTGTTGATCAGTCTCCCCAGGAGTTCCTGGATGTTTCTGTTTTATTTATGGAATAGTTTCATTAAAGTTGTGCGTGCAAGTGGATTTCATCTCTCTGCTTTGTCTCTCAGCATTCGTAACGAAAGTAAGGGATTACTCTTATTTGTTGTGTAATTTAATTACAGTTACTGATGCAATTGCATATACTCTATAGTCTAGAACAATTCTATATAAAAATTGGACATCAAAATATAATGTATAATCATTAAATGTATGCTTTTATGTTCAAATTAAGGTTTTATGTGCAACCCTCATCCTTGAAATACTTTGATCAGTGAATAATGCAATTTTATATTTATTTGAAAGAATAAAGTGCAGTTTCATGTCTATCCTGTTTAATTGGTCGAGGTTGATATAGGGGATTTAGAAAGTAATTAGTAATGAGTAATCCGTAATGAATGTTTTTTTTAAGAGTAATTACTACACTAATCTAATTTCACTGATGTAATTAGTAGCTAGTAATTAACATTTTTAGAATAACTTTAATATGTATTTTTAACATTCATTTATTTGTATTTGTTTTAATTTGTGTACTTCAACTCAAGCTTGTTTATTTTAACTAGCAGCAAAACCAACATTCATAATTAATGATTGAGCTTGGTTTTCATCAAATATTTCATTTCATCTTTATTTCAATTATGAAAACTATTTTCTTATATAGTACTTATATAGTTTTAGTTTTACAATATTAAACTACTGGTATGTAAAAGGGCATCACAGTTTGATTTGTGGTGACATGTAAAAAGGCATAACAAGGATGCTGAGGGGAAACGGTCCAGGAGAAGAAGGACTGTGAAAATCCAAGATGAAACTAAAGGACATGAAGAAAAACAATAAAGCAACAATAAAACTAAATATGTTATAAAACACCACTCTACCTCTTTTCGATTTAATGTAATAATAATAATAAAAAAATCTATCAATACCCTGGACCACAAAACCAGCCATAAGGATCAATGTGTTTTTTATTTATTTATTTATTTATTTTTAAGGATAGGACAATATTTTCGGCCGAGATACAAATATGTGAAAATCTTCAGATCTGAGGGTGCAAAAAGTCTAAATATTGAGAAAATCGCCTCGAAAGTTATATATAAATTTAAATTAATATGTGTGCATCATATAAATTGTATGACATATATTGTATGAGAATGTAGTTGTTTACATTCATTCATTGTTTACAAATATATATAAGATTATGTTCACTGTGATAAATTTAAATATGACATAAAACACAACCATGTCTCTTTTTGTTAAATGTCAGTTCATGTATGATCATTAGACATTGTAAAAGGTATAAGAAGCTATACAAGAAATGAAACAAACACACAAAGTCAGTGTTCTAGGCAAGAAGGGTAAAGTGAAATATCCTAAACATTTAAAGTTATGAAACTTCACTTTGCCCTCAGCCACAACGATTTGCAAGGGAACAAATTATAGATTCATGAGACCAAAGATCGCCTGTTAGATCTACACAAGACGAATTAT
Organism: Gobiocypris rarus; assembly: GCA_023029165.1. Lineage (NCBI taxonomy): Eukaryota > Metazoa > Chordata > Actinopteri > Cypriniformes > Gobionidae > Gobiocypris > Gobiocypris rarus. The sequence goes on from CM040914.1 coordinate 41,478,978, forward strand.
ATCTCATGTGTAACCACTACAGAGACATCAGAGCCAGCGGCAAACGTCAGAAGCACTATAGCCGAGGAAAGGCTGCTCTCGGCGGTAATAATGAGTGCTGAGCGGCCAGTGATCGACTGGATCTCACAACTCTGAAAACATCAGAGAAACATTTCAAATAAATAGGCCCTCTCTTTATGAATAAACCACAGATTTGAGCTTTAAACAACTACATTCTCGCCTGAAAACTCTTAGAACTTCATTTTGTGACACAACTACAGTAGTATTTTAAAATGATGCATGTTTTCTCCATCACTATTGACGCTTGCTTGGTGAATTCTGGGATACCTGGCCGTCTCAATCCGCACAAGTCACCGCTCAATGCATCCAAGATGAAAAGGTTTACAAATGTGGATGCAAAATCAAGGACGCTTCTGGAGATTTGAACTGTAGATGTGAACTTTGAACTGGAACATTTTACAATTCCACTAAAACACAAGTAGACAAGAAGGCGAGAAACGGAAAAGAGCAGCTGTAGGTCCAGAGGTCTGAGGCCAGATGATCACAGATCATATGTCAATACAACTGCATTACACTGATCCAGGACCTTGAGGACACTCTGGGCTTGCGTTTGAGAAAACAGTACAGTCTGGTTCAGTTAGATCAGTTATAAGACTCTTATCATGAATTTTCTGATAGTTTGATTGTTCCAAGTAGTGTCTCAAATGGCGTACTATACAATATGCACTTATACTATGCACCATATACTAAACCATCTAGTTTAAAATGTTATTTTGTCATCCAGCAGTGGATTCTGATTCTGAACAAGACTGTTGTAGGTGGGGATCAAACCCAGGTCTCTAGTGTTCAAAGTCACTGAGTTTACTGATTGAAATAACTCCCCAAATAATGAATACAAGAGCAGATGTGGCAAAAAGCAAGGAGTCATGGATCTTCAACGAAAGACAATCTTAACTGAAGAAAAGAACAACAAAACAAAGAAACGCAAATAGACAATAGAAAAACAAAACAGACACAAGGGTCCAAAAACAAACACTAATACACAGGTAACTTAGGCTTAAGACTGAACAACGCATGGCACAAACCCACTTAAATAGAGCAAAACACATCACACACGGACCGTAAAAAATATGGACGACGCAACTTCATTCTCTTCCGCTGAAGTAATTGAAGCCTCCGGAGGTCCGAATATGCCGCTGACATCTTGCGCAGATTTGGGATCGAGTCTGTGCAGTAGTGATCTTGGGAACAGAGTCTGCGCAGAGCAGGAAGTAGAGGCGCGATATCAAAAGCCCATCCAGACTCTCGCAGATGCAGAACAATTCATTATGACGGTGTGAAATAAACAGTTATGGAAATGTAGAAATTAAAGCTAAAGCTCCAATCTCCTCCCGAAACTCCCGAAAAAAAGTCTGTTAGTGCCTCAGTGACAACTTCACTCAAAGCCATCAATCTCAGCTGTCAATCTTAACGTCACAACCCCTGTTTTTATAGCATCAAATAACTAACTACAACTAAACTTATTTAAGAAATGAACAACTGAAAATAAATCATCGTGATAAAAACTGACAGAAACCAAATTTGGGGAAAAAATATTTGAAGTGTAATTTGATTGTTTAGTTTGTTTCACGTCCATTAGAAAACACGGAGGGGAGGGGGTTATGACCTATACTGGGACCAACCACCTGGGGGCGATGAGACGTGCCGGCTTCTTAGAGGAGTGTTACAGGGCTTGGGCACACATCAGGGATAATAGGTGTAGTGTTCAGCAGGAGCCTGGTGAGAGGCACCACCTGCCGACCAGGAGGACGATAGCAGTCCAGTGATGAGCTCTTCCAACAAATAAAGCTGCGACAGTTGAGTGCATGAAGGACCCAACATTACCTTATAGAGGTGACGCGATTACGGTGTTTACAGTAAGTATCGCTGCTTTTTTTTCTATGTAAATGTGCACTAGATGGACGTCTTTGACAGTCACAGCTTTTTCAACAACCCTGCCTTCTTTTCCATTCATCAGCGCTGCGGCTCTGTAGTTGGATACGATTATGCGCGTCTCATGTTTTTAAGAGCAAAAGTGCATTCTGTTTGATCATCCCCTTATGCCTGTCACTCAGACGTCAAAAAATGTGTTGTCAAATTGAACAGATAGTGACACTAAAGCGCTTCTTCTCATGCAGCCGAATGAAGACAACGGCGCAGCGTTTATAGATCATTTCCGATGACTGACATCACAGAAATTACCAGTATTTTGGTGATGATGTGTGACATTCTGGTAATTTTTTACGGTAATTTACTGGGATTGCTGTGTGAAAGCGGGAATTGGCTTTTTTGTCTTAATAGTTCACCTAAAACTTTTTTCTCTCTCTGTGAAACACAGATTAAAATATTTTTTGCTGTCCATACAACGTAAGTCAATGGGGTCCTATGTCGTCTTTTGTGAGCCCAGAACAAAGTTATACAGCTTTGGAGTGGCACAAAGCAGGAGTAACACTGATCCTGTATCAGTCATCTGAGTGTATTATCTGCACTGCTCATAGCTGCCAGCTCACACCTCTTCCTTTCACTTTCTTGTGCTTGTCCTTGGCTTAAAAACCAAGGACTAAAATTCCACAATCCTCACACACACAGAGGCACAAATAAACAGCACTCACAATCTCCTGTGGCTCTGGAGGTCACTAAGTGAACACACAGAGAATACCGAACTCAACCAACAGACTGCAAGACAAGCTGGCTACATTCAGACAGATTGAGGTATTTTACTAATTTAAAGGTACAACATATAGTGTCGACCAACAGAGCAAGACCAGTTCAAGTTCAAGTATAACGTACGTATGCAGTATGAGTGCATTATGTGTTTCTACTCATAAGTGAGAAAGAGCTGTTTGTGTGTAATGTTGTTACCGCGGCTGGGGAATCTCCTGGAGGAACAGCGTGATGGGAAAAGGAGGAGATGTTGCATTGTCTGATGGCAGCAGGTAGAATCAATCCCCAGCAGTATTGGTGAAAACACTGTGTTGGAAAGAGCCGTTGGCTAAAGATGCTTAAAGGCAATGCATTGTGGGTAAGATTTGCAAAATTGATGGATTCCATTTCCACTTTTTTCAAAGAAACAAAGTGGTATCATATAACAGTCCTGGCCTTCTTAATTAGTTATTGAGAAATATTGAGTATACAGTATTAGTGTCGATGGATGTATGTATTATTTATACTATACTGAGCCGCTCATAACTCTCTAGTCATCAAAGAATCCTGAAAAATAAGTTGGGGCCTACACTGGGGAGAGGAATACTGGCTGAAAATTAAAAAATATTAATATATATATATATATATATATGGCATATGGCATTTGCACGCCAAAACTAATTTTGGCGTATACATTCTACAAGATTGCAAACTCGTACTATTGATATGCATTGTCATGAGATCGTGTTGATATTTGCATATATGGGTGTTTGCAGCAGTCACAACTGGAAAACTAACTCACACACCCGTGAATTTTCAGGACTCACAACCGCACCCTGGTGTAGCCTTATTTCTGTAATGTCACTCTGCGCTGAACGTGGGTTCAGTAGGCTAACTCGCATAAGGCAATAACCTGCGTGTTATCTGAAGGTTAAAGATCCAATTCATCAGTGCTGCTTTAGGCAAAATTTTTATTTCAAGAGGTTTTGAAATCTGGGGACAGAAAAACAGGAATCACAATATTGCTGAAATGTAATAATTACATGTAAAGGCTATGATTTAATTAAACGTGCTGTTGCACGTTCTACATGCTCGCACTTTTTAAAACAGTTTGCCCACATTTATAAGTGATTGTGATTATAAGGATGAATCTTTTAATTTATGGTGTTTATATCTTGGAGCTGTAGCCTACCTGTAAACTCCCATTTTGGCAAGGAACATTTTGCAAAGCGCCACCTACTGGCAAACAGTGCATTTGCTTATTCACCTGTATTTTTACGCAGCATACACACATAAATATTCACTGGTGTATCGACAAGATACATTTTGACATAGACAATTGGCAGGAAGCTATTTTGTTTATTGTATTTTATTTTTTTTTATCTGGAGTAGGGGAGCTTACCATAATACTGTAGCCCAGGGGCCTCTGAGTGTCTTATGCTGCCTTCACGTGCTATCGGAAATTTCCTGTTAATTTTTTAACTAGGAAACTAGTGCGATAAAGCAAAGGTGTATCATTCATCTTTTTTTATAGTCTATGACCAATACATTTACAGACATTGCTGTGAGCATGTAAAATATGCTTCTACACATGTAACATACATGAATTAACCCCTGTAGCAGATCTATACAGGTGGAGCTGGGGAGGGTGGATGGTTTCTGAAAGCGCACTGCAGACTGCTAACAGCAACACTACCTGTATTTGTTTGAGTGTTGAGCCACAGCTCATTGGCCGCTGATGCAACAGCAAATAGTCAGACATAAGGATGTGATCACTACCTATATCATTGTAATATTTCATAATGTTACAGTTTTGATTGTGTTTCTGAAGCTAAGCCTTGTTGAGCCTAAGAGACTTTCATCAAAAACATAAAAAGATTTATTACAGATGCCAGTTTTTTTAACCGTAGTTTATACATTTTAAGTGTGCATTAAAATTTCGGACCACTGTATAAGCAAATCCCTTGGTGGCATGACTTATAAATTCCCTGTAAATGTTTTACAAGTTGTTATAAAATGCTTGTGGCCTGACAGTTATATAAAAAGAGTGTTTAGTCCTTAGGTCTGCTTTCTTTTTTGCCATACAAGTACTTGGTACCATAATTCAGATTTCTGTATTGCCGTATAGGGAGAAGATTTAATCTTCCCACACAACTTGTCAAGTGTGCTCCATCTTACTTTAAAGCGACAGCATCTTAAACTTACAGTCTACTGATAATTCAAAGACACAAGCTGAGAGGAGATAAAAACACAGGGTTGCTTCTTTATGAAAATTCAAAAAGGAAACAGGCATCGACTTCCTCAACATAAAACCTGTGAATATTATAAGCAGAACAAAAAAACATATTTTATACTAAATTAAGCTCCCGGTACAGGCTTGTTGCTTTCACAGTTTTTTCTCCATGTTCTGTATTTCAATGTGAAAAAGAGTGTCATCTGTCTTAGAGTTTTTAAGCAGACAGTTTCCATATTGTGAGACAGCGAGTTTGTCTTTATTTGCATATAGTAAACAGATGACAGCATATGCAAATGACAATAAACATCAGCGAGGTAATGCAAATGTATGTTTGTAAAATGTAAACGATCCAATGTTAACAAGACACCCTTGTCACGTTTATTATTTTTTTTGGACAGAAAACTGAAAAGTAATTAGTGTTGGTGCATGAGAATAAATAAATATATTAGCAAAGGTGTGAGTTTATTATTTTCTCATCTATTTTCTATCTCCCAGGGCAGATAAAAAAAACAACACTTTTTTTTTTTTTTTTTAATAGCATCTTACCAAATTCATATTTGTGTCACCCCTAGTTTTTAGAAACTGGAATATTAGCTTAATCAAATGACTGCAATTACACAACGCATACATATTCAAATCTTCATTAATCTGAATATTGTTGTGCATATAAACACAATCAAAGAGCTGTGCTAATTGCAGCTCTCATTTTAAACCTGAAGGCCCTCGTGACCTGAGCTAACATCAACATACCCGCTCTGAAACCCGGCCCTCGGCCCAAAACCGCAACCCAAGATGAAAATACATCGCTGGCCAAATCATTAGCTAATGCCTCTGTGTATGGCAGTGTGACTCACGAGTTGTGATGAATTATGAAGAGCGCCATCGTACCAGATTAATTACGTCCAGCAAAGTCTGAATGCCTTTTCCAGGGCTGGCACTTTGGGATGCCAAAGAGAGATGTCAGTATCTCATAAAGGGCTTGCTAAACAAAATATACGAGTTCTACATAAAAAAAATAAATAAATAAATAAATGGTGTACAGTTTTCACTCTAGTGCTAGTAAATTTAACAAAGAAATGAAAAGAAATATTAGCTGCATCCAAAATTGTGTACTATGTGAGCAGGTACTACATTTGAATTTGAACTTACTTTGCGACTGTTAAAAAGTACATTCTTTATAGTATGTATGAGTGTAGTATGAATGTAATCCGGTTTTACTATCCGCCATGTTATCATTATCATGTGAACTATCAGCATCAGCTGCGTCCGTTCACCTCCATTCAGAAGTCCTCTCCCGTAGCCTCATGGGATAGTAAAGTGTCCATCGTATGCACACTTCAGAATCTTGCTGGAAATAATCATCCGGGTACTTTTCGCCTACCTATATTCAGACATACTACTGTTGGCGTACTGTTTTTCGCATACTATATAGTAGGGAAGTACTCAATTTTGGACGAGGCGATTGTATTAAACATGAATATTTGAAGTGGAAAGGCTGAAATAGTATTTCCTTGTAAAATGTTCTTCAATAATCAATAATCTTTGTTTTAACTATATATATATATATATATATATATATATATATATATATATATATATTTTTTAATTAATTAATTTTTTTAAAAGCATGAACATCACTTACAAGGCAAGAATATTCTATTTCAAATAAATGCTATTGTTTTGAACTTTCTAGTCATCAAATGTATCACAGTTGCACAACTGTAGAACAACTGTATTTAACACTGGTAATAATCAGAAGTATCAAATCAGCCTATTAGAATGATTTCTGAAAGGATCATGTGACGGAGTTAAAGTTTCAAAAAATAAGTTGGACGTTTGATGCAGTATTTCTGTGCCAAAAATACTTCCAGTTTCTCACAATATTCGGAAAGTTTTTTTTCCGAGTATGGCTCTGTGTGACGTCAAATGGGGCGGAATTTCCTTGTACGGTGCTCTTCTCCCCTGTGCGATCAGAGCGAGAGGGCAAATGCACGCCCATAAACGCGCTTTCCTCGGATTTAGGAAGGCCGGCTGCACTGCAGTCACAGGACTTCACGAAATCAACAGTGTCACCAAAGAAGTGTGTTTTTAATGGAGAGGTCCCAACGATAAAGATTCACGGTCATGCATTGGAAGCAGGCAGAGTAAAACTGCTTCAGATGTCTGTGTGTTGTTGGCTATTGTCGAGTAAACATCAGCAAACAACATGATCGTGTATAGTTAATTTATCAATGGAGCATGTGATGTATTGTGTGTTTAAATATATTTGTTTAGCTGACCACTATAGGTGTTGGACTAAATTAATATTAAACCTAGGCGCCGTTCACACAAAGCGTGCTTCTTCATTCAAATATGCTACTATACCATTGGTTTTCAATGTAAACACTAGCCTGACATGCAAAACCTTTCTGCTTGCTACTGCTAACATTTAGTCGCATACAATAGTCCATAAACCAAATGGTGTCCTCATAAACCATGAGTAAACACACACAAATGTTGACAAGCCGCTAAGCAAATACAGTTACAGTGCATACCACATAGAGACGTCCTGGTGTTGCTGCTGCTCCTGTTCAATTTCAGCGTCCGGATCAGATTCTGGATCTTATATGTATAATAGTTGTATAGATGAATCTGATTGATAGCCATGGTTTATTTAGGGTAACATTTTCTTTTCGACGTTTAAGGATGTCACAGCTTACAGACGCTCTCTCCACCCACACAATACGCCTCCAGCCGCTCGGTTTTTTTTCCGGAAAGACTCTGTACAGCGTATCTTTCTTTTAAAAATAAATAAAACGAAAGACTTTTCTGAGATATGAAGGATGCACTACTACTCTATAGGTACTCAATATTGTTTCACCCCCTTAAGAATGAAAGATACTTTTACTGGAGCGAAAAATAACATTTTGTTTGCTATTTATTTCTATTTTCTCCTTATGGTTCTAAGGTTTCCAATAGTGTGTTTTATATTTGTTTTCAGCTGTTTTTTTGCCTTTTCAGTTGTTTGACTAAAATGTCAAATCTCCCAGAAAGAAAAGTATTTTTTCTTTTATTAAGCTCCTAATTTCCAGATAGAAGTTGAAAATGAATAGTACATCAGTATTACTTTACCTTTGCGGCTTGTTTCCCAAGAGCATTATTACCTTTTTACACTTCCATTTCCGTCTTCCAGAAGAACCAGAGACCAAGAACTTTTTTTCTTCCCCATAACACATTTTTAACAAACACCCTACATTTTGCTTTAAGTGCAGCTCCATCATTAAATAACAAATGGCATAATTTTAATGACATTATGTAGAAATCTGGGACTAGTTTCGAAGATAAATCCTAACAGTGAGCATAAAATGTTAATTCCCAAATGTGCAGTCAGCTTCTCTTGAGGCTTTGCGGCATACTGATTTTCCCTTTGCACTTCACCCTGCGTTCTGATGCAGGACTATGCATAAATCAATATCCCACTCAGACATGAGAATAGTTTTAAACAAGGGCCTTGATGAGCAATTTTGAGCGCAAAGCACTACCTCTTCTTACGGATGACATGCTGGAACATGCTGACGCGGTTTACACGGATTGACAAGAGAGAGAGACACTTGACACAGACCGATGCTTCTTGAGAAAGTCCAGAAAACCACTAGTGTTTCCACTTGTCCTCCTCCCTGTTTCCCTAGCAGTGTCTTTTCTTCACCTAGTTCACAAATATCACACATTATAATATTTTTGGTAATTATAATTTTTGGTAATCATGAACTACCAAGAAATTGAGCAGTTTGTAATTTAGTTTTGTTTATTTTGACTGTATTAAAGCATAAAAATACCATAATATGTTTGCAGAGAATTAGGAAACATGCTAATTTCACATAATTGTTTTCTATGAAAAACAATGCTACAGCCAGTTATTTTACTTTATACTTGGGGCCTGTTGAGCGCTTGATTCTGATTGGTTGTTCTAAGGTGTGAAATTATTTTCAGGAAATGCACGGCTAAAGTAGTTCCAGTCAGGTTGTGACCTCATTACAGTTCCATATCACTTCGCCAAATGATTTCCGTTATTTCAAAGGTCCTACAGCCGACAACATCAAAATAACCAAAACCCACAGCGACACTGACCAAGCAAAGAAATATAATAAACAACTGGATAAAACAATAAATGAAAAGTTCAGATGCAAAAGCCTCTAAACGCCACCTCCTTCAAAAATGCGATAATCATATTGAGCGAATGCTCTCCGCACATAGTAGGGGAGAGCGGGTACAACCTAACACTTTTTGACTGTCTCAGATTGTGTAAATCCACTTGTGGTTCAGAGTATTTATTTTTTCCCGCATTAATTGCACACGTCTAGTACAATGATGTGGTTTTGTTTCTTGATACAGTGTATACTTTTTTCTTGATTTACCCCAAAAGAATGGAAGTGAAATGTGACAACATGCCCCGTAGGTGGGGTACATTGTAATATTGTAACAGCTTAAAATGTTATTTGATATAATCAAAAAAATATCCAAAACAAACTAAACATTTTGTCAATAAAATACAATTATGAACTTTTTAAAAATAAAATAATGGCATTTTTTAATTATTAAAAATATACAAATGTTTGATTTTGACAACAAACACATCGCTAAATACAGCTATACAGCATAGCTCAAAACAGAATAATAATGAATCATTTCTGAACATTGACTCTCAGTCATTATTTACCTTTTTCTCATGGTTTCTCAAATAAAAGTATAGAATATAATAGCGTAGTTCTAATAGCGGCTCATTGTAACGCAGTGTTACAACACACACCACCTGCACAACTGGGATTAAAACAGCAGCTCGTGTCTTCTGCTGTTAGATCAGCATTAAATAACCATCTCAACTGACAACAGAAAGAAGATGACAATAATATCAGATTTGTCTTATTTTAAATAAACACAAAAAAACAGAGATGAAAAATAAACTTTTGAAAAGAAATGTACTTTTGCTATGGTTAAATACATGTTCAGTGATATCTTCCAAAAATGTTTTAATTTTGGCACAGTTATTTTCTTTAAATAGCGTTGATATGGCAATTAATAAATACACAAAGTTTCGTCATCCTGGCATGTGTGAAAAGCTTTAAACCACGTGTGTTACCAATAAACCCAACGTTAGGTTGTGCCCCGGGCTCCCGTATATGTTTATTAAATACTTTCATTTCAAATCCACTAAATCCCAGCGTCAGCCCAGTCAGAAATACCAGTTTGTTGGCAGAAACCTCTAAAAGCCACTTCTGCCACTTAGTCAGTAAGTCCACAAAACCATAAATCGAATCATATGATTTCAAGATGAATGACGCTGTGCGAAAGAGCCGTCTTTCATTTGCCAAGCTTCCATCGTTGCAGTTGCAAAGTAAACACAACGGTGTTCCTTGGGCTTCTGTAAATCTCTGACAGAAACGAATGTGGCTGTCACTTTGCATCACAGCTCCCCCAACTGTGTGGATCAGTTTCTTCATTGTCACATTTTGAATTCTGCTTTCATCATTTGCAGTGTTACCAGTTGCATCTTTACGCTGCATTCACACGGGGCTTCGGCGTTAATGTTTGACGGAGGACGTGGCTGAAGCTTGGCCGTTATAGTGACAACAGCCAATCACACGTCTGCTCTAGGGTCGCATGAACGCAATTGGCTAGCGCCTGCTCTAAGGTATTTGCATACGGAGATCTGATTGGATGTCGCCTGCGTTGGCGCTTGAAAAGTTGAGAAATCTTCAACTTCTGCCGCTTGCAACGCGAGTGAAACGAAGCGACGGAGCCCACAATTCAGTTCGGCAACGGATGATGTCACCCATCCAAAGTAAATGAGAAGCGTTAACGCCTACGCCCCGTGTGAATGGGGCGTTAGTGATTTTGCAACTACGTACAATGTCTTTTTGGCCAAACAGAAGCAGCAATTTGTTAAAGTGACATTTATAAGTGAATAAGTGACATTTTTGAAAATAAGGCATTTCAGTAACTGACTAATAACCTTTTCATTGCCATTGAAGTGAAATGACTGAACCTAAACATAAGAGCCTAATAAAAAAATGCCAATTTAGGCCTAATAAAACAAAAAACTTTTTCTTTTTCTAAACTCTTCAAATTATTTCCATGTTTTTTTTGCCATAAAACTATGTTTTATTATATATATGGAAAGCACATACTCTCTCTCGCCCGCTCAAACATGAAAGTCACTCAATTCAAAACAATGCAGGTGCATTTTTTATAGGGGAGAGCGGGACACACACATACAGCACGGACACACACTCGCACAGAAGCGTTGTCAGGGCTGCTCTGATGATTTTATCAGTAAAACAATTTAACTACTTAAAAGCTACAAGACATCTATCACTAGCGGGGTAATAAGGGTGCTGTTCTTGAAGAAGATAAACTTACAGTTGAGCTATAGAGACATTGCTGTCGAACACTGTTGAGAGACGGACAGACACAGGTAAATCACACACCCTTAATCTCTCTCTCTCTCTCTCTCTCTCTCTCTAATAACTGCTATCAATGGCTGAAGTCTCCGATAATAGCTCTAAAATTACGTTTTGGAATTAGCAATGGAGGCTTGGGATTAGATGCGAAAGAAATGAGTCCTACACACTAGGACAAAAACCTGACAAATGTCTTTAATATACATCATCTGAGCAATGTTTTGAGATGTGTTAACCATAGCATAAGCGGAATAATTGATTCCAGGCCATTGAATTATTGAAAAATAATGCACACCCAAGGTGTAATGGCATTACCACCTCGGGTGCACCGTGCACATTATTTTTCTAATAATTCAACGGCCCATCGTCAATTAGTCCTTACTGAAATGTGCATTCCATGTCGGGATGTTTGCGTTTTGTTTCGGTCGGTGTGATCCCACCCATATCTTAAATAATTTTGCTTCTCAAATAAATCTGACTTAGATATTTGTACTGGAAAACAAGACCGAAATACCAAATAAGAAAATCTTTTTTGCAGTGTTCAAGAAATCTGACCTTCACATCAAAACTTTTCTAAATCCTAAAACATTCAATTTATTTCCAGGTTTGCAAACAAACAAACACATTTCCAGTGGATCACATACTTTAGGACACTGTATATATTTAAATTTCAATGTGAGTTCTTGATTAAAATATGATCACTTATAATCAAAAGTAACATTTAAATCAGTAGAGTGTATTACAGCTCCTGTGGTTTGATTGCTTTAATATAGGTAGCTTGACAAGCAGCACATTTTCACGGCAGGGATCTAAGATGATGATAATCATTATGGAAGTGCAAAAAAACGTATTGTTTCTCACTGTGCATGAGTTTGCATAAGAGAGATGAAGAAGAAAAAGCAGACCGAAATGTCTGTATGTGTTTGTTTGTGTGTGTGTGTACATCTCAGCATGTGTACAGCGCATGTGAACATCCTCGTGTTTGACAGGCCGGGGACCAAAATGAATGATGTGAGTGAAAACCGTGCTTATTCGAGTGATAAATCATTGTTTAGCAAGTTGCCATAAGGGCGAGATAACACTTGACACAATTATTGAAATGGAATGCGTGTCCACGCTCTCGCTTGGCCGATAATGCCAGACACGATGCCACTTGCGCAAAGCTTCTTCCACACGATCTGCTACCGAATCCAAACTTCTGACGTTGCCCTACTTAAATAAAGTGCATCATTTTTAGGCTGCACGACTGCAAACGTTGTTACTAACAAGCCGAATAAACAAGATCAACCGCACAAGCTTGCTGCACATTTTAAGACTCAAAGTTTCTTGTTTTGTGTCGTGTTGGGGCAAACTTTATATAAATAATCACAAACTAGGTGCATCGGTTACAAGATCATTTTTCCCCCTCTCTCTCTCTCTGTCTTGCTCCCTTTTTGCTTCTCTAACTGTGGATGCGATTCTGAAATTCATTCTCAAACACGCTGACATTGTCAACAAACAATTCATAGGAAAATAGAGCAAACAAAACAAAAGAGAGAGATATTTTTTTTTCCCCACAGACTTAAAACATGCAAGACTGATAAGATTCAGTGTTGTGTTTTGCACTTGGCTTTAGCAATGCCTCTTTGAGTTGTAATGAATATAAATTCCAACTGACGAACTGTCAATAAAATATGAAACAAATTTCACAGAAATCTGAATAACACTGATGGAAGAATTTCAAGGACACTTTTTTTTTTCACACCCCGGGTTTCCTTGCTCGCAACCTAACAGCTGAGGATCTGGAAAAGTAAATAAATGGATGGAAACAGAATAAGATTTCTAAAGGTGCAAATCAAGTTTTGTATGTGTATATATATATATATATATATATATATATATATATATATATATATATATATATATATATATATATATATATATATATATATACAACTGTATATAACTATATACTACATACATTGACAAAATAAACTGCATTAAAGGGATAGTTCACCCAAAGATGAAAATTACCCCATGATTTACTCACCCTCAAGCAATGCTAGGTGTATATGGCATTCTTCTGTCAGACAAAACAATTAAAAGGACATATTTAAAAAAATGTCCTGGCTAATCCAAGCTTTATAATGGCAGTGAATGGCAGCCCAAAATTTGAATCCCCAAAATAGCATTCATCCATTATAACGTAGCGTAAGCGTTTTGAACTGCGAGTCTGGGCAGAAGTGTTAAATATGTATAAATTTCTTACAAAAGACCCCACACACACACACACACACCACCACCACGGAGTCGTGTGGATTACTTTTTGTAGGGATGCACTTTTTCGGACTTATATAATGGTACCATTCACTGCCCTTATAAAGCTGGGAGAGCCAGGACTTTTTTTATATATAACTATATAACTTTATATATAAAACTTTATATTGCATTTGTCTGAAATAAGAATGTCATATACATCTGGGATGGCTTGAACTACCCTTTAATATATATATATATATATATATATATATATATATATATATATATATATATATATATATATATATATATATATATATATATAAAACATGTTTTAGACCAAATGAATGTAATGTCAAATGAAAAAGCAGACAAGTCCCACCTTCTCCTTCACATACTGTATACACAACCCCAAATCCAGAAAAGTTGGGGCATTTTGTAAAATGTAATGTATGCCCTTATAAAGCTGGGAGAGCCAGGACATTTAAAAAAAATATAACTCTGATTGCATTTGTTTGAAAGAAGAATGTCATATACATCAGGGATGGCTTGAACTACCCTTTACCTATATATATATATATATATATATATATATATATATATATATATATATATATATATATATATATATATATATATATATATATAAAACATGTTTTAGACCAAATGAAAAAGCAGACAAGTCCCAACTTCTCCTTCACATACACAACCCCAAATCCAGAAAATGCAATAAAATCAAGAAACTGTGATTTGTTCATTAACTTTCAACTTTAAATAAAGTTTTACGTTGGTCTAAAACTTTATTTAACTGACAAATATAAAAAGAAAAGATGTCCAATGTTTTCACTGACCAACGTAATTGTATTTTGTGAAGATACACAAGTTTTGATTTTGATGGATGCTACACACTCTAAAAAAGTTGGGACAGAGGCAAAATAAAAGTGAAAAGTTTATAGAATATCCAAGTTAAACTCTTTTGAAACAGTCCACAATAAGTATGTGAATTGATAATAGGCGAATATATCGTGACTGAGTGTAAAAGGGTCATCTCAGTCTTGGCAAGCAAAGATGGGTCATGGCTTATCACATTGTGCTAAATATCATGTGAGAATTGTCAAACATTTCTCAAGGTAAGATTGCAAAGAATTCACCATCTACCGTAGATAATATTGTGACACGTTTCAGGGAGTCTCAATACATGTAGGCCAAGGCAGGAGACAGCACTGCATGAGAAACCGCTATGCTACTCTAAGCACAGGCACATGTGCTCGGGAGTTCTTTGGAAAACCATTGTCGCTTAACATAGTCTGATGCTGCATGAAGAAATTTGAATCCACTTGAATCTCTGTCACGCAAGGAGAAAGCTATACATCTGTTCAATGCAGAAATGCTGGTGATGCAGAAGCCGAGCTCATCTCAGATCCAAAACACAGTGGAAATGTGTGCTGAGGTCAGATGAGTCCACATTTCAGCTTATTTTGGGGGAAAACAGACATTGAGTTCTCTGTCCCAAAGACAAAAGAGACCATCCGGACTTTCATCTGCGACAGGTGCAAAAGCAAACATCTGTCATGGTATGGGGGTGCATGAGTGCAAACGGCATGGGTGAGTTGCATCTGTACCACTGACTAATGGGATTGTACGGAGACATGTGCTGCCAAGACGATGACATCTTTCCTAGGATGCAAGACAATGCCAGGCCTCATTCAGCATGTGCTACAACAGAGACCATAGAGCTGATGTGCTTGAGTACCTGAAGTCCAGATCTGTCTCATATTGAAAATCCATCATGAAAAGGAGAATCAGACAATGACAACCATGGACTGTTGAGCAGAATATCTTGTCTCTAGGCAAGATTTCAAAAAGTGTAATTAATTAATAAAATGTAATTAAAACTCTCAAATTTGAGTTATAAAGTCAGAAATGCCAGACTAAATATATAAAAATGTATAATTCTGACTTTATATCAAGCAACTCTAACTTTTTAACTCAAAATTCTAACTTAATATCAAGCAATTCTGACTTTATAACGTCTTGTTACGTATGTAACCCTTGTTCCCTGAAGGAAGGGAACGGAGACGTTACATCAGTTACTGATGGAGTGGGGGTTTCTCTTAGAAGCCAATTGTCTTTGAGATCTGCAAAATGAGCCAATGACATGAGAATGCCACTGGTCTACAGAATTTGCATAATGCAATTCTGACTTTATAACTCACAATTGACTATATTAGTTCTGACTTTATAACTCACAATTCTGACTTTATAAATCTCAATTGATTATATCAGTTCTGACTTAATAACTCACAATTCTGACTTTATAAATCTCAATTGATTATATCAGTTCTGACTTAATAACTCACAATTCTGACTTTATAAATCTCAATTGATTATATCAGTTCTGACTTAATAACTCACAATTCTGACTTTATAAATCTCAATTGACTATATCAGTTCTGACTTTATAACTCACAATTCTGACTTTATAAATCTCAATTGATTATATCAGTTCTGACTTAATAACTCACAATTATGACTTATAACTCACAATTCTGACTTTAAATCTCACAATTCTCACTTTATATCTCACAATTCTGACTATATCAATTATGACTTTATAATTTGCAATTCTGACTTTATAACATGCAATTTTGACTTCTTTTCTCAGAATTGTGGGATATAAAGTCAGAATTGCAAGTTACAAAGTCAGAATTGCGTGATATAAAGTCAGAATTGCACATATTTAATTCCAATTCTGAGGGGAAAATATACTGACTTTTTCTTAGAATTGCAATCGAATATCTCGCATATTGCCAGTTCTAAAGGTAAAATTGTGTGATATATATATATATATATATATATATATATATATATATATATATATATATATATATATATATATATATATATATATATATATATATATATATATATATATTATATTGTTATCTTTATTAATCACGTAGCCTATAAATAAAAATGAAAAATATTACTTATGATTATGAGTAATCATTTTTGAGTAATCATCCTAAATGTTCTAAAAAATGATAAAAACAGGATCCAAAGATATAAACAGCTTTTTGTTGTTGTTGTTGTTCTGTATTTGTATAACTGACGGTTTTTATGATTTGAACATTTGAAATATCTTGTAACTCTTTTCTTCAAGAATAAAGCTACACTGTGATGTTTATTACAGCTGGCTGTACAAACAAAAACTGACATATTTGCACCAAAAACAAAAAAAATGCCTCTCAATTTCAACAAAGTTAACACAAAATAAATCAAAATCCTGGACCTAAATCATGCTGATGGGCTTCAGTCCTGACAGTCCACTGTACTTTATTTTTTGTTTCCTTTCAGGGAGATGGTTGCATCAGTTTCTGAGGTTTCCATACCATGCATTTTATTCTTTCAAAACACCTTGTTCTTTGCGCACCTCAATCAAAGCCTGTTCTCATCACTTCTGTCTGATTAGAAATGATTACGTTTTAAGTCTTGATGGCTTTGCTCCTCATAGCCCACCCGGGCTCTTGAGACACACAGTTATGCTGTTGACCTTCAATGTTCATCATCTGTACTGGAATGGACAATTTCCACCCCACATGTTGGGCGTGAAAAGTGAGCGATAGAAATCAGTATACACAATGCAGTGCATATAGTGCGACTAATATATGACTGGCGAGTGCCTTCTATTTGAGGGTAGGTTTCCAAAGCCATTTTCTTCTGATAGACATACACAGACCAATACAAGCATGGCTAAAAAAACAAATAAGCTTATGTTTATATGGAAGATGCCAGTGTTGTAAAATGGAAGGATTATTGGCTATGTTACTTACTTGATGGGAGGAAAATTATGTTTGCTTATGCTGACAACAGTACAGTAGCCGTAGTGCTGCATGTGAGCAGTCAATATTAGTATCTTTTGGCTGATCAAACTTGACAGCCAACTTGATGCCTTCTCTGTTTTATTGATCAGGATAATGGAGGAAATACTAATCTTGAAACTAGCATTTCATTTTACTATAGAATCACATTCAAAACAATGTAAAATATCCAATGTATCCAATGTATTGGAGTTGGGAACACAAGTGTAGGTTGTTTAATTATATATATATATATCAAGAGACCAAAAATCTTAACTTAAACGTGAACAAACCTAACCAAAGTACGAAAACTCACCAAAAAGAATCAGGTTACAATAGCACAACAAGAAGCACCAGATCAAATATGGGTCAAATATGGACAAATGCAACCGTTAGGTTTAAAGATTTAAATTAAAAAATCTAACCAACAGTTGTGTTTCTCCATATTTGACCCAAACATTGGTTGAAACAACCCAGCATTTTTTAGAGTGTAGGAAAAATAATAACAAAACTTATAGATTACTACTAACTGCGTATCCCACTAACTATTAGTAACTTTGCAACTACCAGTTATTAGAGTGTTAGCTGAATAATACTAACTAAAAGTAACTGCAACATGTCAACTACCAGTTATTAAAGTTTTAGTAGACTAATACTAACCAATAACTTTGCAACTTCATGTCAACTACCAGATATTAAAGTGTTAGTAGACTAATACTAACCAATAACTTTGCAACTACATGTCAACTAGCAGTCATTAGAGTGTTAGTAGACTACTATAACTGTAAAAACACTTTATTTTGATGCTCCCCAACATACATTCTACAGACTGTCATTTTGCAAGAATACGTCAACTTATTCTATTAACCATACCCGAACAGTCTACTAATACTCTAATGAGAGTTAGTTGACATGTTGCAAACTTACATATAGTTAGAAGAATGTCTAAAGTGTACTGTTGAATTAAAGAGCAATCCAAAAATGTTTACATGCTATAGCTGTATAACTGTGTCTCATTTTTTTTTATTTACAACTACACCCATCCCATCCCTAAACCTACCCAGTGATTTATAGTGCATACGCACTTTATGAGCACGTGTTCCCTGGGATCGAACTCAGAATTGCATGATCACATGTTGTTGTATATTGTAACACTTTACCAATTGAGCAATGCAAAACCTGAAATATTATGCAGATAAAAGGGAAAAATGCTTTAAAATGAAAGTGTCAGGAGCACAACTTAAAATACTGTCGATAGGGGCGCAACTTTAGTAAACGCTCCTATGGGTCGCATTTCAAGGAAGTGACAAACGACCTATAGGTGTATTGGCTGGAGGACATGTTACTATTCTGCCACCTTCTCACTCTCCGTCGTTACCAAGCAACGGGGTAAACAGCTGCTGCTTTGATGACGCAAACGCACCCCTGTTCGGACCCAAATATGAACACAGTCCAGCAGGGGCAGGGGAGCAATCAAACTCTGGTTTGGTCCAGGCGATCGAAGTCTGAAAGCACCACAAGTGTCGTTTTCTTTATTTTTGATAATATATATGATTGATGAATTTCAGTGTTGTTTTTGGAAATTAAAAAAAGCAGGATGTTTAATATTAGGTCTGCATTATCTTCTACAAAACCCTAGTGACAAGGAATTATAAATCAGAAGCGAGTCTCGTCTGTGAGACACTTTGTCAAGCTCAAACATTGACAGAAGAGGCTCCTCTGTCTGTCCACGATAACATCACAGCCGTCCGTGATCTGTGCCATGTTGGAATAAAATATTTCGCCTTCTCCAGACTGAAAGGAGGATGTTTGGGAATGTGAGTGCAGGCTTACTGATCTCAGTCCTTAGAATCAATCAAGACAGCATTGCCTAGCAGATAATATGGGACGTGTTGTAACCTGATCGATATTTAGCCCTGCCGCACTGCATATAAATCTCCTGTGCTGGATATTGATAAATTAACCTTAAATAACCTTAACTAGATATATGTAGAGATCTCCGTGGATGCAGATAGATTTATAACTTGTCAAAGATGAATGCTGAATCAGTCGAGGAGAATAATTTGGTTTCGTTTGTTGATCCCTTTGCTGGAAATTGATTTCATACACTCTCGTTTCAAAAGTGCATGAGGAAATCCTGTTTAAAGTGACTGTAAACCCAGCATTACACAAGCTACTGATTTAAAGATTTAACACACCCAAAAAGGAAATACTGTTATTATTCACAACCCTCATGCCATTCCGGAGATTCTTGAAGAACATAGACAGCGAAAACTAATGGTTGGCTCGCCAGGCGCATTGGTCCAAAAGGGTTGTACCTAGTCTCTTAATGAGTCATGGCTGTGTTTTGGGTGTACTGTGCAATAAACCAATCAGAGTCTCATCTCCCATTCCCTTTAAAAGCCAGTTGCACTTTCAGATGGGCACGAGTGCATTTGCTATTTAAACAACGTGATGCTGAACATGAAAATGATAACTGCTTCAGGCTGAAACTAGCAAAAAACACTTGTGTCACGCCTGCCATCACATTGCGCCGGGTGTATGATGTCTCTTAAAGGTAGGGTAGGTAAGAATTGGTTAAAAAACTTTTGTTCCAAATTTGTTTAAACTTTCTTTATATATCAATACATAATTAAAATGTAAGTACTCTGAAAAAGAAAGTATACAAATTGAGTGTCTGTAGACCTCTCACGACTGTTTTAAAGACAGTTAATTATTTCCATTCCCTCCACCTTCTCCCAGGCTCTTTCCAAAGCCACGCCCCCAAAACACATGAACGCGCTCCGCCGACCGACCGCTCGGCTGGAAGACGCATTATTTACCTGAGACGAGCGGAAAAGATCATGTCAGAATCAAATGTAATAAAGAATCTAACTTCATCATTATTAATATAAACAAATAAGATGTATTTTAGTACTCAATATCAAGCTAGAATACCGATACTGGTAAAGTTTAAAATATATTTTTGTTTGATTCGGTAACAAGCTAGTTATATTTATAAGGCAAAGCTAAAAACGGGTAGCATTGATACATGTTTTTTTCAGTAGCATCAGTTATACTGTGATGAAGATGAATTTTGTGTAAGATTCAAAACATAGATATTCGGTGTTTTGCATGTAAGAGTTTCCATGATGAAAGCAGTGTTGAGCTGATGAGGACTACACTCCGGAGACAAGTACCACATCGTCAGCTCAAGGACAAGGCCGGGGTCGAGGGCAAAGCAGAAGAGGCCGTGCAAGAGGGCGGGCAACAGGTTCCGAGGAAGTAGAGGTGCGCGCATGTGGGCAGATCCTGTAGCAAAAGGGGTGGTAGCCATGGTAGCGAGAGAGAGTGACAGTCACACAAGCCAATCACTTGATCCGTCCCGAACGAAAATAATGAGCAGTGTTTACTGCAGATTAAAAAATCTAGAGTCACTCGATTTTTATACTCTCTTTTTCTTATATTTTTATTATGTATTGACATATAAAGAAAGTTTAAACAAATTTGGACAAAAGTGTTTTAGATAATTCTTACCTACCCTACCTTTAATTTGTAGTTTCAGCTTAAAAAAGTAACTGCTAATGCTTGTTTAACATTTTAAGTTGAGTCAACTCAAAAAGTTGTCACCTAGTACAATTTCACATTTCAAGGTGACTAAATTTAAATTGTAATGGCAACACGAACACGTAAGTTTTTTTTGGTCAAATTTTAAATGAACATAACATTTTGGTACGGAGACTTACAATGTTACGTTATCTACTAACAAAGTCATATCAAAGTTTTATAAAACAAACAAATAAACAAAAACAACTTTAAAAACAACATAAACAATTTTATTCAGACGATTCTATTTTAGAACCGGTTTCTATCTACGACTTTGCAACCTAAACACACAAAGTATGAAATGATACTCTCAGGAACTGATTATGTGCTTTATATAATGTTAAAAGAATGTACAGTGTGTTTGAACATAGTTTGTGAGACATGACATATATATATTATAAAATTAATTATTTTATTATATTCACCTCAGTGTGTAACAACTCAGTGTGAATAAACAAGTGTATTCTATGATAAAGATGGTCTCAGTCACTCAGTATGTATTTTTAATAATGTTAAAATAGTGTAATATTTGATTATGTACTAATCCATTTCATTGCGAGTGCAGTGCGCTTGAAGAGTGAGCTCCGCCCACACACTCTTCTGATTGGCTGTGATTCTGACTGATTTTGGCGAGTCTCAGGCTGAATCCGAAATTGCCCCCTATACCCCCAAATAGTGAATTGTTTAAGAGGACAGCCATTTGTAGTCATGCCCAAAACCTAATGGACATTATAGAGTGCACTCATTCTGTCCCACGCTCAACGGCTGTCCGAATTCACTCACTCGTTTCATTCGCTCCTTCAAGAGAACTGTATTAGTGGGCTAACGTAAGGAATAGTGAATTAGTGTTTAGGGGGCCATTTCGGATTCAGACATAGTCCGGTCACATCTGGTGTGAACAGACAAATTGTTTGGCAGTGGAATCTTATCGTATCGCATTGTGGTTTATCATCAAACCAGTAATCATTTCATCCGAAGCACAAACATCTATTAAAAAGCTTTAGATGAAAATGAGTGGTGTTGTGTATGGACCCCACAGCTTGTATGCATTTGATTGATCACTGGCTCTCTTTTTCTCTGGCCTCGCCGCATTAATGGCCTTCCTCGCACCCTCCAATTACTCTCAGGGAAATGATTTGAGCCTCTCCTGATGTCTAAGAGCCACTGGAAATTTCTGAACTGGATCCTGTCCAACTTAATGCATAAATTAACAGAGCCTCACCATGCAAGAGGAAGGGGAGTTATTCATCTCTCGAGCCCCAAAGGCTACTCATGTTACAGTAACCAGCTGAATCTTACAACCTGAGGTGCATCATAAACCTCTGTGCTCTGTACCTGCATGTTTACGGAATATTGTCACATAAGAACTGAAGGAGCGACGCTGCATGGCTGGATGGCATCGGAAAGAGGATTAAGGGCGGGAGGCTCTGTAGTGTAGCGCAGGGGTGGGGAATGGAGCACTGATGCGGAGAGATAGACAGAGGAAGGAGAGTGAGAAGGGAAGATATGTAGAAAGGGATGAAGTGTTGACAGATAGGCAGAACTATGTTTCGGCTTCAAAGCTACTGATGAGGAAAGAGGCATAGCAAACTTCCTCACACAAAAGTAAAGTAAAGTAAAGGAAAGGAAAGGAAAGGAAAGGAAAGGAAAGGAAAGGAAAGGAAAGGAAAGGAAAGGAAAGGAAAGGAAAGGAAAGGAAAGGAAAGGAAAGGAAAGGAAAGGAAAGGAAAGGAAAGGAAAGGAAAGGAAAGGAAAGGAAAGGAAAGGAAAGGGAAGTTTATTGGTTAGAACACTTGGCATCTGGGAGTCATCTTATTGAGCCTGGATTTATTTTTCCAAGAGGACAATGACACAAAATTTTCTTCTATTTTTTTGCGGAACTTCCTGCGATAGAAGGAATCTGCTGGAACTTTGAAAATTATGGACTGGCCCCCTCAAAGTCCGGACCTCAACCCCATTGAGTACATTTGGGGCGAGTTGGAAAATAAACTGGACAGATCTAGAACATTCAAAGAAAACCCTTTAGCTTCAGTTGCAGAAGGCATGGGATAACATTAGTGTTGAAGTTCTCAGAGGAAATATATTGACACTATGCCAGAGAGATGAGATGCTGTAATCACTCCAAAAGGTGGACGGACATAGCAAATATTAAAGTTAAAACTGGATAAAAAACAGTTTGACTCGACTATTTGACTATTCATCTGATATTTGATGGTCAGAGCAACGATCTGCATGTTTCATGAACATTATGAAATCATGTTTTGGAGGCAAAAAGAGGTCAACATTTTCAGATCTGTCAGGTGTTCTAATAATTTTGGCCACCACTGTATACAGAAAAAAGTCACTAGTTTAGCTCCTTATATTGCAAAGTTATTATCTTACGGATTTTTTTTTTTTCATCCCAAAAATACAACGTGAAATTTAGGCTACAGTTTATAAGGATACCAAAACAGTATATGGTGCATTTATTTAAATATTTTTCTTGAGTTTTTATTTATAGGCTCATTTTTACTAAATAAACAAATAAATACATATTTGAAGGTTTTCCTGTCCAAGTAATGCAAACAAAAAGAAAGCTTTCAAGAAAATAACATATTGTACACACACACGCACACACATTTGGATATCCTGAAGATGAGATGACATTTGGATATCCTGAAGATGAGTTTATTACTGAACAAAGCAAATACTTGACAGCTTTACCCACAATGCAATTCATCTCTTCTGTTTAGTCGTATCAGCATTTGGAATTAGCAAACCTCATCAAGTTCACTGTCTGCGTATTTACAGAGAGTAATTAATCATATGCTAATATATTGACTTGGCTTGGAGAAAAATAAATTGTGAGCTAAGCTGGACCTGATTAAAACCTGCCAGAGACTTCATGGAGAAGGAAACGAAGGAGGAGAACGTCTGAAGTGTTCATTGTACCGTAACACTTAAACCTTCAGCTGTCATTAGACCGATACCTGCATGATTCTTTTCTCAAAATATTTTCTATGCAGTGATTTAGTTATTAAATGTATTGCTTTTATTCATGATGATGTTGGAGATAATTGCATCAGTCGAACAAAAAGCAGTCTGTGGATGCATTCTTCAGACTGTTGCCTTACAGATGAAATTTAAAGTGGCTATATGTAAAATTCAGAAATCCTTGTTATTAGTGACATCGGTGGCCGTTAAGTGAATTGCAGCCAGCAACTTCTTTCTCATGCTCGTTCTCGTGCATATAACGTACAAGAGACGGAATGTGATTCAGTGTCCTCATATACTTACGGTGAAGTTCTTTTTCATTCTTTGCTTAGAAAAATACGTTGTAAATACCTGTGCAAAGATATACTTTTGCTAACTAACATGAAAATGTAACAGAGACAAGCTGGTAGTTTCTGTGTGAGTGAACCTAAGTTCTCTGATCTCAAGAGACACTCTAGTGACTGATGCTAGAGGTTGCAGCCTTTAGCCTCCTTGTTAGAGCATCCGACTGTCATGCCGGCAGACCTGGGTTCGAGTCCCACTTGCAGCTGGGCGGTTCGAACAGGAGCAGTTACAGAGACGCTGTCCACATGGCTGAGAGTGACGCAAGTTGATAATGAAAATATGTGCGCTTTCCTATTTATATGTGCCGTTCAAAAAGTATCTATTCGTAGCGATGTGGATATGTTAACACCAATTTAACCATTCCTGTTCGAACTGCCTGCTCCAAGCAGGACTCGAACCTGGGTCTGCTGGCATGTTCTTGGTCGCTCTAACAAGGAGGCTAAAGGCTTCAACCTCTA
Organism: Gobiocypris rarus; assembly: GCA_023029165.1. Taxonomy (NCBI): domain Eukaryota; kingdom Metazoa; phylum Chordata; class Actinopteri; order Cypriniformes; family Gobionidae; genus Gobiocypris; species Gobiocypris rarus. Next base: position 41,503,792 of record CM040914.1, read on the forward strand.
GCATCAGTCGCTAGAGCGTCTTGAGATCAGAGGTTTACTCACACAGCAACTACTAGCTGGCCTCCGCTACACTCACCCCTCTAAACCTCACTCCCATCCGGGTCACGGCACCAATGTAACCCCTCCTGTAGAACCGCTCAAGCAGGACTAGAACCCGGGTCCGCCGGCATGAGAGTTGGTAGCTCTAATAAGCAAACTAAACACTGCAACCTCTAGCATCAGTCGCTAGAGCGTCTCGAGATCAGAGGAGGGGAGGTTTACTCGCACAGCAACTACTAGCTGGCCTACGTTACATCCCCCCCTCTAAACCTCACTCCCATCCAGGTCACGGCACCAATGTAACCCCCTCCTTTTTGAACCGCCCAAGCAAGACTTGAACCCGGGTCCGCCAGCATGAGAGTTGGTCACTCTAACAAGGAGGCTAAACGCTGCAACGTCTTGCATCAGTCGCTAGAGCGTCTCGAGATCAGAGGAGGGGAGGTTTACTCGCACAGCAACTGCTAGCTGGCATCCGTTACACCAGCTCTGCAATATTCACTGGCATCATGTCGACATATGAGGTAATTCAAATTACACTTTTATGTTAGTTTGATTATAATGTATGTTTGAGACTATAGACTATATAGGTCTGGATATGTGAGACTATAGTTTGAATGAATCCCTTTTCTTTGCATGAAACATTGGCATTACAGTACAGAATGGCTCTTTTGGCATTATTCTAAACATTGTATAAGGATTTGTTTTTGTTTATGTGTCAACAGAAGAGAGGCTCTCAGGAGCATGGGTAACCATCACACTCTTTTGATTTTTTTTATAAATCACTCTACAGGCTTTAATAGGCAGCCTAGATAGTTGGAGAAGGTCTCTCTGTTTATTTATTTATTTATTTATTTTTTGTTACAAGCTGTTCACCTATTGACAATAAAGTGATTAATACATGAAAAATGCAATATAAGTCACTGGCTACAATCAACTGTCCGGTTACCAACATTCTTTAAAATATTATTATTTTGTGTTCAAAAGAAGAAATAAACGTATACAGGTTTAGAACAACTTGAGGGTGAGTATGTGGTGACAGAATTTTCAGTTTTGAGTGAACTATCCCTTTAAATTGAAGTTACATTTGAACACAGATGAGCTGTTCTCCTGAGCTATTAGATCCTTCCTCTTCTCTTCTCTGTCTGTCTGCAGTATCCAGGAGCCTGGAGACATCATACAAGTTCTGCCGCTGCGGCTGTCTTGTTCAGCACATGTACAACACAGCTGCACCATCTTGTGAGGCTGTGTGAGTGCGTGTGCCTCTTCATCTGCTCTCCTTCTCCAGTAATTCCCATCTGAGTCAGGTGTCAGGCGATGCTGCGTTTATTATTGACGTTCAGAAATAGAGTCAGAATCCAAGGGATGCCTGCATCAGACAAGATCCTCTCATTGCTTTAAAGATCCCTTCCCTTACATTTCCTGTCATGCCAGACTGCATGCGACATGAAAAAAGTACAAAATTCCAGATTGTTCTGGCTGAACATTGATACTTGGTCATCTAGTGGTGTCATGCAGGGCCGCACTATATAGATGGTGGGAATCAGCAATTCTGTGCTTTTATCAAGTGGATGCTGGAGGGAGTGTGATTATGAAAGAGAGTGCGGATGTGAGGGTAATTTCAGGGGAAATTGAGGCTTGGAAGAGAACTGCAAAAGGTCTGTGAGATGTTGCAGAAGTAAGATTTTAGTATGGTTACCTCAGCTTAAATATATATTTAAATACACATAATTTTATAAAGTCAGAATTTATTTTCGAGGCTTATGCCACAATTGAAACATTTATGGATGTCTTTGCATCATGTAACAAGGGTCGTTTAAAGAAGCATGATTGGTCATTCCAGAGAACATGTCTCCACTGCTCTAGAGTCCAGTGGCGGCGTGCTTTACACCACTGCATCCGACGCTTTGCATTGCACTTGGTGATGTAAGACTTGGATGCAGCTGCTCGGCCATGGAAACCAATTCCATGAAGTTCTCTAAGCGCTGTTCTTGACCGTGGAATATTTAGTAGTAAGGAAATTTCACAAATGGACTTCTTGCACAGGTGGCAATCACGGTACCTCGCTTGAATTCACTGAGCTCCTGGGAGCGAGTCAGTCTGCATGCCTAGGTGCTTGATTTTATACACCTGTTGCCATGGAAGTGACTGAAACACCTGAATTCAATAATTTTGAGGGGTGTTCCAATACTTTTGCCAATAAAATGTAAATAGATTTAAATGCTGCATTCGATACAGTGGACCACAAGGGCCTACTTTGTCAAAGTTTTAGGCATCAGAGGAACTACACTAAGTTGGTTTTAGTCATATCTTAAAAATAGAAGCTTTTCGTTCAATATAGGAGGATGCCATTCGGGTGAGGTCCCCCTGACTTGTGGGGTCCCCCAAGGCTCTATTCTGGCCACTTTATATTTTTTTCTATATGCTTTCTTTAGGCTCTATTTTTGAAAAAGCATGGCCTGTACTATAATTTCTATGCAGACTAGTCTGGCTAAAGTGAAGACTATTCTTTCTTTTAAGCACTCTGAAATGGTGATTCATGCTTTTATTTCTTCTAGAATTGACTACTTGACAATTCTTATTATCTACCGGTAGTTTAGAAATTATCCAAAATGTTGCTGCTAGACTCTTAACTGGTGTTCGCAAATACAAACATAGTACTGTTTTAAAGTCTTTATGTTGGCTCCCAGTCTACTTTAGAATTGATTTAAATTGAATTGAAGTGCTTCTGCTTTTTTTTCAAATGTTTAAATGGCTTCTCCCCGTCTTAGCTTTTTAACATGTTGTGTGCACATCATCCACTGAGAACTCTTAGGTCTGCCAACCAGAGTTTGTTAACTTTTCTTAAGTCGAAGTTAAAATCTAGGGGTGATAGAGCTTTTGCCATAGCTGCATCTAAATTTTGGAACAGTTTATCGATCCATATTAGAACTGCACCAACATTACATATTTTTAAATAAAAGTTATCTCTTCGTTTAATTGAATTGTGAACTATGAATTGTTATGTCCTTTGTTGTTTTTTGATGGATGGATGGATGGATGGATGGATGGATGGATGGATAGATGATGGACAGATATATAGATAGATAGATAGATAGATAGATAGATAGATAGATAGATAGATAGATAGATAGATAGATAGATAGATAGATAGATAGATAGATAGATAGATAGATAGATAGATAGATAGATAGATGGATGGATAGATAGATAGATAGATAGATAGATAGATAGATAGATAGATAGATAGATAGATAGATAGATAGATAGATAGATAGATAGATAGATAGATAGATAGATAGATAAAGACCTGGGTCATTTAGATCAGATACCTTCAGTATGTATTTCCCAATATTAACCTTGTGACCTCATATAAAATTTCAGCACATTATTCCATAAATTAATCTCTAGAAGACAGAACTAATGAGCAGATTTTTCAGTATGCAGGAAAAACTTAAAAACAGGGACCAATTAACGGTAGTCTAAAGCACATACATATAAAAAGACATAAATAGAAGAGATTCTATTATGACCAGTCTTTTTGAAAGACGTACCTTTTTAATGTTGTGAATTTGTTAGCAGTAAAAGATGCCCTCGGCTTAATTATTCGCGGTTTGACCCGACCATGACGTTGTGCACTGGAACGGTAGATAAGCTGATGCCTTGCCATCTCAGCATTCAGAAAGAAGAGTTTTGTGGCATAATTTGATGACATGCACTTAAAGTCACATTTATTTTCTCATTTTGTGTCGGTCTGTGCGGCTGGACGATTCTGGGTGTGTGCCAAAGCTCTGGACCTTAAGAGGGTTTTTTTTCTCGCACGTTTTTATCAAGATAATGCTTCTTTTGAGTGACTGCCATCTACATTGATGTAATCGATATAGATAATGTATCCTTGAGCATCAGGGCTCACTAAGTCAGAGCGAGCATCCATTCAAATGCAGCCTGGCAGATATGATAGCTGCTGTTATATAAGTTAGCAATTCAAAATCACTGTTCTCGAACAACCTGACCCAGCACTGTGATTATATTGCACTGCCCTATTAGTGACCCAGCCATTTTTCACAAGGATTGAGATAATAAATAGTCTGACCAGAAGATTGTGCTCTGCATATTAGAAAACATGCTTGACTATCCTGTGAACCCATTTAAAACACACAATCTATGATAAAGATGTACAGGCAGACTCAAAACGCCTCTCTTTTGCCCTTTTTATTCCATTGGCTTCTATGCCGCGATGGCAAATTTCTCCGCTCTGTGAAATTCCTCTGATGGAGCTGCATTAGGTGCCATTTCGCTAAGACTCAGATGTGGCCGGCGCATAGCAGGTATCTCATTATTTCTCAATGACCACGGTAAAACGCAAGGTCAGAACTCAGCAGATCTTGCTCCTAGCAGGCTTAGCATTGCATTTAGATGCGATTTTCAATTCCCTGCTATATTACTGTGCAGATGTCGACCATTCATATCTCATCTGTCCAACTCTCATCCGTTTTAATTCCATCTCCCAGGTCCAACAAGTATTTGACAGAGTGCAAAGAGTGCAATTCTCTGTGTGTTGTAAAACCTAGTGAGCTGCCCACAAAGAGTATCTACTGGCATTATAGGAAAGTTCCCAACACCTTAGTTCCATCAACAGCAATATTGTAAGTGTACCTAAAGTGCCCCTATTGTGCCTTTTCGAATATCACCTTTCATGCAGTGTGTAATATAGGCGTTTGCGGGCATCCAACATTACATATTTGTAAATAAAAGTTATCTCTTCATTTACAGTTTTTTACAATCGCTATGACAATTTTTTCAATACTTTCAACAAATTTGCTAAACTCTTAACGCACCATCATACCTACATCACACAATTGGCAAAACGGTTAATTTCATGCTCAAAATCACACATTGTAAACTAAACTCCAACACTAATTTTCAAAATACAATAATTCACTAACACAATACACTATGTCTACCAAAACCCTCACACATGTTCTCTTCCAACAGGAACATTACGTCAATCATAGCACAATGTCATAAAAACACTAACACTGATGGAATTATAGAAACTGCATGATTTTTTGTGTCAGGTCTGCCCTTATACAATAGACAGTACATTTTATTGATCATAGATTGTGTGTCTTTTGAAGACTCTCTACATTTTTGTTTTCTTGGATTTATTTGGATGGAGTTTCTTTTGCTGCAGAAATTCAATACAAAAACTGAATGACCCATCTCAGAGTAGCTTTATGGGATGCCCTTCAGTTTTATTTCATTATCAGCAATCATCATGTTGACAATAGCAAGTTCCTGTTCTTCATTTAGGAGCTTTCCTCTGCCCCCAAAGAAGCCCAAATATGCCATCTTTTACTGTATACCATATGGTCATGTGCTTGAAAGAATATCAACACCTGAACAATTCCTAGATGGGAATCAGCTGTGATTTATATATTTGCATAACTTCAATTGGCTGTTTCTCAGTAACAATGGAATAAAATACAGGGGATATATTTGTGTTTCAATTCAAAATATGAACAGCTATTTCCCTTGCCTTTAGCCTTTAAGGTTAGGTTTAGAACAAGGTGTTATGTGTTCTGACATACAGTGTTAAAGCATTGGTAAATTTGGCAGTAAAAAGCCATTGTTTTGGTCTTGGATAGATAAAGGCCTGGGTCATTTAGATCAGATACCTTCAGTATGTATTTCCCAATATTAACCTTGTGACCTCATATAAAATTTCAGCACATTATTCCATAAATTAATCTCTAGCGGACAGAACTAATGAGCAGATTTTTCAGTATGCAGGAAAAACTTAAAAACAGGGACCAATTAACGGTAGTCTAAAGCACATACATATAAAAAGACATAAATAGAAGAGATTCTATTATGACCAGTCTTTTTGAAAGACGTACCTTTTTAATGTTGTGAATTTGTTAGCAATAAAAGATGCCCTCGGCTTAATTATTCGCGGTATTTTCATGCAGTGTGTAATATAGGCGTTTGCGGGCATCCAAGATGTAGGTGTCTTTGTTCTTCAGTAGAATACACACAAAAAAACATGCACAAACAATTTCAAATTAAACCCTGCTGCTTTTGACGACACATCGATGTCTTAAGACACGAAACGTTCAGTTTGTGTGAGAAACCCAACAGTATTCATATAATTTTTTACCTCAAATACAACACTTGTCCAACAGCCGCAAGCGCGCCATCACGTCCAATGGTTGAGGTCGATGGTGTGTTACTACGTTACTAATCTTTCCAGGGAACAGACGTGATTAAATGGTTTGGCCTTGGCGGCATTAGCTTATAATTAATTTTTTTCCAAATGTGATCAATGTTTGCATAAGTATTAGATGTGTTGGGTAATTTAACGTGACATTTTAATCATATTCTGCATATTCAAACTTCCCACTACTATGCGTCGCTCAACATATGTCATTTACTCCGTTGCTCTGATTGGTTGTAGGTCTATCCAATTGAGGTCTTTCCTGGTTCGGTTGAATCACAGCCCAATGGAGCGGTATCAGACTCTTATTCTGACTAGAATTGAGTATGACCACGTCAGGCTAATCGACGGCCGTTTATGAGCGCTATTTATTCATATTAAACATCAAACATTTTAAAAAGTTAAACATTTTAAATACTTACAGTCTACACAACAGTTTCTGTACAGTATCACAGACATTAATATATTAAACATTTATAAAAGATGAATCACTGTCTGGCCATCTGGAATTTTGGTAAGGCATTTTTTTTATATATTAGCACCGTTTGTTGTTTTTCTTGTGGTATGAGATAGAGCGTTTGGACCCGGAAGCACTGCCGTCAGACTTAACAACCGAATAGGGAGTATCGCAATATTGTAATGCATTACTTTTGAAAGTAACTTTTCCTAACACTGTTTGGAAATGCTAATTGAATAACTTCCTTCCATGTATTACAGACATCTTTGGATCTCAGCAAACCCAAATGTTCGAAATGATTCACAGGCAAAGAGTATTTCTGCTTCCGCTGTTCTCTGATTAGCTAAACAAGTGCAGATCACTCCACTGACTCTTTCTTGGCTATTTTTAGAGTCTAGGGCTGTCAGAGCGACAGGAGTGATCTCTCTATTTCAGCAATGTCTGTCAGTTAGCAAAGACTTTATATGCATTCTCTTCTATAAAAAAGAAAAAAATACTTTACAGAACCTTTAACCAAATCCACCATGTGCATGATTCTTTGACAATCTTTTGTCTTAAAAATTAAGATTCTCATCCAAATCACCAGCTGGGACTCTCCAGTCATAATTGTCGTTCAGCTTGAATCGTCATCTCATTTATGCTCACATCTGGTTTTTAACGGCTTGTATTTGAATTCCTAAACTGACAGGTACAACTTTCTGGAAGACTTTGCATTGTAAAATATCTATATTCCAAACCCTGAAACATGACCCTGAGAAGAAAGCTATAAAACTTCTCAGAACAGCAAAGATGCGCTTTTGAAAAGGTTTTGCGTTCATTGTAGTCAAGTCAAGTCAACTTTATTTATATAGCGCTTTTAACAATGCAGATTGTTTCAAAGCAGCTTCACAGTGATAAACAGAAACATTTATAAATATTTAAAAACAGAATATATTTCGATTATCATACAGTAACAATGTGGGCTTTAGATCAGTAATTAGATCAGTAATTTAGTCTATATGGTTAATTTTGTTTAATAGTTAGATTTATTTTGAAATATATTTGAAAAATAGTTTTTTCCCCAACTGAGCAAGCCAGAGGTGACAGTGGCAAGGAAACCAAAACCCATCAGGAGACCTAATGGAGAAAAATAAACCTTGGGAGAAACCAGGCTCAGTCGGGGTGCCAGTTCTCCTCTGGCCAATTAACAAACAGCGTATTATTATTATTAAAATTATTATTTTAAAGGTCAGAGGTCATAATCGATCTGAATATTCGAAAGAAGATTATACAGAGCATTAACAAGGAAAGTAGAAGAAAAAAATTGTCAAAGGATGAGTACATCAATAGCTATAATGCCCATGGCAACAGGAACAAGTTGAGATGGTCAAGGTTGAATAAATAGTGCTTAATGTGATGCAGTAAAAGTATTTATGTATAAACAGATGGCCTAGTGCACATGTACATCTCAGGAGAAGCCGCAGAGGTAGTTATGCAGGCCCTAAAATGAATGCACTGTCAGTGAAAAATTAAGTCAAGCCCCTGAAACCATAACAACGAAGAAGATAGATTTCAAGAGGGGGACTTTAAACACATCAGCACAACACCTGCGGCCTATGACAGGTTTAAAGTGGGAAAACTGTTTAGCATGGCTGCGGAAGTTTGTTGCATACACATACTGATAAACATTCAGAATAATACGGTATGTCCTTAATGAAAGAGCTCAGAAGTTCAAAATGCAGCATAACATGTGTGAATGGCACAGAGAACTAAACTCAGACAGGAGGTAAACCTGTTTTTGATGGCTTAATTTAAAATCAAAATCAGAATCTTTACCTAAAGTCATGCTCAGTGAAAACACAATGACTCATAATCCAAATCCGAGCTTCTCATATAACCACTAATAAAACTAAATCAAATAAACTAGCCCAAAGCCTAATGGGTAATTATTGAGACCGCCACATGTGCGCACTTTTACTTTTTAGAATGCCGATTGGTGTTGAATGTTAATTGCATGCGACCTCATAACAGCTGTCTAAAAAGACATCACCACTGTTCTATAGTAAAGATAGCTCTCTAGACTGTGTAACTGTAATGAACTGTCATAGTAATCACATCAATACAGCATAAAACAACGCACAAATCAGCATTTCCAGAAGGACAAACACTGGAAAATAATTACTAGGCTATATCTACTATTTAAAAAAAAATCCCGCTGAATTTAATAAATAATTACAAAGAAAGTGACACATTGAATTACACATGAAATTGTGAGACTGAAAATAATAGGTATTTTCTTGTCAAATGTACTCCAATAGTCTTTATCTACAACCATATTAGTGCTTGCAAGGCAGCAAAAAGAGAGATTTTTTTCTTGATCCCTGTAAACACATTTACCCTTGTCATGACACTCAGCGCATATCTTGATTTCTGTCAGCTGCATAAGAATAAATGTACAATGCAACCATCTGTTGAATGTCTACATGACGATGAATGCAGTTTAAGATCACGATCACAAATCAGTCTGAAAAAGACCATTGGTTCTCAGCACACTAGGGGGCCTTAAAATAGTATTCATAAACTGTATATTAAAAAAAAAAAAAAAAAGGTACACCTAGTACAAATAGTACAGACATATAACACCATGTTCTAGCAAGGTAATTCCAGCAATTTGTCTGTCCACAATGAACATGAAAATGTGGCAAAAGGGTGCAAAACTACATCTACTACCTTGTAGTGTCATGACAAAGATACTTTTAAAGGTTTTCCTTATGATATTTAAAGGTACAGTGTGAAATATGTTTGAGGCTCTATTGACAAAAATGTAATATAACTATGTTTTCAGTGGTGTATAAGGACCTTATACATAATGATCTGTTATGTTTGTCTTACCATAGAATGAGCCATTTCTATGTCCATACACCGTGGGTCTCCTTACGGTGAAGTCGCCATTTTGTGCCGCCATGTTTCTAAAGTAGCCCTAAACCGACAAACTGCGCTAGCTACTCTTTGCTGTCTCAGACGACCACATCTTTGTCCTGTGTCGGCCACCTTAGCTTCTCTGTGTGAGCGGTGGGCGATTGCAATTCGCAACCTCACTAAAATGTACACAGTGCACATTTAAAGTCCTGCTGTTGTCAATCATTTTATCCCTTAAATCTTTGACCACCAAAATTACATATTTAAAAGTGTTTTGCATGTAAAAAAAAGTATCTTCATGGCTTGAAATAGCTTGAATGTAACTCTACACCCTTGATTCATTTAGTATATGCGAATACATGAATGTGGAAATTAGCCCCACCTCACTCACACAAGCTCAGAGATCCACTCGCTCAACTTTTTCGCTCAAAAGTTACTGTAGTAAACACTGCACAAAAATATTGCTCTTTACAAAGACGGACACATTAAAATGATTAGCCTTTTGCTTGTTCCTGTTCGCCATCTCAGAGTCAGACAGCAGCTTTCCATCCTTACAAACGCTTTGATCAACTCAAAGGCATATAATTCATCATAACATCTTAATACACATCATATACATTATTCACCTGCTGTATTGCTTAATGTACCCATTTTTTCAATTCAACAGAAAAATATACCAGTATGGCTTCTCTTGAGACTCCCCTGCTTCAGAGCGGTCATAGTTAATGATATGCTAAAGCCCGCCCACATGTTGACGTGATTGGTTACCAGGTAGTTTGTGACATCAGAAACACCAGCGATTTCAAACGGTTCACTGCAGTTTTAAGGAGAAAATACTCAGTAATGTTGTTGACTTTGCACGGTTTGTCTTAAAGCAAATTAAAAACACCACACAGACATATAAACAACATTAATAGACTTGATTTTCACCACAGGGAAGATTGAACTTATCGTATCTGATTAAACATTAACTATAATAAGTCTTTCCACACTTAGAAAAATCCCGGAAAAGGGGTTTTCACAGCAATGCCACAGAAACATTTTTGGTTCCCCAAAGATCCTTTTAATGAACATTTCTTAAAATAACAAATTTTCATAGTTTGAAGAACATTTTAATAATCTTAAGAAACTTTTGCCACTATAAAGAAGCTTTTGTACAATGAACGTTAAAGGCTCTTCATGGAACCATCAATGCCAAAAAAGAATCCTATTTCTGAAGAGTGCATGTCAATTTTTGAAGTGACATCATGCACAGAAATATAAATTTGGACTAAAACCCTTGATTAACCAGCTTTAATACTAATGAAATATCAGTTGTTAGTAACAGCTGGGAACTGTAACCTGAACAAAACAGCTGCACTGCGTCCAACCAAGGTTGTCACATTCCTGAGATTTGATTACATTTCATTTCATGTGATATTTGGGGAACGCCATCTCACATATTCACCTATCCGCATCTCTAATTCTGCATTTCTCTCACTCTCTCTTTCTTGTACAAAAACACACACACAGTCCTGTCTGCATCTCCCCAGCCGCTCTATAAAAGGAGCCTTTTTAAGGGGTCTGTGTCAGGGAGAATAGGCCCAGGAAGCTTGCCAGAGGCTTACCAATGGAGACAGAGCACTTTAATGCTGCTACTTTACGCTGAAATCAGCACAAATAGAATGGAGGGAAAGGTGGAGACAAAGAGAGAAACGGAGAGAGAGACTGTGAAACTCAAGAAGACAGGCAGACGGGGAGGTGAAGTCTGATGAGCACTATACAAAACTATCTTGTGGAAAAAAACAAAACAAAAAAGACTGTCTAGCAAGAGAGAGACATCTGTTAGCATTCATGTCAATGGCAGCTGCTCGGATGGCATGCGATATATTAACAAAAATTAAATGAAGCAACCTTTGGATGTAGGACATTTGAAATTTACCAATCAATTGAGCTGTAAATGCCATGTGACTAATCACTCCAGAGCCGGAAAATGACATCATGACGACGTTGAAGAACATGCACAGATCTCAAATCCTTCACTAGAGAGGCAGCGATTTGATATGTACCCATACCCGAGGGAGCAGACGGCATTCTTCATTTATTATTAAACAAACAAAGAGAAAAAGTAATGTATGTTTAAGCAGTTGCTGAACCCGAAGCTGTTTACACTCAATGCAAATATCATACTACAGGAAATAATGACACACTGTGTTTATATATTCGAATATGAGTAGTTAAATATTTATGGGCCATTTATTTTACTTTTTTTGCATTATGCGACACAAAAGTTCCAACATACTGTTATACATTCTTTTCATTTTGCATATACGTAATCTAATCTAATCTAATCTAATCTAATCTAATCTAATCTAATCTAATATAATATAATATAATATAATATAATATAATATAATATAGGTCATACTTTATATTAGGTATCATTACTACGTACTTACATAAAAAATGTTTACTGTGTTCATATCATTTTTCAAAACACTTGCGCAACAAAGATAAGTTTATTGTCAGGTTTTGCTGGTATGGGTAGGTTTAAGGGTGGGTTGGGGGTAGCTGTTATAGTTATAGTTAGTAATAGTTAGCTAGTTATAGCTGTAATTACATGCAGATATATATATTTTTAAATATAAATACAATGTAAAATCAAGTATGTAAACAATAAGTGTATAGTATCAAATTATTAATTTAAATGTTAGTAAATAGTAGTTAAAGACACCTAATATAATATAATTGCAATGCGACACCAGGCATGTTTTTGCTAGTTTCAGCCCGACGCAGTTATCATTTTCATGTCCACGTTGTTTAAATAGCAAATGCACTCACGCCCATTTGTTCTCCCATGAGTGCGCTGGTCTGACAAGGTATGTTCGGGCGATTGTTGGCACGTTGCTATTTTGAGGCAACTGAAATCAACTGCGCCATTGACCAACAACAACGCAGTATTTTCTATTTGTTAGTTAAAGGCTGCGTTAGTAATATGCACGGGTGCACTCTGCTTATTACACACACAGGGATGCGCAGCAGCACACAAACATACCAGATATTAAAAAAAGGATTCCTCTCTGCGTTCAGACTTTCCACTCGCAAATTCCGCCATGTAAATAGCGAATCCGCCATGGTGCAAGCGCAACTGGCTTTTAAAGGGAATGGGAGATGAGACTCTGATTGGATTATTGCACATTACGGCCAAAACACAGCCATGACTCCATTGATAGACTAGGTACAACCCTTTTGGACCATTGCCTGTTTCGGCCTTTAGCGCCGACCGTTTTTTCCATCGTTAAACAAGCAAAAGTGGATTCAAACATGCCCTGAGTCCACCTGTGCAATGCGCTTCAGACCATGCACTCAGATCGTTAAAATAGGGCACTATGTTTTAACATCCACAAACAACCAAAATATAATAAAGAGATATAACTAACATTCTCAGCAAAAACAAAAAAAGCTGTTTTGTTCAGTACTGTGAATCAGCGAAATGTTGTGATTTTATGATCTAACTAAAACTGACTTCCAAATTACACATAAAAAGCAGTGACTCAACAGGGCTGTGGCACTTAATAAAGATTTAATGTGTTGTGTTGTATACATACATAAGTGGTGAAATTGGAGGTGTTCACCTCTGTGCCAGAAACACAAAGCACAAGCCACAAACAAGGCTGACTAGGCTTGTTTTGAAACGCATATGTAAATTAGGCTGGCAGTTATTGTAGAGGTTATGCCAAAGTTGGCCTTTTTGTTGACTCACTAATATCAGTCTTGGTCTGAGGAGAGGAAGTTATGAGCAGAGCAAAAGGCCAGAGCTTCAGGTAGCAGCCTTCCCATGGTGCTTTTAATAAGAGCTTCTTTAATTCTCTCTCTCTCTCTCTCTCTCTCTCTCTCTCTCTCTCTCTCTCTCTCTCTCTCTCTCTCTCTCTCTCTCTCTCTCTCCCTCTCTCCCTCTCTCCCTCTCTCTCTCTGAGGAGCTGAATTGCTAAATATATTCTAAGCCACACATGGTTCTGTGATGAATAAAACATTGCATCAGTGAAACTTAGACTTTTGCACGACAATTACCAAATGCATCTAGACATTTCAAATGTTTCTTGCTAGATCAAGGAATTAAGACAGTTTGTCCTTTAAGTGCTTTGTTTAAAATGCAAGGCAAGGAAATACTGCTCTTTGGGACAGCGCTCTTCTCATGCACCTGGCATTTTATTAATCTGTATTAAAAGAGGAGCCAGTTAATTATATGTACTTACTTTCAAATGTACATATTAGTGTTCATGAATTAAACATTACCAAAACAATTAAGGATAATGACCGCATTTTGTAATCCTATAACACACACATTTACTGTAGTACTAATAAGCATAGTTTCTGTATAAATGTGAAATTAAATGTTCGGTTCACGTTGGAAAATAACCTACCACCTACACTAAAGGCGGGCGTACACTGTGCAAGTTCGGACACTTTGGAGGTTGTGAGATATTGCACACGCTACAAGTCAGTTAACTTGATAATAGCATCAAAGCAGCTGGTACACGGCACTACTATGCACGGCGAGCCGGCAAACACGTGAGTTTTTGTGCTAAATGCAGAGACTGGAGCTTTCAATGTTGCAGCTATAGCTTTGGATAGGAAAAAGAAAGAAAACATGATTTGTGTGCAAATTATTTCTTGAAAAGCACAGAACAGCAGCCATTCAGAGACCAGAAAGAGAGAAAGAGAGAGAAAGTGCGCGTGGTGTATGCGTGTATATGCGTGTGTGTAAGAGAGTGAGTGTATGCGCAAGCTGTATGGTTATAGCCCCTTATAACCTTATAATACTCATATATGTAGCCTGTTACATGGTTGTTTATGATTTGGCAATAGGGAACAGCCTATAGGGGGACAGTGGGGTAAGTTGACCCACCCCCTTTATCCTATCAACTGTACACTTTTATTGTCATGTGACCATATATTTTGGAACCACTCATCATTTCCGCCAGACTGTGAAAATGAAAAGCTCATGGGAGGACAATTTCAGTCCTTCACAATTTCAGATGTAATGGCTGTTGTTTCAAAGCAAATTTGTCCAGATATCTCCCAGCAAGTGAGAGCTGAGCAGGTAAAATCTCACTCCCCTGATGTCGAGACGCTCTAGTGACTAATGCTAGAGGTTGCACCCTTTAGCCTCCTTGTAAGAACGACCGACTCCCATTCAAAAAGACCCGGGGTTGTTGGGCCCGATGCCAAACTTACTTGCCGACCCCTGCTGTACATTATTACAGCGCAAACTTCCTAAGCGTGTTAATGGTTTTTCATTTAAAGGCCATTTTAATACAGTGAACTCATTGTCATGTTCAAGAAACCAATTTGAAATGATTCGAGCTTTGTGACATGGTGCATTATCCTGCTGGAAGTAGCCATCAGAGGATGGATACATGGTGGTCATAAAGGGATGGACATGCTCAGAAACAATGCTCAGGTGTTTAAACGATGCCCAATTGGCACTAAGTGGCCTAAAGTGTGCTAAGAAAACATCCCCCACACCATTACACCACCACCACCAGCCTGCACAGTGGTAACAAGGCATGATGGATCCATGTTCTCATTCTGTTTACGCCAAATTCTGACTCTACCATCTGAATGTCTCAACAGAAATCGAGACTTATCAGACCAGGCAACATTTTTCCAGTCTTCAAATGTCCAATTTTGGTGAGCTTGTGCAAATTGTAGCCTCTTTTTCCATTTTTGTAGTGGAGATGAGTGCTACCCGGTGGGGTCTTCTGCTGTTGTAGCCCATCCGCCTCAAGGTTGTGCGTGTTGTGGCTTCAAAAATGCTTTGCTGCATACCTCGGTTGTAACGAGTGGTTATTTCAGTCAAAGTTGCTCTTCTATCAGCTTGAATCAGTCGGCCCATTCTCCTCTGACCTCTAGCATCAACAAGGTATTTTCGCCCACAGGACTGCCGCATAGCCTACTGGATGTTTTTCCCTTTTCACATCGTTCTTTGTAAACCCTAGAAATGGTTGTGTGTGAAAATCCCAGTAACTGAGCAGATTGTGAAATACTCAAGTCTGGCACCAACAACCATGCCATGCTCAAAATTGCTTAAATCACCTTTCTTTCCCATTCTGACATTAAGTTTGGGTAATATCATTGCGCCGCTGCACTCATGGTACGGCAGCAAAGCTCCTTGATTATTACACAGGAATGAAAGTATAGTTCCTAACCATATCGGTCTAGAAAATTGCAACTTTTCATTTTACATCTGTGTTAGTACACAATGTAACTATACACATCACAACATGTAAATAGGAAAATGTTGCCGTTATTTTGTCACTTATTGAGCAGTAGGCTAGATGGAGCCATTTACCTCCAGTCTTTGTGCTAAGCTAGGCCAGCGGTGTGTGCATGTGGTGGTGAATAAGCTAAAGTCCCAAAAAGTCGGCGTGTTCCTTTTAAGTGGAATTTTAAATCTACTGAGAAGTACATAAAGTATATTTCTGAGAAGTATATAAAAAGTAGACTGAAAGTGCACTTTCTTATTTTTAGTTTAAAAGAAGTATATGAATAGAACACTTATATAAACTTATTTTTCGTAAGGGTGAAGCTGAGCGAAATCTTGTGCACACAAAACATGCAGGGCTGACTAATTTGCATGCTAGGAAAGGACAGAGAACTGTTCACAGTGACACCCAATGGATCTGAAGAAATAAGGGCTCATTTCAAACATTCGGAAGCCCACTGAGACCAAGCAATATTAATTCTCTGGCTTGTTTTCTTGACAAAACAAGTTATATTTAGCTTTTTCCTAGAATTTTCTCAAGGAAACAAGGCTGAAATACGAGAGTAGTACAAAAAAACAGCTGTACTAAATAAATAAATAAATACATAAATGTGAAAATTTGTAATAAAAAAAAATATATATATAATATAGTTATATAATATATAATAGTATACACACACACACACACACACACACACACACACACACACACACACACACACACACACACAAACACTCACACTTATAAATTTCCTCATAATCAAGTGTGTGTGCCATATTTTCTTTAACCTGTTTAGAGTCACAAGTTCCGTTTGATTTGTAAATGAATCCTATCTAGCTAGCCTAGCTAATTTTCATGTATAGTCAATGGATGAGCTTCAGATTAGCTCGCCCAGCCTGTTATGTAGTTGGTAAACAGCTCATATAAACTCTCGAACAAACAATTAATTTACATGCTATTTTAATTATTTCTGCATAGCGCATTCTGTGCGTTTTTTTTTCTTCTGAAAAGTGAAAGACAAAACACAAACTCAAATGCAGCATAATCACCAAAAACCTCACACTTGTGACCATTAGCGAGTTTCAAGCCCGTAAGCAAAAACATCAAAATAAAAGAGCCCTCTAGTTAGCATAATTGTTGCATAATTCCTCTCATAAAATAATCCCTCTAAAGCAAGTGGTCTTGTAAAGATTGCGTGCTGTAAGACAGAAGCTTTGTGACTCACGTACAGCAGCTGGCAAGGGCAACATCAGAGGAACAGAACAGCTGATGCTCCCCCTATTAACTTTCAACTTATGGATATGGTGGCACCTCTCCAAAGATATCCTGAACCCAGGAGCTATGATTGCCAAGGTCAGAACTGATGAAAACATGATGAGACGGCAGTTTATATTTTAACTCTCCCTCTCTTTTTACCTTCTGATCAATTTTTCTTCTCGCTCCCTATTTTATTGCGCGGTAGGAGATCCTTTTAATTACAACCTGAACTGGTGGGTTAATTGAACATAACAGAAGCCCAATTTTGTGTTACAGCAAATCAAGATGTTACTTATGCAAATTGGGAGATGTCCCCTCAGGGGGCTTGGGACGCCTCTTTAGATGCCAATGTCACACTCCACACTCAAAGTGCACACTGTGCTCAGAGTATATCGTCTAGCGGGAAGAAAGAGCCTTTTATGGAGATTATCGCTTCTAATGGATGTTCCTGGGATGTGTCTGCCAGCCATATTTTCTCATTTCTGTCTATCACAGTTAATGTATTTATAACGGTATTCAAGACAATGCCCTTTCTGAAAAATGATTGTATTTTTTTCCATAAGAAATAACTGAACAGGTAAAGGACAAAAATGATGTGAATTTGCTGAAAGCAGGTAGTTATAGCTATGCAGTGATTCAGATATAAACACTCTTTTCAGATAGATTAAAAACAATAAAATAAATCAAGTTATATACTGTATATATATCTGCTGTTCTCTGCGGGTACATGAGTGTTGTATGGCCGCTGATGGTCTGGAGCTCATATCTGTCAAAGTGTTTTAACAAAACAGGCTCTATGTTTATATATGAGTCACATATTTGAGGTCTAAATGACCACATTCTCACCTAAAGAACTCTTAAAACTACATTTTGTGACACAACAACAGCAGTTTTTGGAATAAAAAGGGTGGATTTGCTTGACCGCCATGACAGTTGTCGCAAGTGGAGTGATACAAACTGTGAAATGGTGCTGATACCGGGAGAATATTGCATGCTGGAAGACACTTTCAGCCAATCAGATTCAAGAATAAAAAAATATATAATATAATATAGTAAAATATAGTATATATGAGCAATATCACACAAGTAGCAGTGCAATATGGCTGTATATCAGCACGGCTGTGATTCGGCCGTAGGTAATCGCAGCGTGCTGATATATAGCTATATCGCACGGCTACGAGTGTGATATTGCGTTTATATAAATTATTTATAACAGTTTGACGGCACAAGCGAGTAAATAAATGAGAAACAACAACAGAACGTCTTTAAAAACCCTGTTTTGTGCAGAACTAGGGCAGCTCGGGGCACAACCTAACGTGGGGTCAGTTGTAACACACATTGTTTAAAGCTTTCCACACATGCCAGGATGACGAAACTGTGTACTTACTAGTTGCCATATCAACACTATATAGAGAAAAAAAATTGCCAAAATTAAAACATCTTTGGAAGATTTCACTTTTTAAAACATTTATTTAAATCTGACAAATCTGATAATATTGTAATCTTCTATCTGTTATTTATCAGTTGAGATGGTTCTTTAATGCTGATCTAACAGCAGAAGACACAAGCCAGGGTTTTAATCCCAGTTGTGCAGGTGGTGTGTGTTGTAACACTGCGTTACAAAGAGCCGCTATTAGAAATATGCTATTATATTCTATACTTTTATGAATTTATTTGAGAAACCATGAGAAAAAGGGTGAATAATGACTGAGAGTCAATGTTCAGAAATGATTCATTATGCTGTATAGCTGCATTTAGCTATGTATTTGTTGTCAAACTCAAACATTTGAATATTTTTAATGATTAAAAAATGCCATTATTTTATTTAAAAAAAGGTAATAATTGTATTTTATTGACAAAATATTTTAGTTTGTCCTGTATATTTTTTGATTATATCAGGTAACTTTAAGCTGTCATTTGGTCATGTACCTACGGGGCATGTTGTCACATTTCACTTCCATTCTTTTGGGGGAAATCAAGAAAAAAGTATACACTGTATTAATTAAACAAAACCACATCATTGTACTAGACATGTGTGGAATTAATTTGGGGAAAAATTAATACTCTGAACCCCAAGTGGATTTACACAAACTGAGAAAGTCAAAAAGTGTTAGGTTGTACCCGCTCTCCCCTACTTCCTTCTGCCATGGATTAAAATCTCAGTTGAGCCCAAGTGTTCATTACTAATTCTAAAACATCACTTTAGACCTAGTAACAAAGTAACATTGAGATGCTTCATTGAAGCTTATTGAATTATGTAGAGTAGTATATTGTGTTAGAGAGAGAGAGAGATCGACTAAACTAGTGTATTACCTGCTTCTGATATAACATTCATTCTTCAGGTCGATGTCAATAATATTATATCCATTCTAAAAAATCAGTTTGAATATCCACGGAGGAAAGTGATATCTTTGTCTTTGTCCTTTTAAAAGGGGATTTTGCAAGACAGCGCTAAAACAACTTCCTTGTTTACAACCAGTCACTCATAAAGACAGTCTATGCTGCCTAATTTTCCCCTTAACCCAAATCGGTTTTGCTCTCTCTCTCTCTCTCTCTCTCTCTCTCTCTCTCTCTCTCTCTCTCTCTCTCTCTCTCTCTCTCTCTCTCTCTCTCTCTCTCTCTCTCTCTCTCTCTCTCTCTCTCTCTCTCTCTCTCTCTCTCTCTCTCTCTCTCTCTCTCTCTCTCTCTCTCTCTCTCTCTCTCTCTCTCTCTCTCTCTCTCTCTCTCTCTCTCTCTCTCTCTCTCTCTCTCTCTCTCTCTCTCTCTCTATATATATATATATATATATATTTTTTTCTTTACTGATTCTTGAATTCCCTTTAATATAAGCTTGATTACTTATATTGTTGCAAAATGTAAACAACATTATAGTCCAGCTCTAATCTGTTAAATGCGACTATAAGGCATGAATAAAATATTATAAACATTAACATCCTGATTTTCTGTAAAGCTAAAACAATGTGTATTGTGATGCAAATATATTGAGCTATACAAATACATCTGATTTGACATGACTTTGGGATCAATATTCTCTAGTATTCAAAAATGTCACATTTAGAAACATTTTAAAAATCATTATGATGTAATATAGCCTTATATTTTGAAATTGGTATTGCCTTGTATTTTGAAACTTTGATATGCACTCCAAAGTATCGATTCGAAAGAGATTCAAAAATATTTCAGAGCTTTGCGAAACATGCGGCTATTCTGCTCAGTACTAGGGTTCACTGTTTCATCAATTTGACTACTTATCAAATAGTTTATGATCATATTGAAATGTTGCAACAAAGAAAAGAAAAGATGTACCAATTCGGCACAATTCGACAGCATGGCAATTTACATCTTGTTTTTAGCTCACAAAAGTCTTGAGTTAAAGTACTGTTTATTACTACATTTTTAATTAAGTTATATCAGTTAGAGTAATTACCCTTATTAGTGTAAATTTCAATTTGTTCCAGTAAATGTTGTTTGTCACATATAAATGGTGCAGCATTTCTTCAAGCTGTTTTCTTGTTGCTGAAAATGTGATTGTAACAAATATACCACTTCATTTAAATTTCCCATGCACATACGTTTTCCACAAAATAAGCATTTTGTCTGTAAACTATAATTCAACCTCAATCTCTTGCATGTGCATCAATGAGGAAACGTGTTCCATTCCAAAAGCAAATCATTAACATTTCTTTCTATTGATTATTACACCAAAAAATAAAAAATAAATACTTGCTGAATTTACTTAAAAAAGCAGCATCAAGTGGTTCCACGCAACTATATTGAGTCATTTTTACAAATAACAATTTAGTTCAAGTAAAGATGACAAAATGTATTTGAGTAAATACAAACCATTTGAATTTGTCACTGTTACATAATATTTAAATGTATAAAAGTTTATTATGTTTACCTTATTAAAATAACTATTTGCTCTACAAGTTTAAGTTGAAAATTATTAAATAACAATAAGCATATTTTTATAAACAAAATGGAAAAATAACTCACTGGACAAACTCTGAAAAACACATAAAATACATAAAATATCACTTTAATCCCTACATCTACTCTCCCAATGTAGTCACTTGCAATGCATGCTGGGAACTACAGATCCACCTCCCACTCAGCAATGCCAATCATTTTTAGTAGAAACAACTCAGTAAATTTAAGCTCATGCAGTTTACATGAGTTTTTTAAAGTAATGTGAACAAGGATGATTTGAGTGCAACTAACAACAGTGAAAGTTCATTTGCTGCAACCTTATTCTCAACACATCAGCCAATATAATCAACTGCATGTTTTTTTTTTTTCTTCATAGTACATAATGCAATATTCCATAAACAAAAAAAAAATGTCCATTTTGATTTCATGGTGACTTTAAAATTAGACTATGAATTTCAATGCACCTTTAAAAAAGCAGGCTTTATTTTTAAATAAGTAAAGGCAATAGCATCTTCCAAAAGTGCATTACCACGCTGTTGATCCATTTTCTGGCCACATCAATTTCTAAACATGATCCTGCACAGATGCCAAACTAATATACAAAAGAACACTTGAAATTATACTCAGGACAAAAGCTCAAATGATTACAGTGCAGCCAGCTCTAGATTAATGTTCCATATCAAAGGTTCACAGAGGAAGCTGAGAAGGTTGCTCAGGAGCTGTGGAAGAATTACTGGAGCTTTTTACTTCCTCAAAGCTCTGTTTGTGCTGGCATCCCAAGGGAAATCCCGACCAGTCGGCCATATGTCTGTGGCAACAAAAGACAAGAATTCCTCTATGCCTCTCTATTCTTTCCCTCTTTTCTCTCTCTCTCTCTCTCCTGCTCATTCCCACCTTGACATCTGCACTGAAGAACCTGGGAGCTGAATAACTTAGTTAAGGGGAGCTGTCAAACCAGACCCCAGAAATAGAGCCTGGTTGGTGGGATGAAATGTGGGCAGTCTGGTCTCCACATGAACGCACACCTGGAGCTTGTCCAGTTCTGTGCTTTGTCCGCCAAACTTGCAACCGCTCTAAGAACGGCTTCTAGAGTGCAATCCCTGACCTGAACGTATGAACGAGTTTATGAATCGACTTCAGATCTGTTTGATACTTCAGTTAGGAGTGCGCTTCGGCCACCAGCTGTTTCTGGGGGTTCAAGAGGAAATGAGAGGAGAGACATCTGTGAGATGGACCAAAGGTTGTCTACCTGTGGAGTTGCACAACTCTACCTAACCATAATGCCCGAAACAGCCCATTCTTCACATCAGAAAGAATTTTGAACAAGAATAACTGAATAAAAGCTTTTCTTTCTGCCTTGATAATAGCATAAATAAAAACTCAATGTGGATTTGACCAAAAAGATGTGAAAGAGATCTGATGTGAAAATCCACCCACATGTTATGTTACATGTTATCTATCTATCTATCTATCTATCTATCTATCTATCTATCTATCTATCTATCTATCTATCTATCTATCTGTCTGTCTGTCTGTCTGTCTGTCTGTCTGTCTGTCTGTCTGTCTGTCTGTCTGTCTGTCTGTCTGTCTGTCTGTCTGTCTGTCTGTCTGTCTGTCTGCCTGTCTGCCT
Source organism: Gobiocypris rarus (assembly GCA_023029165.1). NCBI lineage: Eukaryota > Metazoa > Chordata > Actinopteri > Cypriniformes > Gobionidae > Gobiocypris > Gobiocypris rarus. The sequence continues at coordinate 41,526,465 of CM040914.1, forward strand.
GCCTGCCTGCCTGCCTGCCTGCCTATCTATCTATCTATCTATCTATCTATCTATCTATCTATCTATCTATCTATCTATCTATCTATCTATCTATCTATCTATCTATCTATCTATCTATCTATCTATCTATCTATCTATCTATCTATCATCTATCTATCTATCTATCTATCTATCTATCTATCTATCTATCTATCTATCGTCTGTATGTCTGTCTATCTTGTCAAATTGTTTTTCCAGTTAAAAGACAGTTTTGAAGTAGAATATGAGTGTGAGTAAATCAAGAAAAAAAGCATTATATTTTTAAAGTGTGCTCATTTATGAAAAAAAAGAAGATATTTTTATACGCTGTGTCTGGAACTTGAAGTTCAGCCTCCTATTACAATGAAAATACAACAGAAGATTATCACTCCCTCCCTTTGTCAAATCACATCCTTTCATTTTCTTTTGAATAAAAGCCTCACCAAAGGATAGACTGTTTGTGGGATCTTAAAACGACATGTTCTTTCAATAAGACAGGAAAAACACAAACTCCTCAAACAAAAGTAAACAAACTACTTTTATTTTTCATTTTAATAGGCTTTTGCTCTTTTTAAAAGGTGTTTGTTTTTCGATAACCTAGCAGGCACACTTTGACAGGGTTCATTTCCCTGAACCCTGCTTAAAGCATGTTGTTATCTCAGAGCACGTTTACATCTCTTCAAATAAACGCCATACAAACATTAATATCTTTGAACGACCTTGTGAGGGTGACCATTTTAGTCTGGTAGATGTGTTAAATTCACTTATGTCATTTTTACATAAGGTCTCTAATGGCAGACCCTCGGCTTCAGACCCACCACACTCCTTTCAATTTGCTGCTTTGTGTTCTCTCAAAGAGGAGAAATGTCCCATCAGCCCTTAGTCTTTGTGATTCACATTGCTGAATCCTTAACGGCGCACTTCCAAAATAAGACGAAAATGCATTGATGTGAGGGGCCACGTTCCTCAGCCTTTGCTCTGTAGGGTGGCTTGCATCAGCTCGCGAGACAAGACAAGGATAGAGATTCAGAGACTGATGTCGAAGTACCAGTCTGGGACAGTCTGTGTCAGCTACATATGCATGGAAGGATGGTTAAAGGCCAAAGGGGGTTGAAAAAAGCACTCTGAGCCCGCTTCGCTATCAGCATCAAGATCAAAGTCATTTTCTGCCACCTCGTACATGTGCTACAGGCTCTTGCCTGAGAGACAGCGAGACGTTGTGCATATGGGATGGTCTTGTGCCGCTAAACTGTGCCACAGAGTCTCCGCCATGTACTTTTTATAGCCACAGAAGTTATTTGATTTCGCTTCGCTGTTTACTTATTCATAGTAGCATTAACATACTGCTACTCTAGTAGTTTTTCATTTGTAGTAAATTATACGACAAAATCAATAAACATTCATTATTCAAGCCTTCCTTTTCATTTATTTATTTATACAGAAAAGTGTCTGGTATAGGTGAATGGACCTTTGTTTTTGTTTTTTGCATAATTGTGACAATTATTGTCATTATGTAAACTTAATACATTTCACCCCAAATTTTGAGATGTTTTACTTTTATTTGTCATTTCTGTTAGTCACAATGCTGATGCTACTTTAATACGCTTTACTGTGCACTGTAAACCCTAACGCTCAAAATAATTAATTGGTTTGAGTAGAGACAACTCAAATTTAACAAATTATTTCAATCAAATGAACATTTTTGAGTCTTTAGAACTTTCTTTTCTTTTGAGTTCACAAAACTGACACATTTTAAAGGGGTCATGAACTTGCTTTTTACATTTTTCTATATTGTTGTCTGAGCGTCAACTTATGATGTTCACATGGTTTTTACATTCAACATCATAATGAATAAATAATAGGCAATTTTCTACCCTGGTTTTGAGCCTAGCTCTTGAAACACTCGTTTTTCATGAGTGTGCCCCATTGAAGACTTGATTGGATAACAGTTTTGCATATTATAATGAGCTTCGGCTCCCCAGTCATTACACGTGAGGAATTGTTTTGAAAACTTCCAATGTAAAAAAAAAGCAACCGGAATTATTCGCACACAGGGCTCGCAAAATGTCTTTATCAAACAAACACAATCATTTATTTCTCATCCACCCCAATTAATTGGAATGTTTTTTTATTACGTGGCCAGCCTGATCGGTGGATATAATCATGAACTGTGCATAAACACACGTACGCGCGTGTATTTCACTTTTTAATATAGTGCGAGCCCAGGACCATACATGTCCAATTCTGATCACGAATCGCAGGACAATGAACCAACAACACCTCAAATACAAAGCCTAAGACTGTGTGGAAGTTAAGTTGAGTTAGACACGTCCATAATCAATACTTTCACATACACTGGTTGCAGAATTATTAGGCATGTTGATTTTCTGATCATTTAGATTTTTTTTCCAGGCACATTTTAACAATTCCAAACAACATTAATCTAATAACTACTATGGATTGTGTATTTAATCATTTATAAGTGAAAAAGACCTTTATGCAGGTTTGCAGATTTAACTCAGACTGAAAAGTACAAAATTATTAAATGCCCATGAGAAAGGCACAATAATGCAATACTAGACAAGGCATGACCATTGGACTGTGAAATGTGCATTGGGTCAGCAGGGTCAGACAAAAACAGGTGGCGAACAAAATACACATGTTAACTTAACTGCACAAGAATTCAGAATTAAGGTGAATAATTAAGTGTAAAACCAATAGGAACCCTTTTGTCTCCAGCGCCACCATTTTCCAGAACTGCAACCTACCTCTGTCTCCAGAAGTGCAAGGTGTCAGCATCTCTGAGACCTAAGTCAGGTAAAGATTCCTAAAAAAATGACCCCCAATTAATAAGAATCACAAGCTGAAGTGGAACCGAAGGAATCTTATGGCATGTTTGAAACATACCATAAGCTTTATTGCTTGGAAGTTCGATCCGGTGTCACTGAACTCTGACGTCACAGGTAAGCACATTAGCAGTTTGGTTGTTTGCTGAGCCAGCTGTCAATAAAAGCTTTTCTTTGACCAACAAGGAAGTTTTCAGGATATTCTTATATTATGACCTCTTTTATATATCAAAAGCTCAAGGGAAAGTTGATTTCTCAATGCATGACCCCTTTAAATCATCTGAACTGTTTCATTTTGAGTTTTATGAACTTGTTTCTTTTAATTTAGACAAACTTAAATTTATCTGAAACTTAAATTTCTATTTCCAAGCATGCTTTGCCGTGACACTCAAAAGGGAGAGTAAATGCTAAAATTACAGTAAGTGTTAGTATATATATATAATTAAAAAAAAAAACATTTTTTTTGTGCAAGATGAATGTTCATTAGGAGATTTAGCAGTGTTTAATGTTTTGTTATGTTAGAAGAGTTTCTGGAAGGTTTTTTGGGGGCTTACCATCATTTTAGTTTGAGAACAGATAGTATGTTAAATGATCTATATTGCTGAACTAATCCTGCAGGTGCTATGCTAATGCTATCAAAGCCTTGTTACCAATTAACAAGGTAGCATTTATTGAATTAGATGGTTAAAGCTATTCAAATTTCCACTACAAAAAATATTTAAGTTGATAATTTGTTTTCACTTTATTATGGTCCCTTTAACATATTATGTTGACTATAAGTAGCGTTGCACCTACATGTCCACTAAATATCATTAGAGTTTCAGTAGACTGGTAGGGTTAGAGTTAGAATAAGTTGACATTTGGTTGCAAAGTTACTAATAGTCAGTAGAATGTCTGTTGAAAGATTATTAGAATAAAGTGTTAGCAGATATTAAGCAGACAGTCTAATGCTCTATTGACATGTGTGCAACGTTACTTATAGTCAACAGAATGTTCAAAAGGGACCATCAAAATAAAGTGTTACCGATAATTATAATTAAAATGTATAAATTAGCTTAGCCTTCTCAAATATTTGAAGTTAAGAGCAATTAAAATGTAAGAGTACAAACTAAAAATCTGCAAGTTCTGCTTACTTAAACTAACTTTAAAAAATCCATGTAACGAAATGCCTCAGTTTTTTGTTGTTGTTTTGCCAACGTAAAACACATTAAAGCAAAAACTACCAAACCCCTTGTCCTATATAGGGTCGTAGATACTACCAAATCATTTGGAATAAAAATAATACATTATATAATATATAACGCAGTATTTTTATGTAATCTGTTATAAATATAACTCAAGTGTTTTTTTGATAGTTTCAGCCCGACACAGTTATCATTCTCAAGTCCACATTGTTTAAATAGCAAATGCACACCCATGGGTGCGGTGCGCTGGTCTGAAAACCAGGTGTGTTCAGCCGCGTTGTTGGCGCGTTGCTATTTTGAGGCAACTGAAATCAACTGTGCCATTGACCAGCAAAAACCTGGTCTAAAGTCAATAAAAGGGCTCATTACGAATATGCACCTATAGGCGGGCGCACAGCGCACGTACACTCTGCTAATTACACACACACACACACAGGGAGTAATTGCTGTAATGACGAGCAAGCAGGTGTCATTGGACGAGCATCTTTCCTTGCTGGAGAAGCTTTCAGTTTTTCAAATTGCGTCATGTAGGCTATATAGCGAATCCGCCATGACGTGAGCGCAACTGGTTTTTAAAGGGAATGGGAGTTGAGACTCTGATTGGTTTATTGCACGTTACACCCAAAAACCACCCATTACTCACTAAGAGAATAGGGACAACCGTTTTAGAACATGCGTTGGGTGCGTGAGCATTTTTCCCATCGTTAAACTAGCAAAAGTGGATTCGGACACGCTCTATGTGCACTTGCGCCATGCGCTTCAGACCATGCGCACAGACCATTAAAATAGGGCCCGTAGCAGAACTTGAATTAAATACATTCTGATTCACCCAGATAAGGAATTTTACTGTTTCTAATGCACAGTATATGTTAAATGACCAATTTCGGGACTTCTTGTCCTCCATACTGTCTGGTATCTTTACTTGAGTACTGATCTGTTCATCTCTGCAAATAGACTGACAATCCAGGTGCACAACAACACTGTTTCACCCCTGTTGCTCACAAATCAGAAAGAGTCCCTTTCTGTGAAAACCACTAGATGTTTGGAAATATACCAAACTGTCTTCCGCCTCTCTGTAGAGACTAATTATTTTCTGTCTTCACTTTCTTCCAGGATGCATTTCTCTATATCTAACATGAGCGATTTACAGATGGGAGGGAGCCTGAGAATATGTTATTTCTCTGTCTTTTCAAGTCTTTCCCTCTTCATCCTCGCACGCCATTCTAATTCAGTCGGAATCTTTGGTTATTTATATGCTTTTATGCTTCACTCTCTTTCGGCTGTCACATCAGGAGATGACAAAGGCGTCAGTCTCGCTGAATGCATTAAAACTTGTGCTCCAGACACGCGTTGTTAACGTTAACCTGGATTTTGTTTGTTTATTGTAAATTCTTAACAACTAACCTTGCGTTTGCGGATGTATTTACTTCATGACCACAAAGGAAGTTATACCTGTGCTCACTGTAAACCGTGCTGAAAACTTGATCTCTGAAAAAACATCTCTGGCAATGGAAATGTTTATGATGAATGAAATTATGATTCCAGCTAAATATGCAAACATCCCTAAAACACGATACATTTATGTAAGAAGTGAAACTGTATAAAACATTTTTATTTTTTCATATAGTTTCAGGTAAAATCTCATTCCTTTAAATTGTCTTTTACGATAATTCCCATTATTCACAGATTCAATTTATTATCATTACTTTGGTACATTTTTAATGTGTTACAGTAAAAAAAAGAAAAAAAAAGAGTTTTAATTGAATTGAGTTGTATCAGTATTAAGCAGTATTTTCAGTAATATCTTGTTTTTCAGCTAAAATATACAAACATCCTTAAACCAAGACGCATTTATTTGACAAATAATATTATATTATTATTACCTGCATTATTATTATAGTATTATTTGACAAATAAACTAAAAAAACAAAGACTTACTAGATAATATATCGATTTATTTCACTGTCATTGATTGATTGATTGATTTTTGAGGCATAAAACAAACTAAATGTACTAGAACAATTAAAAAAACCTAAATGTCTGTGTTTTTATTTTTAACTCAAATCTACAACAAGTTTTATCAAATGATGTTTAGATATTTTTACTGGAAAACAAGATGAAAATCCTGATTAAGAAAACTATTTGGTTTAATAAAAGGGTTTAATTTAAGCTGATTTAATATTAACAATACCGGGAAACAAGAATAAGAAAATGTTCTTTTGTAGTGCATTTATGCTCTCTGTGTTAATGCAATGCCACTGCATTGCGTTTGAAGTATCTAAAAATTAAGCTTTAAAACCTCCAAGAAGAAGTCTAGTTTCTGAGCCGGAGAGTATGTCAGACATCTGAGACAGAGACTAATTTGCACTAAGTCTCGCACAATCTCTCCAGTCTCCATACTAATGATTGATAATGTTTTATTAATGCTGAGATATCCTCCACCGAGGATCTAAACAAATTGTAGCAATTTAGTCAATCCCATGCACAGAATCAATCATAGACTGCTCTGAATGATCATGCATCACTGCCAACACCCCCTCCTCTAGGCCTTTTGGAGCCCCGCAGCTTTCTTTGTATCTGTAATACACAACAAGCTCCTCCATCCTCACCTCACACACTCCTCATTTCACTTCATACAAAAACGTATCTCTCTTCACACTGCAGCACTCACTGCAGTTTGATATGGATGGTTTAATTTCACTTCATCTGACTCGGAACGGCAAAAGGAAATGATGCATAGTTTGTTTCTAGAGGTAGTGTTTTTAATAACTGTAAAACTAATATTTGTAGCTGTTGACTTATACTGATATTGTATTTTGGGTATATATTTCAAAGTGGGTGTACAAATGGCCCAAAATTAACTTTCTGGCAATGGCAGATGAATTGGAAAAAAATACTGAATTTAATAATGAAAATAAAAAAAACATAAATACTTTATTTATAAACATATAACAAACAGGCATCCTAAAACTGAAATTGAAAATTAATAGAAACTATACTACTAAATATTCTATTATTCTATAATACATAATTTAAAATAAACAAATAAAAATAAGAAAAAGAAATACACAACATATAGCGTATATATATATATATATATATATATATATATATATATATATATATATATATATATATATATATATATATATATACGATCGAACATTATGACAGGTGAAGTGAATAACACTGATTATCTCTTCATCACGGCACCTGCTAGTGAGTGGGATATATTAGGCAGCAAATGAACATTTTGTTTTCAAAGTTGATGTGTTAGAATCAGGAAAAATGAGCAAGTGTAAGGATTTGAGCGAGTTTGACAATCTCCAAAACTGCAGCTCTTGTGGGGTGTTCCCGGTCTGCAGTGGTCAGTATCTATCCAAGGAAGGAACAGTGGTGAACCGACGACAGGGTCATGGGTGGCCAAGGCTCATTGATGCATGTGGGGATTGAAGGCTGGCATGTGTGGTCTGATCAAACAGCTACTGTAGCTCAAGAAGTTAATGCTGGTTCTGATAGAAAGGTGTCAAAATACACCAGTCAGGGTGCCCATGCTGACCCCTGTCCACCACCGAAAGCAGCAAAAGTGGGCACATCAGTTTCAGAACTGGACCAACGAGCAATAGAAGAAGGTGGTCTGGTCTGATGAATCACGTTTTCTTTTAAATCACGTGGATGGCCAGGTGTATGTACATCACTTACCTGGGAAACACATGGCACCAGGATGCACTATGAGAAGAAGGCAAGCCGGCGGAGGCAGTGTGATGCTTTGGGCAATGTTCTGCTGGGAAACCTTGGGTCCTGCCATCCATGAATGTTACTTTGACACATACCACCTTCCTAAGCATTATTTCAGACCATGTACACCCTTTAATGGAAACGGTATTCTCTGGTGGCCGTGGCCTCTTTCAGCAGGATAATGCGCCCTGCCACAAAGCAAAAATGGTTCAGGAATGGTTTGAGGAGCACAACAACGAGTTAGAGGAGTTGACTTGGCCTCCAAATTCCCCAGATATCGATCTAATCGAGCATCTGTGGGATGTGCTGAACAAACAAGTCCGATTCATGGAGGCCCCACCTCACAACATAGGCTTTTTTGGTGGCAAAAGAGGGACCAACACAATATTAGGAAGGTAGTCATAATGTTATGAATGTTATCATAATGTTATACTGCATGATTGAAAAGAACATTGTTGTAGAGAAATTGTTTTGAAGAAGCGTTGGTGCTTATACTCACTTCTACTTTTAAAAGTGCAAAAGTATTCAATGGTAATGACAATTGCAATTGTATAAAGAAATATAAAACCAACACCTGACGTTCCAATCAAAAAAAAAAAAAAATGTTTACACCAACAAGATTCACAGGAATCTGATTTCTATGCCGAATCTAACTTCAGGACAATGTAATTCATCCAACTAAAGCCTCTTGCTGAATAATTCTACTCCACATTTCTCATCTTAGACAAGCAGCTTAATGCAAATTTCCTACATGTCTTACTGTTCTGAACAAAGACTGACTTCCACAGCTAAAACCTGCCCATGATATTGAGGCTATTATGCATGGAAGCTTTATGTGGAAAAAATGTTCTTCTCTGTTATATCCAAGAGTCCTTGGTGAGGGTGACGCAATGGCTGGAAATGACTGCAGCTCTCTGAGGAACACAAAGGTCAAGGGAACAACACAAATATAAACATAAACTATTGTAAGTCTCACAGAGGCTTTGTCACTAAATGACCCTAATAGTATTCCTGAATGAGTCTACATGTTCAGTTTCTTTTGTCTTTCTCTTCTCCAAACATCAAAGCCTTTTCACTGTGTGAAGTTTTTATAAAAGGAAAGAAGAATATAATACAAAAGGACAATAACATGGAGTAAACTGGAGAACAAAAAAAGTGTAATTAACACAAATAAATATGCTACGGAGCCCCTTAAGAGACATGATAAAGAAAAAATAAAGAAAAAATGAGGTGGGAGGAAAGGCAAAAGCATTTACATTTTTTTCTCTCCCATCTCATATTTTTTTCCCACTGCCATGTCCCTTCATGGGCTCCATTAGAGTATCACATAAATACGGATGTACCAGAAAAGGGCATCTTAATGTACAAAAGGGCCTTGTTTGGGAAAGTCTAGTCATATATAGCCCTATTTTGGCGTAAATGTTTTCTTATGGAGACGTAAGGTATTTTCAACATTTACAGGGTCTAGACTGTGATTTTATCACAGTCAAGAATCCAGAATGTCAGTGTTAATCTCCCATCACCCGGCCGAATGACCTACTGTTAAAACAACAACAACAAAAAAACTGCACGGCTGTGGTGATTTAAGAAGAGATGGAGGTGGTTTATTATCATTATTATTATCATTAGTTGTCATTATTTATTCATTATTTGTTCAAAGGGAGCACTTTTTTTGGCTTTCAAGCTTCAAAAATGACCAAAAAGCACCATAAAATAGTTTATATGAGTCTTCAGAAGATATTAACAACATAATGGTGAATAACTGATGACAGAATTTAAAATTACCTACTTATCAATGTGATCAATAAGGCGGACTTGCTAACCAATCCTATTTTAAGTCCTCTCAAATGTAAAACTAAAAGCCGACGGTGTATCTTTCTGTCTTAATTAACTTCAGGGAATAGAACATGTGGTGAAATTAGTATGTGGTAAATATGGCAGCAGGTTAATTATGATGTTTACTGCTGTAAGCTGTGGATTTGGAAGAAGAAAAAAAATGCCTATGACTGCACAGCTATGATAGTTTTGTTTGTTTGAGACTAAGTCTTTACACCAAAAGTCATTTATCTTAATCACATTTGACAATTTTGATAAGACACATTTGTTACTTCATTACTCCAAATGTTTGGATGTGACTTTGAAGCATAATCACAGCTCTGTCAATCAACAGGGACGAGCTGCCTTAGTGTGCTTCATGTAGTATAGTAGTAGATGTGTTGAAACTCGCAGTTAAGGTATCGTTTCAGACAGACGCTTGAACCAGTCGACCAATTACAACACACTGATTCAGCTGATAAATCAAAGGAAGGCTTCATAGAGTCAGGAACTAAACCGAGCGTTACTGACAGACTGGGAGGAGAGGTGCTGCAACAATGTCAAATATATGAAAAAAGGGGCATAATACAGTTGTGGTCAGAATTATAGGCACCCCTGGTAAATATGTTGAAAAACTTTTTGTTTATCCCTCGGTCAGAGACCATTCCTCCATACAGAATCTCTCCAGATCCATCTGGTGGGTTTGCTGCCCAAAAATTATTTGTATAGCTTCATCTGACCACAGAAGAAGAAGAAGAAGTACCTTTCAATAGCTCAAGGTCGCTTTACATAGTCCTATACAATACATTTGCACACACACAATACAAGCACAGGCCTTATAGCCACATTATTCAAAATACATATTAAATACATATGTCTTTGGGACAGTTATCTTGAAACTAGACAACGATGATATATTAGGAAATGGAAGGTGAAGCAAATTATTTGATTTAGGAGCATTGACACTAAATGACCAACCACCTACAGTGGACAACCAAAAACGAGGAATGGACAAAAGACCAAGCTCAGATGATCTGAGGGACAGGGCAGGAGACTAGAGTAGGTCAGATATGGAGGTGTCCATTTCATGCTTTAAATGTTAGAAGTATTATCTTAAAGTGAATATGTGATGCCACAGGTAGTCAGTGAAGATCATGCAGGAGGAGTTATGTGAGGAGAGCGGCTGGTGGAGGTGAGAACTCTGGCTGCTGAGTTCTGAACATATTGTAATCTTGCAATATGTTTTTTAGGAAGACCAAGAAATACAGAACCAGGTCCCTTCTGAAGTTCCAGTCGTGTCTGACAACTGAATATGCTGGAGTTTGTTTTTGGATGAACGAGGAAGATTTTTCTTGAAACCCTACCAAACAACTTGTGGTGGTGTAGGTGCTGTTTGATCATTTTTTTAGGCTTTCTGAGCCCAAGACTCAATTAATCTGTGCAATTCTCCAGCTGTGATCCTTGGGGAGTCTTGTCCACTCAAACCCTCCTCCTCGCTGTGCATTAGGACAATATAGACACACGTCCTCTTCCAGGCAGATTCGTAACATCCTTAGTTGATCAGAACTTCTTAATTATTGCCCTGATGGTGGAAATGGGAATGTTCAATGCTTTAGCTATTTTCTTGCAGCAATTTTCTATTTTCAATCTTTTGCTGCACATCAGAACTATATTCTGTGGTTTTACTCATTGTGATGGATGATTGAGGGAATTTGGCCTTTGTGTTTCCTCATATTTATACTCCTGTGGAACAAGAAGTCATGGCTGGACTATGTTATGATCCTAGTCACCTGGTGTCAATAATTGTTACATTTTTGCTATTTATAGTTTATGATATCCTATTGCATTTTTTTCTCTATATATATATTTCATAAGATTTAATCCATATAATGACAACTAACCAGAATTTTCATGCATAAAGTGTCTATATAACTTTGTGTCATTTTGGGACACATGAGATATGCTGTATGGTTGCCTAGTAACTAGCTGTTAAATTTGCAATATTCAAAACGTAAGCCCCGCTACCTCACTTGAGACTTAAAAATTCACACGAGAGCCCTTCTCCTCATGAGGAATACATTTTCTTCATAAGCTCCAGCAAGTTTTTCTAGTATGGGGTTGATATTTTTACATGCCATCTTTGTGTTTGTAAAATTTGTTGAACTTTCTTGGATGTAACACTACCACATACTGTAAAAATAAACGTGTTACTTGTGTAAAATTGCATTCTTGTGACAAGCAATGGTTGTATTGTCCAATCAGACTGCACAAGCCAAATAAAAAAAGAGTGTGAAAGATAGGTGAACAAAGTGCACTACATTTTTAAAAGCAATAAAAAATATTATATGTCATTGCAATAGCAAAACCAGGAACTCTGGATCAATTTCCATTCCAAAATTCAAACAAGTGACCAGAAAGACCCTCAAAAATGTAAGGGCGACAGCACTGATTACATGGCCAACAAATTACTACCCATCAACATTTGTTCTGACAGCTTTTCACCTGTACTACAGTTACATACAGATTTGCATTTAACATGTCACCTGGCCCAGATGTGTATGTACTTTTATTTCGCAGCACAAATTTCAACTGTCACTTAGGAATGAATGAAGTTATATCATGTTGTATCAAATTCAGCTAAAACCACTTTGTGACACGGGATACAATTGTTAATAAGTAACGTGTCCCCGCAAAACTACTCAAGATCAAGAGAGAAAATGGCTGTTATCTCCTAATGAGCATCAATGGCCCAGTTCCATTCCATAGCAGGCTTCATCCAAACGAGTGGAATTGATTAATAGAGAAACTCATTAATGAATGCAAGGATGAAACACTAATCTGCATACAGCGTCAGTAAGGCAAACGGGCTCGCTGGAGGTACACCTGCTCGCAATTTCCAGCTCAGCGGCAGAAGCTGCAAGCGTTCCCTGTGGGACCTTTGATTTCTGGATGGAGAGACAAACTTTATTTGGTGAATTATACAGGGCTGCGGGGGGAAGGCCTGTCCCCTAAGCAGATGGCTCTGTTTGCCGTAATCTGAGCACTAAACACTGGATAATACAAACTTTAATGAGTTTAATGTCAACTTCTCCCTCATCTTCTTCTGGCTTCTTCTCCTGGCTGCAAGGATGTTTTAGGCAACAAACACTGTTGCGGTCAGAAGCCCCGATGTCATTGAAAACTGAGACTGTAAAAGAATGATGAGATTACACTACAATATTCAGTTTGGCTATATGAAAAAGTATACAGTACAAAATAAGCAAGGACACATCACATAGCTCAAAAGTCACAGTAAAGACTTTTACATTGTTACCAAAAAAAATCTATTTAAGATAAATGCTGTTCTGGTGAACATTCTATTCAATAAAGGATCCGGAAATATATCACGACTTCCACACAAATATTAAATAGCTTTGCCATCACAGGAGTAAAAAACATTTTAAAATATATTCAAATCAGTTAAAAATATTAAATAATATTACTGTTTTGTGATAAAAAAGCAGTCTTGGTGAGAATACGAGACTTCTTTGGAGGGAGTTGAAAATCCATGTTGCCCAGCGACAGCCCCAAAACATCACTGCTCTGAGGAGATCTGCATGGAGGAATGGGCCAAACTACCAGCAACATTTGACCTCTGTCATTGCCAACAAAGCGTATATAACAAAGTATTGGGATGAACTTTTGTTATTGACCAAATACTTATTTCCCACCATAATTTGCAAATAAATTCTTTAAAAATCAGACATTTCAGATTTTCTTTTCTCATTCTGTCTCTCATAGTTGAAGTGTACCTATGATGAAAATAACAGGCCTCTCTCATCTTTTTAAGTGGGAGAACTTGCACAATTGGAGTCTGACTAAATACTTTTATTGAATACTAATACTAATACAAATAATAACTCATTGTCATGGATCACAAGAAGTTACAAACCATAACAATATAATATTTTCTGTAAAAAGTGTATTATATAGCTAAAAAACATATCTTGTTGTCCAAATGAGTCAGTGTATTTTTTTCCACCATGTATCGTGAAATCAAAATATTTTCTTTTATTTTTCTTTTGGTAATATTTTGCCTTTAAATTCGTGGAATTTTCTCCCACAACTATAAGATACAGGAAATGATGTCACTTTCCTCTCTGATAAGATCTGAAGCACTGAAAGGTGTGTGTGTGCTTTCTCTGAGAAAACTAAAAAGTTATTGAGACCAAGAGTTATTCTGTAAATCGTCAAAATTAAAGGATATGGAATCTATCACTTTATTATCACACTGGGTTATTTACAAGTTTTTAAGCATGATTTCATTAGTGCCATGAGCTCTTAGCATGTATACTAGCAAGTGGAGTTTTTGACTAAAAAGTTTAAAATGGTAATTTCTGTTATCATCAAACTCTTTTACCAAGGTAGAGTAACAATGTTGACAGGATGTAATAGAATTGACAGTAACAGAGTTGACAAACAATACTATAAAGAAATTATATATATATGTATATATATATACATACACATACACATACATTACATATAGTCCATATAAAGTATGATTTTTTTTCACAAGTATGTTATCAAGACTCCTAATCTAACTTGTGTGTTTGATGAGTATTAGTAATCAAACTTTCAGTGAAGTAATCTTCTACAGGTATGCTGTGTTCAGTATGAAGAAGCAGTGCATACTGCATTGAAACGCAGCTGAAGTGTTACTGTGCTCTCTCTGTGCGCTGCAGAGGGAAAGATAAGGCATTCAATGACAGTATGTTTCAACCTTAGGAAAGAATGGTCTCAGACTGGCAAACTGAATACGAATTTTCAACAAATGCTCATAAATCATTCGAGGTATGTTCCTAAGAGCCCACCCTTGTCTACTGTTTTGGAGATGGCAAATTTAGCTCTGTCTTTCAGTGCTGGTTCTCCAGGGCTCTGGATGGACGGATTTAAGAATAGTGGCAGAGGCTGGTGTTATTTAGGGTCTAATTTAGTCGTTTCAGAGCAAGAACAGGGACTATGTAGACCTTCCAGGTGCTATCAGTCAAAGAACTTGAGTTTCCAATGGCCTGGCTGATAAAACAAGTGAAAAAGGAAGTTTTGTTCACTTATACATAAGAAATAGATTAGTCAAAGACTAAAATGTTGAAATTACCTGCACTAAAACAATAAACCATAAAACGTTTTAATGGCAGAGTTTTCATTTTTTGGGTATTCCCTTATATTTAGCAATAATGTGTATTTTTTTATTATTATTATTTTTACATAAAAAAATGGTCATAATTTATAAATAAAAGGCATTTTTCCTACCCTGATTTTAGCCTCTGGTTTGAACGCTCTTTTATAAGGGGCGTGTCTGCTGTGATACTTCAGTGTTAACGCCCACTGCTGTGATTGGCTAACATCTTCACATATGAAACGGCTAAGTTTTATAAATGGAACTGCACTCTAACAAAATGCTTTCATCATAACTAACAATGCGAACACAATGTAAATAAAATATTTGTTGATTATAGTGTGAGTTTTGGTTTGAGTCCAGAACTCAGTAACTGATAAGCTCCCTTTGTTTGATTGACAGCTCCAAAAAATTGTAACAGCGTTCTTTGATCACTTTCTATATATAATTTAATGAGTTTACATCACAGATTATTTTCATCCTACTAAGAGAAACATTGTGTTGACCGTTTAGTCACCGGTTTGATTTACTGACCCATAGACAAAGAACATAATACATAATGTACATAATTCATTACATATCAGAAATCACTGGTCACAGATCAGGCATTAGAATGAACACAGATTAACACAAATAATTAATGCTCAACTGAGACATTCACATTGTTGAAAATAAATCGCATTAGGATCCTTTGGAAGGTAATGTTATTTTTAGTCCAGTGATCCTGTATTGCTATTCTCTCCTCGTCATCTCACTAACAAGCCAGTGGGCGGGGCCAAAGTCGCAATCTTGAAGTAGACGTTGATCTGCAAAGGTGGACTTTCACCTATCTGTCATAAATAGTCAAATTACAAGTCCTTCTCTGGGCTTGGTTACAAATAAACAAACTGTTCTCACTCCCAGGGTGCCCCAAGGCATCACTATATTGACACGAAGGGTACTCAATTGATTTCAAGGAGAATCATTTGGTGTCATACACAGACGCCTTGAGCATGAGAACGTTATCATCATTATGAAATTATATTGGGTTTATGATTTTGCCATTATGACATGTTGGAGTGTGATTCTCAATTTAATCAGCCAGCATTATTTTATTTACATTTATGTACGCTACATGTTTGAACATGTAACCCAAACCCATCCATCCCTAAATCTACCAATTTGTGTATTATATAATATAAAATACAGTATATAACAGGCAGATAAGACTGCATGCACAATTGATTCAAAAATTACAAATATCCGAAGTGTTCCGAGACCAAACGATTGATTTGTGTGAAGGAAATCCCAAAAACCGATCAGCCTTTCCATCTGCCAAAGGATGGAATTTCATGCACACATCAAATTTCAAAAATTGCTGCCCGTTACATCAGCTTTCAAAGCATTGGCTCTCGTATATGTCTCGCGACCAATTGCGTCATTACTTCAGCTTTCAAAGCATTGGCTCTCGTATATGTCTCGCGACCAATTGCGTCATTACGTCAGCTTTCACAGCATTGGCTCTCGTATATGTCTCGCAACCAATTGCGTCATTAAGTCAGCTTTCACAGCATTGGCTCTCGTATATGTCTCGCAACCAATTGCGTCATTACATCAGCTTTCACAGCATTGGCTCTCGTATATGTCTCGTGACCAATTGCATCATTACGTCAGCTTTGATTGTAAAATGTCATTGCCTTTTGTGTGTCTTGTGACCGATCGCTTCATGCTAAAGAGTCGCGTGTATCATTTGAATGAGAATGAGTGCGACAGGATCATGATTTCAGCAAGTTAAAATATTAACATCAACTCTGTTCCTTACATGAAGATATCTTATGACTTCAGAAGACTTGGAATTTTATGTGTTTTATTCTTGAGAAGTGGGTAGGTTTAGGGTAGGAGTGGGGTTAGTTGCTCCAAAATATAAAAGTAGCCTATAAATATTCAAAAAATCATCTCTGCTTTTACAAATGCAAAGAATTAAATGCGTCTTGATCTGACACATTGGGCAAACAACTGAGAGCACTAGAGTACCCTGCGTGTCGATATAGTGATGCCTAGGGGCACCTTTGGCATCTTCATTGTGACGCGGAAGGCACTTGACCATGCTTCGGAGTCAAAATGGGTTGAATAAAAGCTGTTACAGGAAGTAACAAGGACGTTTTCAGATCTGAAACCTACAGGATAATTTTATAGTATGATGATCACTTATATGTCCTATAGCTCAAGGAAAATGTTATTTCTCAGTTCATGACCCCTATAAAACGTGTTTAAGAAAGTGATTTCCCCCCGCTCAATTCAAGAACATTTACTTACACTGATACGGTCTGAATAAGAGGAGGGACTGCACTACTTACTTTTACAATAATTTATTTTAATCAAGTTTTAATTTAATCACTACCTTTTTATAGTAAACACATCCAAATCCCTTAAAGCATTTCTAAAACATAACTGCATAAAGAAATAAGAATTGCCACCTAAGAATTGATCTTGATTTATTTTTCTTATTTCATTGGCATTTTCCCCCCTAAGGTTTTATTGTGAGTTTTATAAATAAATAGATTATATTGCAAGGTTTATTCAAAATAAAATAAAATAAAAAAAATAATAATTGCCAATGCAATTCTAAAATAATCTTGATATCTTCTCAATTAAATTTAACAAGTACTGCATGTATTTCTACTGGAAAATAAGACAAAATACGGATTAATTATTATTTATTTTTTTTGCAGTCAACTTGAGGATGCTACAATTATTATTAAAGTTACCAAAGAAAAATGAGAGCAGAGCTCTATTAACATAACTACAGTTTTCTTCTAATAAATAGAAAAATATTAAAACAAAAGTGGAGTACAGAGGAAATCCTGTTAAATTTAGCCTTCTGCATTTAAGCAGCCCAATTTATTCTTCAGACAATACACGGATAAGCAAAATGTACATTCGTGGCATGTCTTGTTCAGAATACCTCAATTCAACTGTTACTTAATCTGTTTGAATAGAAATTCTATCAGACGGCATTCATTTCTATGCTAACAGAAAAGACAAGGCAAACATTCCACTTCTAAGCCCTTTCAGCCCAGACTGCCACATGACATTGTATAATTCCCAATAATTATTCAGAAACCACAGGTCCTTTTCACTTCCTAATCTGCTCATCTTTTGATAGTGGGAATGAAATCTCATCAAAACCAGCATCAGAGCTCTCTGACACGTCTGTGGCATACCATCACAGCACGGCATTCGGTGTGCTCAAAGAAAGGATTTCCATGATATATTCATCTGCACTGAATAATGTGCTCACGGGGAGACCGGTGTGAAGGCTTTCTGTAGAGCTTTTCCATTCTGTTCAGGTTTTTAAACTTAAGTTTTTCTAGAAGATTGACACTTTTATGGTGTTTTGTTTGCCCGGTTGCTCGTTTCTGACATTGACCAATGACGAGCAAGTGCTCATTGGCAGCGTTGAGACAAAGAGCAGATAAACTATTGTTTGAGCCCTGCAGTTGTTACATTTTTGTTCTCACTTTTCTGCAATCAATGAAATGTTGACAATTTAAGAAAGACCAACGGTGACTTTTACTGTTAGACATTTTAGCTACACTAATATGCTTCAAAAACATATCTTTCTGGCAAGAAATGGCAATTCCAAATGTAAGCAATTCCTTCAAGTAAAGCAAAGGCTACAGGCATTTTAGACAAGCTTTTAAAGGATTAGTTAACCCAAGAAATGTACTCTCCCTCATTCCGTTTCAAACTCAAGTGACTTTCTTACTTTCTACAAAACAAAAAAAAAAAAACACTTTCTTTAAAAATTTTGAAGAATTGTACTGCACTGAGGGGGGACTGAGGCATTCAATCTTTAACAAATGATTTTTTATTTTTTTTAAAGCTTTATTAAACTGCCATAAAAGTTCTCCATACCACACTATTCCAAGTATTTTGAAACCATATGATAGATTTGTGCTAGAAGCTTTGTTTTTCATTGAAAACCTTTACTTTGTATGACTTCAGGGGACTTGAAATATAAGTTCTAGGAGTTCTATAAACAACTGAATAAATAAACTAATACAAGTTTGGGAAGAGAAGAGCATGACAAGTTATGACAATTTACATTTTAGCCATATCCATCTGTATCGTATTTAAAACGCAAAATTCCAAGCCCTTTAAATGATCAGCATGATCAAAACACTCGTACAAAATACAGGGCCGGACTGGGACAAAATTTCAGGCCGGGAAATGTCACGCCCATCCAGGTCATCCCATACACCCACAACAAATTTTGGAAGCATATTTTTTTTGTATGGTCATCACATAAAAAAGGTTAAAATCCCAATATAATTAAAGGTTCTCTCTTAAACTGCACATTCACATCCCTTCCCTTTCCCTTTTCATTATCTTCATTGTCTTGACTCTCTCCCTTGTGTGTGTTTACTTTTTTGCTACTTTTCTTGTACCTGTCACTTCTTATTCAGCAGGTCTACCGGAACAGAACTGTCTCAATGTTGTTGCAAAAAAAAAAAAAACATTGTTACTTGTTTGCACAGAATCAAAATGTATTTTAGGTAAATTCAAAGCCTCACATTAGGAAATATCCATATTTGTATCCATATTTTTAAATATTCATTAATTTATCAATATCCATATTTCCATATTTTTGTTAAATATCCAATATTTAACTAAACTACTTCATAGCAAATGAAACCATGGCCAGTCCGGGCCTCACACAACCTACTGCCTTCTGTCATCTGATTGATACTTTATATATTTTTTCAAGTAAAAAGCCTTTTAATTGTCAAAATGGCCACCTTCAGTTCATGGTACATATTTCTTTTTGCAGTCAAATTATAAAATTTATTTTTATAAGTGTTAACTTGTATATATCCAACACGATCACAGGAGAATGCGTATCAATAGTACGAGTGTGCAATGTAGTGGAATTTATATGCCAAAATTAGATATGGTACGCAGTTTTTCACATGCATACGATACGCACTTTATGGCGTAACATAAACACTTTAGTGTGTATCATATGCACGCAAAAAACTGTATCATATCTAATTTTGGCATATACATTCCAAGACATTGCACACTCGTACTATTGATACGCATTTCCGTGTGATCGGGTTCACATATATCAATTATCTTTGTATCACCACGAAAACCACTAAAAAACACTGTATTATTCATGCCAGGCCAGTAGTTGGCGATGTCACTTGGTGAAGAAACACTATGCGCATATAGACTGAACATGATGTCACCGTTTTAAAAAATTAGCATTTCTGTAGTTTATACTAAGACGATAACATTATTCCTTTTAAAAAACTGCATTTTGAAACCTATTTTCAAAAGTTTGGATTTACCAAAATACTGTTGTATAAATGAACGGCCAAAATAGACTTTTTGTTATTTTTTGGAAAACAGTGTAAATGGCAACTGAATATCGAGCCCGATCTCACGAAAATGCGTATCAATAGTACAAGTGTGCAATCTCGTAGAATGTATACGGCAAAATGACTTTTGGCGTGCATATGGTACGCCGTTTTTGGCGTGCATATGATACACACTTTATGGTGTATTATACGTACGAACCCCCACCCTCACCCTACCCAAAAGCGTGTCATATACACGCCATAAAGTGCGTATCATATGCACGCCAAAAACTGCGTAGATGCACGCCAAAACTAATTTTGGCGTATACATTCTACGAGATTGCACACTCGTACTATTGATACGCATTGTCATGAGATCGTGTTGGAATATCATCTAAATATTACACATTATTAGGATAAATATCAGCTGTGACAGCTAATATTTATTTGCATTGTATGCGAGTAGTCTGCTGTACTGTTACAAAAATCTCACTGTTATATTTTATGGGAAAGGACAAATAAAAAACCATTGACTTTCAGTGACTCACTTTTACCGTGAGTTTTTTAAAGGATTGAATGGGCTCTGGACTGGCACTGTGAATGAGTAAAATAGGGTTACTTGTACAACTTTTGCTACTTTAATTTAGAAAGCTGCTGATGCACTTCTTTAAGAAACAGGTTCTTTTTACAGCATGTGGGCTCACTAAAGCACTTTTAAACTGCAGTCCGGAATTCATAGAGGTGCATACAGAGACACAGAAAGTGTGTGCGCTTCATACACACGCCTGTAGTTTAAACTGATGTGTCCTGCTTTCTTTCAAAAGTGAGATCTAATTACTGAGGCTGAGGTCTAACACTGTCAGCTTTCTCACTTCGTGAAAGGCTGAACTTGGGGGTTTAATCAGGTTTAAAACCAGCCTATACCTCTGGACACCTCATATTTACTCCACCCCCAGTGTAATATCTACATCACTGGATATTTCTCTAGGTTTGCTGCAATCCAACTGACAGAAGCCGTTAATCTCGTAATTAAGCTGCTGCATTTCATATGCACATACAAATGGATTTCGGAGTTTATTGGTGTTTAATTGCATGGTAGCGATTCTGCATATCATCACATACTATTCTGGGATCACTTTCGTTGAATAAGATATTTGCTTGTTAAACTGGCATGCATTGCAAAAGAAAAGAAAACAAAGTTGTACATAAAATAAATAAATAAAAATTCTACTTCAAAATTTCACATTTATTTAATTCAATGTGGAGTTAATTGTTAGTGTTTCACTGACTGTAGGGTATTTACACAACTTGATTTAATACCAAAGAGAAAACGTTTGACATACAGATGACAACCAGGGACGATTCAACGATTTCATATATATATATATATATATATATATATATATATATATATATATATATATATATATATATATATATATATATATATATATATATATATATATATATATATATATATATATATATATATATATATATATATATATATATATATATATATCCCTTTAATGCATGAATTGTGGAAAACATTATCTGGATTTAAATTTAAATCCATTTTCATGTGTACAAAATTCAATTTTATTTAAAAATTATTTAACGGACACCATTATTTATTGGACACCATGCAACAAAGGCATAAAAAATGGGACATAAAGTCACAGATG
Organism: Gobiocypris rarus; assembly: GCA_023029165.1. Lineage (NCBI taxonomy): Eukaryota > Metazoa > Chordata > Actinopteri > Cypriniformes > Gobionidae > Gobiocypris > Gobiocypris rarus. The sequence continues at coordinate 41,548,254 of CM040914.1, forward strand.
ACAATATGGAAAATTGTGTTTTTATTATTGCATGTTATGCTATGTATATCAGCTCATTTATTAAAAACAATAATATTACAGTATAACAACAATAAAAAACATTTTGTAGGAACTATAACGGTAGTTACATATATGCGGAAACCTAGTAGCAATATGGGCTGGGCTTTGGTACAGTGGAAGTGTCAGTGACCGCATTGATCAATGCCACTGTCACTTCCACTGTCCTCTGAGATATGTATTCTGTACTAAGTGCTTGACCTATGCTATCCCTGTTTGAAAGGCAAAAGGATTTAGTTTTATTATATTCATAAAAGACAGATATGCTGTACAGAGTCTTTCCGAATAAACCCGAGCGGATGGAGGCACGTATCGTGTGGGCGGAGCTAAGAATGATGAGCGCGTGACATCCTAAAACCAGGGTTGCCAACTCTCACGCATTTGGCGTGAGCAAGTGGCAACCTCCTCCAGTTTCTCTTGAAACCATACAGAAGTGACTTATAACTGCAATTCATTGAATGACCGCTAGGGACAGGCTCCAGAAGTGAGCAGAATCTCATTAAGCCCCATGTTAAACTGCCCAATTTTACAGCAGAATAAAGCATGTTTACAGCCTTGTAAAAATGGTGGTTTTGGTCTTTACAGCTAATTTTGCCCTTCATGACGACTGAGAGGTGGGTGATTTTTTTTATAACTCATTCGTTTACATTATATAAAGCCTTAAAGTTCTGCATAATTAAGGGTGTGGCCAGTTTGAGTGACAGGTGGATAGCCGTTTGTCTTCTGTCTGTTAGTCACACGTCACCTCAGCTCCGCCTATGTCCCGCCTCTTTGCCCATTTTTAGTTATCTGGGAGTGACGCGCTGCTAAGATGGCAACGGCCAGCTCAACCCTACTTTACGCTTCAAAACTGCTCTTAAGAATCCTTTGGGTGACGTCACGGACACGACGTCCATATTTTTTTACAGTCTATGGGCGCGAGACACACGCTTTCAGGCTCTGTCACACGCTCTCACTCACTCAAACCTGCTTTTGATATGAAACAAAGTCTACACTTTTAATTTTTGTAGTTTTAATACGAAATCCAAACATTATCATTTATCAAAAAATGCACTTTGAAATCCATTTTCAAAAGTTTGCATTTCACGCACCCAAAATGCAGCTGTCGTGTAAATGAACGGTCAAAACAGTGTTGTGTAAACGGCCTCATTGTTTCCTGTTTATCCTTTGTTTCTTCGGTTTCTCAGTGTGCAGTTGCTGTCAGTGACTCATTACTCGATTGATGTGCTCCTGTGTATTTGTAATTTTGATGTATTCTTTATTAAAGATGTTACTGCTACGCTTTGATCCAACCTCAATTCATCCTTGCTGCAACCTGCCGTGACAACTTGCCGTTTCTTTCTATTTATTTGTTAAATTTGCCTGCAAAGTCCACCAAATATATTTCAGTGTATAAACAGATATGCAAAATTGAGTTGTGTTTACTGCTATTAAAGACATGCCAAACACACGCACAAAAAAAATCACTTAGACAAATCAACAGCTGCTCTTTGAGATCACTAGGGAAATGCTTTACATTTATTCATTGAAAGAAATTGCACCATTTTCCCTAGTGATCCCAGAGAGCAGTCATCAGGTTTTGCAAAAGGATAAGAAATTATGAAATTCTTGTAAATTTCCAATTCAACTTTCTACTCAAATTGTTTCAATTACTATTTGTTTATTTATTTAAGGGATATATGAAAACATATTATTAAATAAAAAATATACATTTACATATTATCAGACTGATAATTATTAAATTATCAGCATAACAATTTGAGTGAAAAGTTGGTTGGAATTTCTTATCTGTTTGCAAAACATGAGGATCCATGTTATTAATATGCCACAGTAGCCAATCACAATATTAAATCAAGTCACACTGTGTTTTGATGATCAATCAAAATGCCCAGCTCTAATATTAGCAAGAACACTATCTAGCTAGCTTATTAACAGTCATAACATCTGTTGACAGATTTGTTGTGTGGAGTTAAACTATCTGACAGACTTCAATCACAGTGCTAAATGACAACAGAAAATTACTAAGAGAATTACAGGTTTCAAGGCCAAAGAGCAGGGAAATGGTGTAAGAATGAGTCGGAGTGGGGCAAGCACACCGGAGAAATCAAACCAAAGTTGATCGCTTGTCCTCATCAGCACTCAAAGAGAAAGTGGCACAAAGATCTGCCTTTATCTGCCGATCACAAACAGGCGAGACCCACATCTAATCCAACACACAATCCAGTCGATACAAAGGTGTTTGTGTATACTTGTATTTATTATTTATTCATGACAAACATTTGACTGTTATCGCATACTCATACAATATGCCGCTTCATATGATAATCTCTTCAACTGTTGGAAAATACAATCTCATTTGTATTCATAGGCATTTGTAAGTGTAGCGTATGTACATTTTTGGTTTGTTTGGATACACAAAGAAATGTACACTACTGTTCAAAAGTTTAGGCTTGGTACGGTTTTATTATTTGTATTTTATTTTATTTATTGAAAGGAATATTTTCTGTCACCAAGATCACAGATATAAAAGTAATATAGTGAAATAGTATTAGAATTTAAAGTAACTGTTTTCTATGTGAATATATTGTAAAATGTGATTTATTCATGTGACGCTAAGCTGAATTTTCAGCATCATTACACCAGTCTTCTAGCCAATAAATTGGGTCTGGGAACTCACCATTGACAGGGCTCAATCCGAGGGGCGGGATAAACGTTTGTCTTTCAAATTCCCTTTGCACGCAATAGGATAGCGCTTCGACCAACCAGAGCACTATCAGTGGTGAGACAACAATCACAAGCGGAGTCCCATGTGTTTTCCCACCAGCGGAGCTAGTTGATAGAATAAACTCTGAGCACATCTTCCTTTTTTTAAGAATGACTTCAGTGCCGTTCTTTGTTAACAGGGAAGTATCAGGGAATACACGCGGAACTGTCGCAGCTCTGCCGTCATGTTAAGCCCGCCCACCACTCTATAAACGATGTGATTGGCCTGACCAGAGTTTGTTTTTTCAAGCTCGCAAGTCGACGGAGAGTTGCTAGACGCCCTGGCTGCAAATTTCATTTGCTGCCACTAGGATGCGTCTACATTTCTAGGCTACCAGTCTTCAGTGTCACATAATCCTTCAGAAATCGTTCTAATGTGATGATTTGCTGCTCAAGAAACATTTCTTATAACTATCAATGTTAAAAACAATGTTAATAATCAATGTTGTGTTTCAATATATTTTCCGTGGATACATTTAGAAAGAACAACTTTAATTTGAATCAGAATTAATCTGTAACAATATAAATATCTTTAGTGTCACTTTTGACCAATTTAATGCATCCTTGCTGAATAAAAGTATAATATCTTTTTTTTTTTTTTATCCCCCAAAATATTATCAGTGTACTGTATAGAAAGCATCTAGTGTCTTTTTACACATGCACAACATGAATCCTCAGGAACTGCCAGCAACTTTGCATGATTCACAAATACAACATTCTATGAACCTCAAAAGATTCATAAACATTCATAAAGCAACAAGCAAGTGAAGCACTATTCTCTTCATGCTAATCTGAGTTGAGCTTGGTAATATGGTTGCCCAAAGCAGAACATTACTCACACATTAAGTAGTAACCTTAATCTTTACAGTTTATTTCCCTCAAGCACTTTATCTAAATAACATGTAAAACGTAATAAATTAACAACAAAAAAGCAGCACTTCCAACTTTCTCGTCCTCCTCATCTTCCTTCCTCCAATGCAAGGTTCAAATCTGCTCCGATATCTGAGCCTGTGTATGACAGTCACACAATGCATGCAGTATAATGGCAGTTACAAGTGCTTAGACCTCGAGACAGATGATTTATGAATGCACCAAGTTTTCTCTATCTATACACTCCATATATAGTGTCACTCCAGCTCTGATACCCGTCACTGTAATGCTGTTCTGAAGGAGCAAAACTACAGGCTAAACTGTAACTGCAGAGGCCCTTAATGACCCACATTGTGTGTAATCAAATTAACTGTATTTATCGTGGGCTATTTTCATTCATCTCCGTGAAGTCGAGCATTAATATTTCCTGAAACTCTGCCTTACCAAAACCATAATTTTTCTTTTATTAAATTCAGAAATCTTTAATAACTTTCAGCTCCTCGTAAAAAAAATGATTCTGCAGTTTCCGCATTGGACAACATGTTCATGCTTTTTTCGTACTGAGACAGAAAACATGGACATATTGGTGAGAGTTTTGTCACATTTGAACATCAGATGCTGCCAATATGTTGCCATCATACTTTCAAGTGTCTATCCGAAATGCATGTACATGTACTTAAATCACTATATATATATATATATATATATATATATATATATATATATATATATATATATATATATATATATATATATATATATATAAAAATACCGATCAAGCACATTATGACTAATATTATTAAATATCCTAATATTGTGTTGGTCCACTTTTTGCTTCCAAAACAGCCCTGATCTGTCGAGGCATGGACTCCACCAGAACCCTGAAGGTGTGCTGTGGTATCAGGCACCAAGATGTTAGCAGCAGATCCTTTAAGTCCTGTAAGTTGTGAGGTTGGGCCTCCATGGATCGGACTTGTTTGTTTGCAACAAACTGTCTTCTGACAGCTTTCTTTCAGAACCAGCATTAACTTCTTGAGCAATTTGAGCTACAGTAGCTCATCTGTTTGATCGGATCATGCGGGCCAGCCTTCACTCCCCACGTGCATCAATGAGCCGTGGCCACTTTTGATAGACACTGACCACTGCAGACCGGGAACACCCCACAAGAGCTGCAGTTTTGGAGATGCTCTGACCCAGTCATCTAGCCATCATAATTTGGCCCTTGTCAAACTTGCTCAAGTCCTTGTCCATATTTCCTGCTTTTCACATCAACTTTGAATACAAAATGTTCACTTGCTGACTAATATATCCCACCCACTAACAGGTGCCGTGATGAAGAGATAATCAGTGTTATTCACTTCACCTGTCAGTGATCATAATATTATGCCTATTTGTGTGTGGTTAATATATATATATATATATATATATATATATATATATATATATATATATATATATATAGAGAGAGAGAGAGAGAGAGAGAGAGAGAGAGAGAGAGTATTTAATTAAAGGAGAAAATCTTTGTATATCAGAATGCCTCTTTGCCAAAAAGAAGCATGTAAGTGACTCCTCCGCATATTTTAAGTGAAAGGTTCAAGCTCAAACTCTTGCAACAGGTTTCCCTCTTGGTTACAGTTACTGGTGGACATTCATATGAATGTTTCTTTATAAATGAGCTTTCAAACTAAATTTTGAATGTTTGCAGTTTCCAGAAAGCTGCTATGATAGAATTAAATCGCTGCCCAACTTTAATCTTTGCACTGAATTCTTCAATTTTTGATGAATGTCTGAAGACTAATGATTAAAGTCAGAATGAAATGGAAGTTGCGATGGTCTTTTCTTATATATTGTGATGTATATAAGAGTGAAACGGCTTCTCAAACAAGAAAAAAAAAACACTTTAGTTTAGGCTCCAATTCTCAGTTTTAACTAGTTGCTTATTATCATGCATATTAGGATATTGGCTGTAATTATAAAGCACATATTAATGCCCTAAGGTATTCTATATCCCTTAATTCTACCCAATTTTATTGAGTTTATTGAGGCAAAAGTCATAGTTAACAGTAAGTTAATAGTAGGAATGTACCCAAAGCCTAAATCCGAATTCAGAAAGGCACAGAAAATTAATAACACTTACGGAGCCCCTAAAGGGATATGGTTGCTGATGTAGTCATTTACTTTAGATTTCGCTTATCACGTGAAGCTTGTAAGGAGAGATAACTGACAGGACGATGTCGGAAGATTTGGTGTGCATCAGATCCTGAGCGTCATTGACAAATATCTTATTTTGTGAAATGTGTGGTCAGGCTCAGTCTCGCCGCTCACTATACACAGAGAATGCATCATCGCGAATTTGGAAAGTTTAAGTAAAAAGCGAGCATTGATAGCGGCTCCCTGATGTCTGCAAATTGTATGCTATAATTGCGAGAGAACGCAAAAGCTTTGAAATATATCTTTCCTATCATCACAGTTTTTTTTCCCATCACCATTTCCCTCAAGGTGCTCTGTAGAATGTGTCATTTCCTTTCTGTACATAGTATTCGGCTTCGGGCACATCCCTAGTATTGTAGAAATTAGGGTGGGACTTGGTTTTGTCCATGGGGACTCGATTGGATGGTTGTGGTTTGCTATTGGTGGATATCGCGTGAGTGACAGGTTGCCCCGCAGTGGAGCTGTGAGATCCAAATGTAATATCTTGAATGACTTCCATGAGCTTGAAGGACTGCATCCATGCGGTTTGGCAAGGACTCATACAATTTATTGATGAAGTCATCAGGAATAGCAAAGAAAGCAGTCTTGCATGCCTCCCAGAGTTCATCAATATTCTTTGGTTTCGTCTTCCATTCTTCCTCTTTCATCCTACACCACATATGCTCAATGATGTTCATGTCTGGTGACTGGGCTGGCCAATCCTGGAGCATCTTGATCTTCTTCGCCTTGGGGAACTTTGATGTGGAGATGGAAGAATGCGATGGAGCACCATCCTGCTGCAGAATTTGGACTCTTTTATGGTTGGGAATATAAGAGGTATTTTAGACTATTTAAGTTCCCTTCCACCCTGCAGATCTCTCACACACCCCTATACTGGATGTAACCCCAGACCATGATTTTTCCCCCACCAAACTTCACTGTTTTCTGAGTGAATCTCGGATCCATGCGGGCTCCAGTAGTTCTCCTGCAATATTTGCGGCGACTGTGGTGTAATTCAACAGATGATTCATCTGAAAAATCCACCTTCTGCCACTTTTCCAGCGTCCATCCTTTTAGCAGGCTGTGGGCTTTGGCAAATGCCACACGGTTTTTCAATTGTCTTTTGTTTAGTGCTGGTTTCTGGGCACTGATTCGACCATGGAGGCCATTTCGAGACAGAATCCGACAAACTGTTCTGGTTGACACAGGGACTTCAGGTGACCAGGTCTCGTGGAGCTCTGCTGCAGTGGAAAATGGGCTGGCCTTGGATTTTCGAGCCAACAAACGGTCCTCTCGAGCAGTTGTCTTGCAGGGTCTGCCTGACCTGGGCTTGTCATAAACGTCTCCAGTCTCTTCAAATCTTTTTTTATCCTCTGTACTTGACGCTGAGACACTTTGAAGGTGTCTGCCACATCAGCAGTCGATCTGGTCTTCAGCCTCTTGATAATCAAAACGTTAGTCTCAGGGTGAATCATAGGCATGTTTGCAGAGGTCTAGTTGCAGTTGATGTGAAGGTCTAGTGTACTGGGGTTCTTTTTATACACACCTGAGATCTAATTGATCCATTATTAGTCACAGGTGAAGCTCATATGACAAGGCGACAACACTTATGTCTTTGCAAAAATTGACTCAATGGGCTTTACCAAGCTGTGAATATTAGAATATTTTTTGACAGTTTCATTTTGCACTGAAACATTATTACAAAAGCGGTTGGGATTAAAATGAGCCATTTCTTGTAAAAAAAATCTTGATAAGAAATATATTTCAGCGGCACTTCAGTTCAATTTGTACACAACTGTATATGTATATATGTGTGTGTGTGTGTGTGTGTGTGTGTGTGTGTGTGTGTGTGTGTGTGTGTGTGTGCGTGTGTGCGTGTATGTGTGTTTGCATGGATAAATTATGCAATATTCAAAAAAATTTTTTTTCATGGTAACTTAAATTCATTAGAAATCAGCAGTAAATGCCTTGAGCGGTCCCCTATGATCTCTTGTTATTGCCAATGTTTTTATTATAGCATGCTATAAATAAAGAGAATTAAACATGAATGATAGATTTTCAGAGGCTGCTCAAAGCCTGAACCTGGTTAATCATGTTGCGTTGCCCTGTATGAACAACACGTCACACTGGTGGCTCGTCTCGTTAAGCATATGGTCTTGCAACTGTGATGGCTTCGGGAAGTTATGATGTTGTTCATGCGGTGAATCACAGCAAGCATTAAAAAAAATGCCTGAGGAAGTAAAAACAGCTTGTTTCAGCCTGATAAATTCCAGCAGAAGTTTCTAACGTTTCTGCTGTTGATTGATAATCAACAAAAACCAACAACAAGCTTAAACATTTTGTTGTTGAGACTGTAACATATGCACGGCAGATGGAGCGTTGAAAGTAAGCTGATGTATGCGAAGATGGATTTTTTTTTTTCTGTATACAATATTAAAACTCATCATAATTGTAAAATTATTGGTAACACTTTCACCATTCAAAAGGTTTGGGTGAGTAAATTGATTATTTTGCTCAGCAAGGATGTATTAAATTGATCAATAGTGGCAAAGAAATGTATAATGTTGTAAAAGATTTATATTTCAAATAAATGATGTTCTTTTGAACACTATTCAGCAAAGAATCCTGAAACAATTGTATAACGGTTTCCAAAAAAAAAAAACATTAAGCAGTTCAATTAATGTTGTAAACAATGATAATAAGCAATTCTTGAGCAGCAAATCAGCATATTAGAATGATTTCTGAAAGAAAGTTATTTGGGATATTTTCATTTTGATCAAATGAATGATAAAATAAAAATATTTTATTTAACATTTTTATTAATAATATAATACATAGTTGTATTTAAAATGTTTTAAAACAAAATTCTAAGAAATTCAAAAAGAGCAAAATGTTGAGCATAAGATGCTAACAAAAACATTACAAAAATCATCATTAAATTAAATTAATAATTAAATGATTATCTGATTAATAATTATTTTCATGTTATGGCTAAAAACCAATAAATGATTGATAATAAAATAAAAAAAAATTAAATAAAAAATAAATATCAGTCATTGTAAATACTAATAAAAATTTAGTTAACAAATACAACATATGATTTTAATAATGTATCAGTAAATCCAGTTTAAAACATTAATAAATCCAGTAACACTTTAGAATAAGGTTCATTAGTTAACATGAACTAATAATGAACTGCACTTATAAAGCATTTATTTATCTTTGCTACCGTTAATTTCAACATTTTACATTATTAAAATCTTGTTAACATTAGTTAATGCACTGTGAACTAACATGAACAAACCATGAACAGCTGGATTTTTATGAACTAACGTTAACAAAGATGATCAAATACAGTAGCACATGTACTGCTCATGGTTAGTAGTTAATACATTAACTAATGTTAACTTATAAAACATTATTGTAAAGTGTTCCCATAAATCCTGTAGAAGTGCAACCTTATTGTAAAGTGTTACCTTTTTAGTTAACATGTAATTTATATCTTAGTAAATTATTAGTGTTTTTAAAGATTACATTTAAATAATAACAAAGGGCAGCTAAAAGTAAAAAAGGGGCAAGTAATCATGCACACTTAAATATGTAACAACTGATACCAACTCATAAACATTTAAAGGAAAGATTCACTAATATCCAGTGATCCGTATACAATATAGTCCATGCACACATATTGTGCATCCCTGTCAATGCATCTAAAGCAGAAAGAAAAGAGTGTGATTCACAGCAGATTGACTCTTTTTTTCATCCTCTAGCCCTGTAATTTTGATTTGCTTCAGATCAATCCCGAGCACTCTGGTCTCAAGGATCAAACATGATGGGAATTGGCTGGAGGTGAGAACCTCCCCTCTCTGTCTCCCACAGTCTCTCTGTACCTTACCTTTTTTTCCCCCCCAAATGACTTTCTGACAGTGGAATACAGTAATAGGCCTCTCCATTTGAACTAAACAGCCTCCTCAGCAGCAGAAGATGCCCCGGGGCAGCGGGAAAGCACACGGAAATCTCATTAGGTACAATATCATACCTTTTTCTACAGGGCCCTGTCACAGAGCCGGAGAGCTCAGGCACTGGAAGTCTAAAGGACAGCAGTCGGCTATAGAGGAGAGCAGCGGAAGAGCACCTTAAAGGAGCACGCCGCACTTGATGTGCCTTTCCCCTCTGATGCTTTAATGTGAAAGCTGCAGCGCTGCACATTTAATACTTGTGTGGAAATGATAGAGAAAGAGAAGTAAAAAGTGCACAAACCAGCATTCTTAAACCGTCCCAGGTGAGGGGCCAACACTTGCATACCAGGCACATATAAACACAAGCTTCCCCGCTGATAAAAATAGATCACTTCAAACAAACTTACACTCATTGAACACTAGAGGCTTACTAGGGGAAATGATTCCGCTTTGCTCCTGAGAAAACACTCGCAGCATTTTCAAACAAATCTTCATTAAACTGGAACAGAGTTACGGAAAGTTCCAGTCGAGTGTGTTTAACGCGAGGTTGAGGCGGTGAGGAACTCGGAGCCGTTTGTCAAGAAGCATTTGGTTAGGTTTGCTGCACACTGCTGTGGGCTCCTGGCGGATGGCTTTGTGCTTACCAGTCAATAAACACCCAGAGAGCTGCTTCTTACTTTCAGTGAGATTATAAGCAACATTAACATAAAAGAAGAAGGTGCTATATAGCTCATGCCTAGAATCAACAGCACACTGCATTAATAAAATAATAAAAGCAAGAAAGCAAGAAAAATGAGTTGGCAATATGCAACAAACAGTCCATATCGTTTGGTTGCTTTCGCAGCCTCTTATGTAACAAATTTTTATGTAGGGGAGACCGGGGCAAGTTGTAACAAGGAAAGCGGTCATCTTATTAACAACAAGATTTCAGATCACGAGATGTAGAAGTCCAATTACACAAATGATTAATCTCTTGCATGTGCTCTTTTTTTCCTTTGTCAGGCCAGGACAATGTATTTTTATACAGCTTATAAGTTTTAGGCCAAAACTATTTGTTACATACATTTTCTGTTCGGTTATTTTGTGTTCATAATTGTTTCACTGTCTAAATATAAATGAGTGGATTATAATAGATTGATTAATGACCTGTTCCCATGGTGTCTAAACTTGTTTAATGATTATTATTATTAGTAGTATTGACAATAAAGTAAATGATTGCAGTTCTGTAGCCAATAATCTATGGTTTGTCTATCAATCTATATCTATCTATCTATCTATTTATCTATCTATCTGTCGAGTTATTTTCTAAGAAATCCTTATTCGGTTACATGGTGCCAGATGTGGGCCTCCATTCCGATATCTTATACTGTATATGATATGAGTTGAAGGTGGTGGGGGTGTGTTTTTTTTTCCGGGGCCCCAGAATTGCCTAGCTACCGCCCTGTGTGTAAGGGTGGTAACAAAATCACTTTTCCTCCCAGGCTCCAATGACTGTCGGAGAGGCCAATCTTTTTTTATGTAATGGGAATTTCTTGCACGACTATCCCATTCTCAGAAAAAACAGCTGTACGTTGTGTATCCAGTCTTAAGACCAAGCAAGTTGTTTCATGTTGTCATGCTTTTGCTTCATATGGGCTTCATGCCCAACTGGAATAGATGGCAAAACATTGCCATTATGCAGCAAAGCAGCTTTAAGACTGTTTATACTGACATACAGTTGCAAGAAAAAGTATATGAACCACTTGCAGAATCTGTGAAAATGTGAATAATTTACAACCCCAAATCAGAAAAAGTTGGGACAGTATGGAAAACGAAAAAAAAGAAGTGATTTCTAAATTTACTTTGACTCGTATTTCATTGCAGACATATTGAACAAAAAATATTTCATGTTTTGTCTGGTCAACTTCATGTCATTTGTAAATATGCATCCTTTCCTGTCATTCAGACCTGCAACACATTTAAAAAAAAGTTGGGAAAGGAGAAATTTAGGGCTAGAAATGAGGTAAAATAGTTAAATAATGATGTGATTTGAAACAGGTGATGTCAACAGGGGATTGTAATTATGATTTGGTAAAAAAGCATTATCCAAGAAAGGTCTAATCCTTTAGGAGCAAAGATGGGCCGAGGATCGCCAGTTTGCCAAAAAATATGTGAGAAAATTATTGAAATGTTTAAAAACAATGTTCTTCAAAGAAAGATAGGAAGAGATTTGGATATTTCACATTCAACAGTGCATAACATAATTAAAAGATTCAAGGAATCTGGAGGAATTTCAGTGCGTAAAGGACAAGGGCGCAAGCCTAAACTGAACAACCGTGATCTCCGATCCCTCAGGCGGCACTGCATCAAGAATCGTCATTCATCTATAAGCGATATCACCATATGGGTTTAGGACTACTTTGGCAAACCTTTGTCAATTACCACAATACGTAGTTACATCCACAAATGCCAGTTAAAACTGTACTGTGCCAAAAGGAAGCCATATGTTAACAGTGTCCGGAGGCGCCGTCGACTTCTCTGGGCTCGGCGGCATCTGGGATGGACCATCACACAGTGGAAACGTGTACTGTGGTCAGATGAATCAGTATTTCGGGTATTTTTTGGGAGGAATGGATGCCGTGTGCTCCGGACCAAAGAAGAAAAGGATCATCCAGACTGTTACCAGCAACAAGTCCAAAAGCCAGGGTTTGTCATGGTATGGGGTTGAGTCAGTGCCCTTGGCAAAGGTAACTCGCACTTCTGTGAAGGCACCATTAATGCTGAAAAGTACATAGAGATTTTGGTGGATAATATGCTGCCTTCAAGAAGACATCTTTTCCAGGGATGTCCATGCATATTTCAACAAGACAATGCAAAACCACATTCTGCACACATTACAAAGTCCTGACTGCGGAGGAAGAGGGTACGGGTACTTGACTGGCCTGCCTGAAGTCCCGACCTGTCTCCAACAGAGAATGTGTGGCAAATTTTGAAGCGCAAAATGCGACAACGAAGACCCTGTACTGTTGCCCACCTTAAGACTTGTTTGCAGGAAGAATGGGATTTTTATGGGAAAATTACACCTGAAACATTTCATCACTTGGTGTCTTCAGTCCCTAAACGTCTTTTAAGTGTTGTGAAAAGGAATGGCAACATTAAAAAGTGGTAAATGCTTTACTGTCCCAACTTTTTTTTAAATGTGTTCCAGGTCTAAATGACAGGAAAGGATGCATATTTAAAAATGACATGAAGTTGACCAGACAAAACATGAAATATTTTGTGTTCATATTGTCTGCAATTAAATACAAGTCAAAGTAAATTTAGAAATCACTTCTTTTTTTTTTTTTTTTTTTTTGCATTTCCATACTGTCCCAACTTTTTTCTGATTTGGGATTGTAAACTAAATAAGAGAGATCATACAAAATGCATGTTATTTTTTATTTAGTGCTGTCCTAAATAAGATATTTTACATAAAAAATGAAAACTTATTGAATTTAAAGATCAAGGTAAATTGTACTTAATTTGACTTAAATTGAACTCTCTGTCCAGCCTCTCTCAATATCAACCCATGGGTACCAAGGTTTCCCGAATCGCATCTGATAAATTTGGTCCCCGTCTTCTTCGGCCACATCCTACTCCAGGTCTACCTCTTCCTACCCCTCCAATTCCCTCTTCCCCTCTTATTCCCTCTTCCCCTCTCATTGCCTCTCTACCCCTCTCATCCCCTCTCATTCCCTCTACCCCTCTCTACCCCTCTCATTGCCTCTCTACCCCTCTCATCCCCTCTCATTCCCTCTTCCCCTCTCTACCCCTCTATTCCCCTCTCTACCCCTCTCATTGCCTCTCTTCCCCTCGCATTCCCTCTTCCCCTCTCTACCCCTCTCATCCCCTCTCTTCCCTTCTCTCATCCCCTCTCTTCCCTTTTCCCCTCTCTACCCCTCTCTCATTCCCTCTTCCCCTCTCTACCCCTCTCTACCCCTCTTATTGCCTCTCTACCCTCGCATTCCATCTTCCCCTCTCTACCTCTCTCATCCCCTCTCTTCCCCTTTTCCCCTCTACCCCTCTCATTCCCTCTTCCCCTCTACCCCTCTCTACCCCTCTTATTGCCTCTCTACCCCTCGCATTCCCTCTTCCCCTCTCTACCTCTCTCATCCCCTCTCTTCCCCTTTTCCCCTCTCTACCCCTCTCATCCCCTCTCATTCCCTCTTACCCTCTCATTCCCTCTTCCCCTCTTATTCCCTCTTCCCCTCTCTACCCCTCTCATCCCCTCTCATTCCCTCTTCCCCTCTCTACCCTCTCATCGCCTCTACCCCTCTCATTCCCTCTTCCCTCTCATTCCCTCTTCCCCTCTCTGCCCCTCTCTCCTCTCTCATCCCCTCTCTACCCCTCTCATCCCCTCTCTTCACCTTTTCCCCTCTCTACCCCTCTCATCCCCTCTCATTCCCTCTACCCCTCTCTACCCCTCTCATTCCCTCTTACCCTCTCTACCCCTCTCATTCCCTCTTACCCTCTCATTCCCTCTCATCCCCTCTCTACCCCTATCATCCCCTCTCATTCCCTCTTCCCCTCTCGTTCCCTCTTCCCCTCTCTACCCTTCTCATCCCCTCTCTACCCCTCTCTACCCTTCTCATCCCCTCTCTACCCCTCTCATCCCCCCTTTCCAACTCTAGCCCTTTCCTCCACAGGCTCCCCCTCTCATCCTCACTCTTCCTCTTCCTTGAGCAGGCAGTTGCCCTTGTTCATTTACTTGGCCAGGTGCCTCCATGTTCAGAAATTGTACTGGTCCTGCAAGCTCTTTACATACATGCTTGTCAGCATTCACAATCATGGACAAGCACATGTCAGGTAACTAAACATATCATTTGATTGGTCATCTGAGATATGTGAAACTCCTTTGTTAGTCAAGTTCTAGTTTCACCTGACTGTCAATTGCTGTAATACATTTTTCAAATGTTCCAAGGGATTCATATATGGTATGGTATTATGTTCTTGACTAATTTTGACAATCGAACAGACTTTTGTGCATGTGATGACTTATACAATGAAATGACGCTGATATGTTTTGGAGCAAACGACCATTAGACTGAGAATCAAACAGTCAGTTTAGATCAACAAGATCTATTCACTTGGAAAATTAGCTAAATGTAGGCTACCTGTACTTAATCATTTGCAAAGAGTTACTGAGACATTGAGACATGTACTTAGACATTTGCAATTTGATTAAATGAATGAGAAATGCTATTCTGTTGTGAACAATTGCCAACTGGTTTGGAGACTTGTCCATGTTGTTTTGAGAATGTAATTTCTGTTTCAAGAAATGAGCCAAACCAATGGAGAAAAACTGTAAACAAAATAAGACAAATTTGGAAAAAAATTCATGCATCGTGTTTCCTTCTGAAGCATCAGTGAATGTTTAAACCTGTTTTAATAGTTGTGTTTGAATCCCTCAATTGTCCTCATCTCTGAAACTTGAGTCAATCAACAATTTTAAAAGTTGACAACCCCCCCAAACCAGGATGCTCAAGTAAGTAAGCCCGCACAGCTTAACAGCCCATCCCCAGAAAATTAAGGCATTCATTGAACCGCTTAAACCATTATCTAGTTCAAGTACGGTGTCTAGTCTAATACAAAGTTTTTCTTTGTCTCTGCCAGCCGACTTGAATGTGAGATCTGCTGCTAGTTTTCTACATAACACATTGCGACTGCCACCGAAATGGAACAAGGGACACCGTTTTACACTCTTTTTTATTGTTTGTTTCAGACTAGAATGAAAAGGCCTCTTTGTTTAATTTGACCGCAGAGGCACAGTAGCTGGCTTTGATTCCACAATTCATCACTTCACATTATCAATACACATCTCAATACAATCCTGTAACCATCTGCACGTTTTCGACTAGCAAACATCCACGTAACACTGTATCCACTGCCAAAATCTTTGGAACATCTAAACTAAAAGCTGTTCTCATCCTATATATGCTGCACATTTTCTTCGCACCCTCAAATGATGCTCGCAAAGCGTCACAACACTTGTTCAAAGCGTCTGGCTTACCCACAAGCCCCCACCATCCCTTCCCACACTCCCTTCTGAGGTTATGTAAGATGTTGCTTTTGAAACATCGTCTGAGCATCTCACTATGCCCGTCCGACAGCTGTGTTGTCAACCACATCCACACTGCTGTTCTAACCCGATTCAGTCAAACCCTGACAGTTAAGAGAGAGGTAGACTCGACAACAAGGGGCTGACATGCTAAGCAAATATTTTTCATAGTTTCATATTCGTGCCTTTCCATGAAATAGCAGGGGGAGATCAGCAACGCCAGGTGTGCCAGTGGATGTGAAGTGCTTTTTCCCTGCATAGCACGTGTCTCCATGGACACCTTGGCAAGTTCATTACGGTTTAAAATGCACACAAAATTCTCTGGTGTTTGAAGCTAGAAAGTGGAGACTAAACAAACAGGGAATAAACACACACCAGTCCTTCACATACACATACAGTTCCCTTTCAAGGGAACTCTTGCTGCGTCGATTTACGCTGAGGGAACGCTTTGTGTGATGATGTTTTGAAGCACATGTCAAATCAGTCCAATGGTGTGGCGGGACGTCAGAGGCGGGTGATGTCATGAACCAGCAAATTATAAAGCCTGCCCAAAAAACAGCCACGCTAGCTTCTGTGTCTTCAGTAGCGCTCTGTGTGAAACTGTCCTTGTCTTATTTGGTGTTGCCTTTCTGTATACAATATATATATAATGTATGACGAGCAAACAGCAGTTCAGAATGTTTGTGCACCCCTACATTATTTAATGGGTGGGGACACACATGTTCTTTGTGTAGCTTGTTTGGGTGAGGAGCACCCACGGTCAGCGCTCGAGAGCAAAACACTCCAATCCCGGCAGCCGTTCTTTCGCGAGGACGTTCAGGCTCACGTTCCCCAGGGCTCTGGTCCCGCTGCTGCTAAGGCACAGTGGCGATCGCAGTCATTAGGGTTCGCAAATGGATCAATCAGCAGGGTTAGAGACGGGCCCAGCCTTATCTCTGCCTTCACCTGATGGATCCATTGCCTTCTCTCAGGGTATGGAAGCACACGCTGCGGATTCTTCCAAACCCTGCACCAATACTGCAATTATCTAGTTCTGAGGAACTGGAAGTTATCAGTGTTGATATAAGAGATACTTTCAGCCTGAGATATGAGTCTCATGCTTTTGAGGAGCCGGGTGAGGTTGTAACAAGAGCAGATGATAGGCTGAGCATTTACTGGCCTCAAAGCGCACAGTTTACAATCAGGAGCTATTTGAATGATTTTGATAGTGCAAATGTTTGAAGAGTTACGTTAACATGATCTTGATTACATGATTACGATTAACACATCTGGTTTTAAAGGGTTAAAAGTGGCAAAAATTAAAGCAAAACAAATATTATATATTATTTATTTAAATGTCCTTAAAGCATTATTAATAACTGAATTGAGCTGAATAATGATATTATCACCTTGCTACAGCTGCTTTACAGCAGAATTATCGCTTATTTGATAAAGCTTGCCTCATAATTATGTAACGTTCTGTTTATTTTTGTTAAGTTCCTTAAAACAATTTCTACTGTACAATGTGCTATAAAAATAAAAGTGACTTGATTTGATGACAGTGGGAATACATAAAAAGGGAAACACTGCTCTATTAGAATCATAAATGAGATAAAAATGTGCTCTACCACAAAAGCCAGCAATCATATCAAATTATCAAACATTTCACAATTGGCGGATCACACTGTAAGCCTGTGTGGGCCGTTCTTCCTTTTTCACCACT
Source organism: Gobiocypris rarus (assembly GCA_023029165.1). Taxonomy (NCBI): domain Eukaryota; kingdom Metazoa; phylum Chordata; class Actinopteri; order Cypriniformes; family Gobionidae; genus Gobiocypris; species Gobiocypris rarus. Next base: position 41,565,871 of record CM040914.1, read on the forward strand.
GGCTTTTTGTTTAACGAATATCATTCAAATCGTTCTAATTTGTCAAATTTGCCCTTTTGTTTTTTTCATATCAACCAGAATCAACAAAGCGTGCAGAAACGAAGGCTCTGCTACTCTCTCTATTAGACTTGCAGGCATTTTAACACACACTGAGTGAATAGATGTGCTTGCCCAGCCAGTTCAGCCCAAATGTCCTTGACCTCAGAGAAAGCCTGCAGGAATACGTATATTATGTTGAAGAGAGTGGACTAGCTACCTATGAGCCACTCTTTCAGCCTGCTTCCTCCTCCTCCTCCTCCTCCTCCTATCTTTTTATAGTTTGATTGTTCATGTCCTGATTTATAACAATCAAGCTCAGCCTCTGCGATGATGTACTTTAACACCAGCAGGGCTGGCGAGCAGAAATGGACCCCGTTGATTGCGTCGTACGGTTCACGGACGGGTCTGATGTAACTGAGGGTGAACAGAGTATTTCACACGTGGGAAATCTCATGAGGAAAGGTCTTCAAAGTGACCTGACACTCAAACACGTTTACTGCACCTATAAAACACTCTTATGGTGAGAAGATAAGACAAAGTATGATCTGAGAGAGATAGAAATAACTGATGCTCTCCAGGAATCACAAATAATCACCTTAAATCAGCCGCACAAAAGGATTTCAAGGCTTAGTTCTTGAAAAAATATATGATTTTTTTATTAATAATAATAATAATAATAATAATAATGAATTTTATTTGTAATGCACTTTACATTTCTGCAATCTCAAAGTGCTAGAGAGCATCTTAACAATAACAATAAAAAACACAGTTAATTAAATACAAAAAATAAGAAAAACTATTTAAGAAACTATTCAAGAAAAACTATTAAAAACACATTCAGTGGAAAGCTTTAGCAAAAATAAATGTTTTTAGGTTTCGTTTAAAAACATCTGTAGTCTGGGAGGGTATTCCACAGCCTTTTTAGACTGATCTTTCCATGAAACAACCACAACCGTCAAGCTCCGAGAAAAATCACCATAAAATGTATCACGATATTAGTACCAGTACATCATATTAGTACATAATAGTGTCACTCAAGCTGCGTCAAGTTTTTTCAAAAGTTTTACTTCTGGGCTGCACAGAAAGGAAAAATAAAACATGTTGAGTAAATAATGTCAGATATTTCCATTTAGGGTGAAATATTCCTTTAAAATGGTACCAAAGTAAATAATTGATCGCAATATTCAAGAAATCACTTTTCCGTTTCATTTTTTTTTTTTTTTTTAAGAAGCGCCTGCCATCGAAGCGGTGCTCCAGTTTTCATTCCGAGTTATCTGGCTTTCAACGCATTTTGTCATTCAAATGTTTCACTGCATATTTCCCTATGCTCTTTGTTCATCCGTTTGCATCTGGGCCTGTATTCCTCCCTTCCGTTTGCTGCAGTACCATCTGTTCGGAGAAGAGTGGTACCTGGACTGGCACGGCTTTGCAGGATGCAGTTGCCTGCCAGCCCTGGCTTGGATTGCCTGTGGTTGTGCCAGCCGGGGTCCAAGGAGCATGAGCCAGACTGGTGTGAAGTTAGAAGCGTGGTAACCAGCAGGGGAAGAGGAAGTATTGCCCATTTGCCTCAAAGCAAGGCGCAGTGGAGGGCACAGACGGTCATTTTCAGATGCAGGTTTGGGACACTGACGGCTGTACAGTACATGTAAGGTGATAATTAATGCCTGGGTTGACAGCATTAGATAACAGCATGGTATTTTTGTTTGGTTTTGCTGGGTTAGCATACACTCATTTGCTCGCTTATTCATATATTTTTCTCTCATTTATGTTCTTGCTTAGAAAAGCCTATTTCTAGTTAGAAAACCCCAAACATTTTGTATTTTTAAAAAAGCACAATAAATACATGATTTACTATACCGTGATATATTACTACTCAAAAGTTTGGGGTATGTGCATTTTATTTATTTATTTTTTAGTTATTAAAGTTTAAATTTGATCCTTAACTTTTTCCCCACTATTTATGAAATTACGTTACATTTTTACTGTTATGTAGGGGCTGCTGTACATCTTCTAAAAGAGTAGAGAATCACTGAATCCAAAAACAAGCGAAGAAGAAGCAGAAACAAGCGAGAAAAGCAGGACGAGCTAAAGGACTGTGCAAGCATTGGGGAATCTACTACATTTCTGTTTTGATCATGGGCGTCACTAGTCCCTTAAACTTCTGCCTAGCATTTGTAGGTTTACTTTCTAAACCGTCAAAAATGTAAAAACTATATCAGTCATATCTGCCCACTGACATGGTTTTCAAGCTATTATTATCTATATTTTGGTCTCCAGAACATCTTAAAATGCACATGTAGATTTTCTCGGGGGAGCACGCCCCCCAACCCCCCTCACTACCTCTCATTTGGGATCTCAGTGATTATTAAACCTGCCTACATTCCTGGGTATGATTAAGGGATGTCCAATATAATCATGCATAATAAAGCATTAATATTTGCTTAATAAGTATATATAATATTAAACAGCCAATATCATAATATGCATGCTAATAAGCTACTAGTTAATAGTGAGAATTGGACTAAACTAAACTAAACTAAAGTGTTACCATTTTTTTCATACCCTTCATTGGGGGTTGAGCCTCCCTAAAATGAAAATCCTAGAATCGCCCCTGGTTTTGATAATCATTTTGAATCCAATCCGGATGTGGTATTTGACAAAAGCACAATTTTGTTGGTTTCAGATGTTCATACTATAAAATATTATCTCAGGAAAACTCAGGAAAACTCTATATATGTCCCCACAAAGATGGGAACATCTAAAATCCTTGTCCTTGTGGACAAGGATTGGTCCCCATGAGGAAAACAGCTTATAAATTACAAGTTTTTTTAAATGTGGAAAAACAAGAAAGTTTGTGTGTTGGGTTGGAATATACAGTTTTTACAGTATAAAAATACCCATTAAACATGGAAACCGTGTGTGTGTGTGTGTGTGTGTGTGTGTGTGTGTGTGTGTGTGTTTGGACTGGTAATCCCTACGGTATGGGGACAAAATGTCCCCACAAAGATGGCAATATCCAAAATCCTTGTCCTTGTGGGGACATGTTTTGGTCCCCATGAGGAAAACAGGTCATAAATCACACTAAGTGATGTTTTTTGAGACAGTAAAAATGCAGCATGTCTCCTGTGATGGGTAGGTTTAGGGGCAGGGGCAGTGTAGGGGGATAGAAAATACGGTTTGTACTGTATAAAATGCATTACGCCTATGGAATGCCCCCATAAAACATGGAAACACAACATGTGTGTGTGTGTGTGTGTGTGTGTGTGTGTGTGTGTGTGTGTGTGTGTGTGTGTGTGTGTGTGTGTGTGTGTGTGTGTGTGTGTGTGTGTGTGTGGACTGGTAATCCCTACGGTATGGGGACAAAATGTCCCCACAAAGATGGCAATATCCAAATTTTTGTCCTTGTGGGGACATTTTTTTGGTCCCCATGAGGAAAACATCTTATAAATCACACTAAGTGATGTTTTTTGAAAAAGTAAAATGCAGCATGTCTCCTGTGATGGGTAGGTTTAGGGACAGGGGCAGTGTAGGGGGATAGAAAATACGGTTTGTACAGTATAAAATGCATTACGCCTATGGAATGTCCCCACAAAACATGGAAACACAACATGTGTGTGTGTGTGTGTGTGTGTGTGTGTGTGTGTGTGTGTGTGTGTGTGTGTGTGTGTGTGTGTGTGTGTGTGTGTGTGTGTGTGTGTGTGTGTGTGTGTGTGTGTAACATAAAACTTTGACAGAAGAGCAATAATGCATGGCCTTTGAGCTTGAGAATGTTTGGAAAGTCATGATTTTTGCAATTTGGTGCCGTTCTGAACTGAATCTCCATAGGCTACTATTCTAGGATGCAGTCCTTAGACAGTGCTGCATATTTCTGTGCCCACGGTTTTTACAGCTTAACATCCATACTGAAAATCAATGGACATACAGATGGACTCCAGTTGAAAAGCTGCCCATTCATTTAGTTCAAGAAATATCTAGCTATTTTTTTTTTCTTTTCTATTCCACATTATTGAGTCTGAATGGAAGAAGTAAACCTAATAAGTCTAAAGCCAGGGTCAGAGGAAAAAGATAAAGAAAGTTTCAGACAACTTAGCGCAAGCTTATAAAATTACAGTCAAGTACAAGAATCACATTACACCAAAGGATATTTTCTAAAACTCTATGGCCCTGTTTACACCTGGTATTAAGTAGATGAGGAAAACACATACCCGTTTACACCTGGCGCTTTAATCCGTCTCTTTTTCCACTTTCAACCACGTCTGTCCCGATTTCTTCAAGGGGAGGGTCTATATGGGTGGGTAAATGTATGGGTTTTTTTTCAGATCTTATGGACACAATAAGCTAGCGCTATTTCAATTAGTCATTTTTCATTTCTGCTCTGATAGCCACAAAAGACCACATGTTAGACATCAGGAATGGTGAGAGAACATTGAGCTTGGTATGTTTTTCCTCTTCAAATCAAACTTGGGTCTTCAGCCGACAAAGTCAAAATCCTGTCTAGCTAGCACGCTTCCCATTATGTTTACACATTTAGTCAGTAGGCGAAGAGCAGACAGGTTGTGGGTGTTCGTCCACATTCGACCACATGAGCGTCTACACTATGAAAGCAATCCGGTCGAATGCGTTTTCAGCTACCTCTGGAAGTGGTCGAAATTGGACCAGCTCAAAACGTTTTAGACCCCGTTCACACCTGCGTCGTCCACTTGTGATCCGATCGATCAAAATGCATCCTAACACCAGGTGTAAACAGGGCCTGTGCATTTCATCTAAAACGAGATGTCCTATCTATTAGCCTGAACTGAGGACTTTCAGTCCAACTGGCCAAAGATTTAAAAAGAAATCAAAATTTGAAGCACACACAATCTGCGTCTATGCATGTCCTTGAAGCAGTGAAAATTAAATAAGGATCTGTGGGCTTGAACATAAGAGCAATACCCTCAGAAATCGACTCTTGCCCTTTCATTTCCCTGCGTGAATCCTGACGGCACTCATTTCTACAGCCCGGATAACTTTCAAGTCACCAACAGACCTCCATAGCTTCCACAATCTTTCCTCCACCTATCAAATGATTGCTCTGTGATGCCTATTTAACTTAAAATAAATAAATTACTGGAGTATCAGGCAGACCACCTGGTTCAATAAATGATGAATGGGATGAATCGATTAATAATGCATTGGAGCAAGTCTTCTAGTCTGTTTGATTGGCAGTGCTAAGAGACTTAAAAGGGAAGGATGTGACACAGCCGGTCACAGGAGTGTAGCTACCAAAAAAATATGTTTGTTGCTCTTTTCCCGTCATTTGTGTGTGGCTATCATAAAAAAATGCACTATATGTTCTATCACTTCACAAAAGGCAATATGCGCCATGTGACTTAGCAAATAGTATGCATCTGTTTTCTTCAGCATGGATCTTCTCAATGTCTCTACGATACAAAGCTCGGAGCGCAAAATCTCAAACACAACTCACTGGACCGTGATCTTTTCGCTTATCTTGTCGAGAGTGCGAGCAAGCGAGCGGAGGATGCGTCCCAACCTTTTAGCTTTCCAACCTCATCTTTCCCACATAGTGAAGTGGCCCATGGGGCATGCGGATAAATCAATTAATCCTGAACTCTTTTGCCAATCCGAGCGGCCTGATCGCTAATGATCTGCGGCCTGTTGCGGTTTAGCGCTTAACCAATTCATCATCTCTCCACCTGCACTTCCCATGCTGCTTTACATATAAATTACAGACCGGCAGAAGAAAAAAAAACAGTTTGGACAGTGGCATCTTTATTCCCCAGCCCCCTGGTTTCATTTGCAAAAACATTAAGACAGTGGAAATGGAAGCTGATGGAAAGGGAGATGAAGAAGGAGAGCGATGGATACAATTATCAGATGCCCACCATCACTTACCGCCACCCCGGAGTAATTTAAAATCATGTACACCTTCACAACAACATGAAGACACACTGCAAGGCCAGAGAAGACATGAAATGAAAAACCTTGTTACATTTAAATCATCTGCTAAGCTAGAGAATATAAAGTGCCTGGCACATATTAAAGCAATAAGCCACGGGTCGAGAGCTAAAGTGATTTCATCACTGGTAAAGAGTGTTCTTTTGCACAAGACGAAGGAGGGCTGCCAGAAAACGATTTAACTGTGGTAAAATCACTGTAGCTCATAGACTCAAGTAGCTTATTGCTATTATAAGACACTGAGGGAAAGATTTACTAACAGCTTTAAAAACTTTACTCAAGACTCGCAGTGAAAAATTTGCGCTGGAAATGATTTGCGGCTGGTTTTATTGCATGCATTTGTAGGAGTTTGCCTTTCAGACGCAAAATGTATGGGTGGAGAGTATTTAAATGCAACCCGTTCTCAATCCCAAAGCTTCAAAATCTGAAGCATGGTCAAGTGCCTTCCGCATCACAATGAAGACGCTAAAGGTGCCCCTAGCCCTAATTTTATCATCATGATGAAATTATATTGGGTTTATGATTTTGCCATTATGACATGTTGGAGTGTGATTCTCAATTTAATCAGCCAGCATACTTTTATTTACGCTATTTAGACACGTTTGAACATGTAACCCAACCCCATCCCATCCCTAAATCTACCCATTTGTGTATTATATGATATAAAATGCAGGATATAACAGCAGATACGACTGCATGCACAATTTATTCAAAAATGACAAATATTCCAAGTGTTCTGAGGCCAAACGATTGATTTGTGTGAAGGAAATCCCCAAACGCGATCAGCGTCTCCATCCGCTGAAGATCATGCACACATCAAATTAAAAAAAATGCCGCCATTGTATCAGATTTCATATTGAAATCGCATTGCCTCTCGTATGTCTCGTGACCAATTGCGTCATGCTAAAGATGGTGTGTATCATTTGAATGAAATATGCATGAGTGCCTTCACGGAGTGGCGGGATCGTCATTTCAGCGATTAAAACATTAAGATCAACTCCGTTCTGTACATGAAGATATCCCATGACTTCAGAAGACTTGGATCAATACTTGTATACTGTTTTTGGTCAGTTTTTGCAATAAATACATGTGACTGTACTTTTATTTGCCTGTTACATGTTTTATATTGTTTAGAAGTGGGTAGATTTAGTAGTAGTGGCGTCAGTTGCTCCAAAATATAAAAGTAGACTATAAATATTAATAAAATCAATTACAAATGCAAAGGCGTCTTCAAATGCGTCTTATAACTGAAAGCAATAGAGTACCCTGCGCATCGATATAGGGGCACCATCAATGTCTTCATTGTGACACGGAAGGCATTTGACCGTGCTTCGAATTTTGACGCCTTGGGATTGAGAATGGGTTGTTAAATGAATCAAGCAAAGTGATTTAATAAGGTTTGAGCTAGTCAATTTACTGGCATCTGTGGCATTATTTACTGTTATTATTTGCTTAAACCAGATGTTAATTTGCTCTGGTCTTGGTAGATTTTCTTGGTCATCATGAAAAAAGGCTGCGTCTGTGTTTTTTTATTTAAACATCAGTAGATAACGCACAGAGTTTTCCACTTCTGTCTGTACTTTTTTTTGGAGTTGCACTCTCATGCTAATTTGCCCTGTTTAGTAAATCTGGCCTGAATATGCTGAATGATACCAAGGCTAAATGGTATAATTGGCAAATCAGGGGAACAAATTCATATTATTTTTCTTTTTTTCTGAAAAAAAAACAAAACAAAAAACACAATTACATGTTTCCCCAAAGCTTGCAACCTACATAATAATCAAGTTTCATCCAATCAGAATAGCCATTCTATAATAAATAAATGAGTATGTTGAGTACAACTAAGATTATTAATGTAATAGACCTTATTCACAGCAGTGCCATCTTTTTTTAATGGGAATGACAGCGTGGCTATGAGGGACATACAGTACATTTCTTTAGTGAGTTATTTAATGTGTTTTGGGATTGTTCTGCTGATGAAACACTCTGAAAATATCCTTCCAAGAAGTTTCAGAAGACAAAAAAAAATCATGAGCTGTGGAAAATAATAAGTGATCTAGGAGCATTTTACAGCCATTGAAAACACAGTAAGTCTATCCCCTCACAGCCTTTCATAACTGTCATGTCTCTGAATAAGGTCTATTACAAAGCATATTTTTAGAGTAACTGGATCTGTAATTTAATGAATAAGTGTATAAGAGGCTGCTGATGAGTACTTAAGTCATGCGGAATCATTTAAAATTGATAACATGCTTGTTTCGAATGTAAATGACCGGTGGAGAAGGTAATGTGTCCTAACGGCCATGAGAACGGTGACACGTGGAGGTACTGGATCAAAGCTATGGCTAAGAGGAGCGCAGTCTTTAGCGCTCTTGAGGGAAGTGAGGTAAACATGTTTGGACATAAGCAGATGCGGCAGGTGCTTCCAGATGTCTTCATTTATCTCCGAAGTGTCTTTTCAAAGACGTCTCGCACAGATGGGCCTAGCCTAGTACTGGCACTCACCATACCTCAATCTGTTTTTTGTTTTTTTTATCAGAGCTTGCATGAGGTGGTCCGCTACGCCGCTTCTGGGCGCAAATCACATTTAACGTCAAGGAAAAAAGAAAGTATCAATTCAACTACTCAGTAAACCCATTTGCATATAGATTTTTTTTTAAATGTTTGGTTTTTGCAATCCTTTTCAAAGGCCTTTTTAACATAACTTATTTAATACATTCATTTGCACCTGCCTTTGATATGCCATACCTTCACTGAGAGGGAACTGCATTGTTCCACGACAGTTGTTTGATGTTGTTTTCCAGTTTGCTTCTCTTTATTTTTTTTTACTGCCGTTGACCTGACATGAATGCTTTATTTTGGATGTAGCACAGCTGCACGTTGTGCCTAACAATGGCCTTTAGCTGTCACTTTATAGGACAACCTTGAGCTATCACAATCACTGTTAGCAGCATAGTTAAAGGAACACACTACTTTTTTTTTGAAAATAGGCACATTTTCCAAATCCCATAGAATTAAACAGTTGAGTTTTACCGTTTTCGAATCAATTCAGCCGATCTCCGGGTCTGGCGGTAACACTTTTAGCATAGCTTAGCATAGATCATTGAATCTGATTAGACCGTTAGCATCTTGCTCAAAAATGACCAAAGAGTTTCGATATTTTTCCTATGCTAAAAGTGCTACCGCCAGACTCAGAAATCCATAAGGATAATAAGTGTCCATAAGGATAGTAAAACCTGAGATCACCTACATTGTGGGGACCAGCCAGCGGTCCCCACTTTTCAAAAGGCTTATAAATCACACAGGATGAGTTTTTTTGGAGAAAGTAAAAATGCAGAATGTTTCCTGTGATGGGTAGGTTTAGGCAGGGGCAGGGGGGCAGGGGTAGTGTGTGTGTGTGTGTGTGTGTGTGTGTGTGTGTGTGTGTGTGTGTGTGTGTGTGTGTGTGTGTGTGTGGGCATGTTTTTGTGAAATATCAGGACACAAATGTGTATAATGACATGGGTATGACATAGGTATTACAAAAGAGGGTGAAATATGAGGTTCCCCATGTCCTCACTTTTCAAAATGCTTATAAATCACACAGGATGAGATTTTTTCACAGAAAGTAAACTGCGCAGTCTCCTGTGATGGGTAGGTTTAGGGGCAGGGGCAGTGTAGGGGGATAGAAAATACGGTTTGTACGGTATAAAAACCATTACGCCTATGGAATGTCCCCACATTTCACAAAAACAAACATGTGTGTGTGTGTGTGTGTGTGTGTGTGTGTGTGTGTGTGTGTGTGTGTGTGTGTGCGTGCGTGCGTGCGTGCGTGCGTGTGTGTGTGTGTATGCGTCCTGGTAATCCCTACGGTATGGGGACAAAATGTCCCCACAAAGATGGCAATATCCGAAATCCTTGTCCTTGTGGGGACATTTTTTGGTCCCCATGAGGAAAACATCTTATAAATCACACTAAGTGATGTTTTTTGAAAAAGTAAAAATGCAGCATGTCTCCTGTGATGGTTAGTTTTAGGGGCAGGGGCAGTGTAGGGGGATAGAATTTACAGTTTGTACAGTATAAAATGCATTACGCCTATGGAATGTCCCCATAAAACATGAAAACACAACACGTGCGTGCGTGTGTTTTTGTGTGTGTGTTATTAAAAAACATGCAAGGTCGGCCCAAGAGAAAGAAGTAATGAAAAACACAGTTAGTAACAGAGTTAGTAACTTTTGTAACTTTTTTGTACTTTTTGTAACGCAATACTTTTAAAAGTGTATATGGCATTTATGTTATTTCTTTATATATATTTTTTTCCTATGTAGTGGAAATGAGCTTCCATTCCTTAAAACATTTTGACTAAAACAACACTGGTGGTATCTTTATCCGTGACTATCTAGGATGTGTTTGAATTTACTTAGTCTCAGCAATTTCGGATACTGCTCAAGGCACTGCTGTCTCTTTGAAATTGGACAACAGTTTGTTAATTTCGCCACTTTTATCAGCTCTCTGAAACAAACATCCTTTTCTGAAAGCAGTGGGATTCTCCATCCCTCTATACCCTATGTCTGGTCGATTAAAAATGTCCACTAAGCCAAATCTAGTTCAAAAATAGGGCCTGGCCGCTGCATTTTCAATCCATTTGGGTCTCTGCATCAATGTCTCTACATCAACCAGTTGTTTTTGGTTGTCAGCTAGTTTGGAGGGTGTGAGCAGGTTTGGGTTGTAGCAAGGCAGCAGCCAGTATTGAGGTGCTGCATGTTTAATAGCATCTAGAGGGAATGTCAATTACACGTGTAAGATTGATTTGGCTTTTCTGTGCTCCACAGAGATCCGCGTTGATTCCCTCAGACTGTATCTCACACCCTGCATCACCCTTGCATCTACACACACACACACACACACACATGTTGTGTTTCCATGTTTTGTGGGGACATTCCATAGGCGTAATGCATTTTATACTGTACAAACCGTATTTTCTATCCCCCTACACTGCCCCTGCCCCTAAACCTACCCATCACAGGAGACATTCTGCATTTTTACTTTTTCAAAAAACATCACTTAGTGTGATTTATAAGATGTTTTCCTCATGGGGACCAAAAAAATGTCCCCACAAGGACAAAAATTTGGATATTGCCATCTTTGTGGGGACATTTTGTCCCCATACCGTAGGGATTACCAGTCCACACACACACACACACACACACACACACACACACACACACACACACACACATGTTGTGTTTTCATGTTTTATGGGGACATTCCATAGGCGTAATGCATTTTATACTGTACAAACTGTATATTCTATCCCCCTACACTGCCCCTGCCCCTAAACCTACCCATCACAGGAGACATGCTGCATTTTTACTGTCTCAAAAAACATCACTCGTGTGATTTATGACCTGTTTTCCTCATGGGGACCAAAACATGTCCCCACAAGGACAAGGATTTTGGATATTGCCATCTTTGTATGGACATTTTGTCCCCATACCGTAGGGATTACCAGTCCACACACACACACACACACACACACACACACACACACACACACACACACACACACACACACACACACACACACACACAAATGTGTATAATATCATACTTTCTTTCTATTATCATACTTCTTTCTTTCTTTCTTTCTTTCTTTCTTTCTTTCTTTCTTTCTTTCTTTCTTTCTTTCTTTCTTTCTTTCTTTCTTTCTTTCTTTCTTTCTTTCTTTCTTTCTTATACCCTAAGAATAATTTGAGCATGTATCTTGTCATACCACTTTATTTCAATGGTCCATAATCATGCAGCATTCTATAAGTAACTTTCCAACTACATGTCAACTACAAGTCATTAGAGTATTGGTAGACTGTCTGCTTAACATCTGCTAACACTTTATTTTGATGCTCCCATACAGACTTCAAGTACATTGCAAGTATGTCAACCAATCCTAACAGTCTACTACAGTCTATTAACACTTTAATAAGAACTTTGAACTACTTGCCATGAGAAGTTGTTTATATTTAGTAGAATGTCTTAACTGGACATTCAAAATAAAGTGTAACCCATATGATATGTGATATGAATATATACAGTGGGTACGGAAAGTATTCAGACCCCTTTAAATTGTTCACTCTTTGTTATATTGCAGCCATTTGCTAAAATCATTTAAGTTCAAATTTTTCTCATTAATGTACACACAGCACCTCGTATTGACAGAACCTTAAGTGCAAAAAAATGGCCTCTTTTGACTTGCAAAACCACCTGACAACCACCAAAAACACCCAAGCAACATCTAGAACATCCTGAAACTGCATGGGAAAGCCAGTCAGAACTCCATAGCAACTGCACAACCACATAAACCACCCTAACATTGTGGTGCAAAGTTATGCACAGACATATCGCAACTTACATCATCTTCGGAACATGTTCTACTGTTCAATTTCACATAAAGTAAGCATTAAAAATCGTTTTTAAGGGAGTTAATTGCCATGTGTCACTCTTTTGCGCATTCCCGTCAAAGCTTTCTACACTCAAGTATTATTCTATATAACATTTTTTCATATTAGCTGGTTTATTACCAGACATTTACATGGATTAATCCCTTAACTGCCATTTAGTCTGAAGTAAATCATAACAGAGATGTCAATATCACCAAATTGCTTTGCTCTTGAGAGGAGAAGAGGGGTAATAATCGCTGGCAGTATGCGAGGCACTGGCAATAATGGCTTTATTCAGATGTTGTAATCTCAGTAGATTTGTGAAGTTTAGCCATGGCATTTTCCAGCATGCAACGGTTAACTCGCACAATTATCACAATCTTTCATCTCATCTCTCAGCACGATTCGTGTCTACTGAAAAAAATAAAAATAAAACCTTTTCTTTGCTATTTTCACTTCTGTTCCTGAGGGCTGCAGATTGCTTGAAATTCAATTTGTGCCACAGAGCTGCCAGTGGCTGAGATGGGAGTTTTCCCTCTGCATTCTGGGATATGGAAACCCCTGACTAGCCTTAAGTACTGCTAGCACTCACCTCTGTCAAAAAGAATGAAATGCATGCTGGGAGAAAGATTTATGTGCGTTCTCTCCACACAGTGATGTGTCTCTCTTGTTTATCTCTCGTTCTGACGTGTTTCTCTCGCTGTGTCATTCTCTCTCCGCTCAGAGTGACGTTAACACTCATTCAGTTAATGAACATTTTGAGAGGATCCCTTTTTAACACTTACATTTGATGTATTATTTATCATGAAATACAACAACTGATCCTTATTAGAAGATACAAATGAACTTACTCAACTGCAAAAGTGCCAGTCTTTCTGAAATGTTGTCAACACAACACAACAACAACAAGAGACAGTATGGCCACATTTAGACAAGTTTTACACTCAAGACTGTGTGTGTGTGTGTGTGTGTGTGTGTGTGTGTGTGTGTGTGTGTGTGTGTGTGTGTGTGTGTGTGTGTGTGTGTGTGTGTGTGTGTGTGTGTGTGTGTGTGTGTGCGTATCTTGCACTTTATGAGTCATACACCAAAGTGTAATCATGACTACATAACAGGATATTTTACCTTGAGTCTGTCTAATACACTTGTGTTGAAATGAAATTGAATCTAATATCTTGAAAATATATTGCAGCTAGCTTGACTAAACTGTGGAACAACATATGGAGCTGGACAAGAAATGAAATCACACTTACTTTCTTAGGGAATAGACACGTCCACTGTCTCATAACTTGTTTTTCAGCCTGCGATCTTTGAAATGGGAAAGCAAATGCTCTTTCCAAAATATCAATCAGAACTATACTGTATGTATTAAATGCAGTATGATATTATTAAATAATATCACAAATCCTATCAATAACACATATTTTACGCACAAAATAAAGGATTTTTATAATGACAATGACAATAATGGGAATAAAAATATTGTAATTCTACTAATTGAAAACTAAATTAATTAAATAATTAAAATTCTCTCTCTCTCTCTCTCTCTCTCTCTCTCTCTCTCTCTCTCTGATTTATTTAGCCTGTGTCATTAAGTTTAGGGTGAAATGTAAAAAATCACTCTTGTTAGGAAAGAAAAAAAATGCAAGACAGATTAATTTGTATGCTAGTTAATTGGTCTATCACAATGGCACTAACTGTACTTTTCTAAGTAAATAAAAAAAGTATACAGGATAAGGCCAATATATCCTGAGACTTAAAAGAGGCCACTAAGCGTCCCCTGTAAGAAACCACATTTTTCCCTATAAAAATCTGCTACATAAGTGAATTTCTGGATACAAAGCAAGCATCAAGCTAATGCTCTGACATTCACACAACTTTCATCATTACCTGAAGATGACCACTGTCCAGCTAACAGAGTCAAAATGAACACTGCACTCATTATAGCACGGCATCCTGGGAAAGAAATGTACTTTTGACCTTTGCACTAACAGTGCTTTATACTACTTTGATACTATTTTATACTGCTTTCACATTTTGAGCTGAAATGCCACCAGCAAGTCCTGAACAATATGAACTTATCTGCGGTGATGGAGGAACAGCTGAAAAGATTCAGTCCTTTTAATTAATTAGCAGGGCTGGGTATTGACACGATTATTTTGAATTATATCAGGTCCAATACATGGCAAATTTTCTCAAGGGAAACAAATCTCTTAACTAATGCCGTAAACTATGGGAGTTAGTTGTAGCCTACTTTAATATTGAATAGTGGTGTCAACAATAATCGATTCGGCGATGCATCGCAATGTGGGGCATGCACGATTCAGCATCGATGCGGCAAAGTGCCATAAACGATTATGTCACAGTTTATTTTCACGTTTTAAAATGTCATATCCAATACCCTGTACCATTCAATTGTATCTTATTTAATGACATTTATGTCAAAGATACAGGAGAGTGATAATACACACATAGCAGCCAATAAAATCTGTTGTTCAAAATCTGACTGCTTGTATTGCCTGATGACTGATTAAAAATGTGCCTTGTTGTGTGCAGTAGAATTTTGATGCATTGTAGAATCGAATTGAATCGAATCGTCACCTGGTGAATCGTAATCAAATCGAATTGTGAGGGCAGTGGCAATGCACACCCCTAATTTTGAAGGTACAAATTAGTAACTTAAATTACACTCAAAAATACTCCTCTCTAGAGTTAAATTTTCTAGCTGACTAACGTTCATTCATCACTACAATGTCGAGTTCATTCATCAACTGAAAACAGAATGACCAATCGATTCTTGGGATTTAAGGGACCCAGCCCTATTATATGGTATTCAAGGTAGTGAAGAAAGATTACAGACTAATTACCATAACTACACGCTCAAAACACTTACTGAATAACCAAATCACTAAAGGGAATTAGAAATGTATTATAAGTCATTTTAAGCAAAAAAGATCTGCATTTTTATTAGCACTCCTAAAATTTCCTTATGTTGGTAAGTTTCAGCAAATTAATTCTTTTGAACTGATTATTTCAATTATTAAATAAAAAATTGACTTGTTTAAGTCATAAGTTTTCACACACACACACAAAAGCATTAATGGCTACATTTTTGGAATATATTTGTGTTGATATCAGTCAGTGCATGATACAATGCATACAGGTAATTTAAATATGTAATATTGACCAATTAAAAAAATAAATAGACAAATATGAGAAAAAATAAATACATTTCCATTCAAAGATTCAATCTTTTATGCTTACCTTTGAGCAATTGAATTTGGCAATGTAATCATGAGTTGCAGTGTTGTGAATTGGCACTTAATGTGAAACATTGAGCCTACATATGGCATATAAGCCACGTTCTCTTTCTTTTAGAACAATAAGCATCATTGTGACACTTCGGAGACAATAAAATTGCAGACTTGCAAGATCGGGACCTAAATTGATTTGGATTGGTCAATAAAAAGATTAACAATACGATTAAGACACCTGTATCAAATTTTATCCCATTATCTTCATATTACTCTCTTGCTTTATACAATTTCTCGCTCGAACAGCCATGCTTGTTCCCTAAAGAAACCCCCGCTGAAGCTGCCATTATTCATAGGTAATTAGTGAATTTCAGAGAGAAAAAGAAAGACAGAACTCAAGTAGAGCTGATGGAATGGATCGGGTAAGACGGCTATGAAATAATCAACCAGAAATTCAGGTAGAACTTTAGTTTATAGTCCTGTTCCCCAGTGCATTCTATGTACTTATATTATTTACACTAACTGGATGATAACTAGGTACTACCTATCCCTAAATCTAACCTTAACCTACTCAGTTACCTTACATTACCAGTTACCTTATATGTAGTTACCAGTACTTTCTTAGGTAAGTACACTGTACATGTAAGTGCACGTACTGCAACCAAAATTCAGTTAAAGTCAATATGAAAACAGAACTGACCATAACTCTCTTTTACTTTGGATGCGATTAATCGCGATTAATCGATTTGACAGCACAATTTTCTTTATACATGTTCCTGGTCATAATGTGAACAATTCATCAGTGGACATAATTCCAAAGAAAAAGACAGTTTTGTGCTGACCATAACTGTACAATAGCATTAACACGCAATATTTTTTTAAAAGAAGTGAAACCAACATAAAAATCAGTGACACACCCTCGTATCTTTCCAAATTGTTTTTGTGTTCCTCAGAACAAAAGAAAATCATATAGGTTTTGGAACAACATAAGGCAGAGACAGAGTACGGAAAATTTCCATTGACTGAAATTTCTCTCATTTGTGAGGCAATGCTTCCCTGCCACTGACGGAAATTTCAGGCTTTTCTTATTTTCACTGTTATATGGTATGCTGTTACATATCTTCTGAAAGAGTCCTGAATCTCCTGATCAAAACACAAGCAGAAACGAGCTTTTTATTTCCGAAATCTCCATTACACTGTGCTTCATTTACAAAACAATCTGCAGTCAAATTCTCTGAACAAACATATAATCTCATTTAGGACACCATTAAAATAAACCATCCACTTCTTCCTGACGCTGGTATCCTTCTGAAGACTGTACAGAGATGAAAACGAGCAGTTACAGGCCACGTAAAAGCAAATCATTCCTTAACGCTTCCATTTACTCTTCCATTTGTCCTGTTCTCGGTAGACTCAAGCGTGGAGTAAAGTGAGCGGGCATCTGTATACTGTATCCAGTGTAGACAGCATCAGTGATTATAATGTTTTCTTTTTGCTTTTACATCCACATAAGCGGCTGAACACCAATGGGTGGGGGTTATAGTGCAATGATGTAAAACTATTGGTCGACGTCTGGCTCTGGTGGCGAGCATATGCAAATTAACTTGCCAGTATGATGTCACAAATCCTGCAATATCCAAACATGCTGTTTTTGGAGCTTGATTAAAGCAATGCTTTGTTTATAATGGGGATGTGCTCTGAATGTTGCAGGATGTTTTAATGATACAAAGACCTCTTATGTGTCAAAAGATCAAGGCAATTTTGATTTCTTATGTCATGACCCCCTTAAAAAAATGATTGTGTGTTTATGATTTTGTGCGGTTGTAGTCAACACAAAAGCTGCATTCGTAACTCTTTTTACTTTGGCAATGATACTCACTGATGAATCCATCACATTTTGACCAGGAACATGTATAAAGAAAGTAAATACGGTCAGTTCGGTTTTCATGTTGACTCAAAATGAATTATAGCTTGAACTACAACTGGATTGTAATGTTAGCAATAAGTCAATGTGCCATACTGCTATGAGTTTGCCATTTCAAGTATTGTGCTATTCATTTTTCAAGAGCTTAAAAAAATGCCCTGGTATTGAATGTTTGGAATGCAGTTACACTGGAGAGTTATTTGTTTTCAACAGGCGAAATTATCTCAAAGGGTAAAATGTTTGTGGTGGCTGTTCATTTTTGTCTAGCAAAGGCATTTTCAGTGCTATTTGTCTTCATTTACAGTTCTTGCCAAATACTTCATGGCAGAGCTACCATTCATATCAGAAAAATAAAAGTGGTTGCCCTTCAGCTGTCCACCCACAAACCCTTGCACAGGATGTTTTGCTTTTATTGTTTTGTTTTGTTTTAATTTAAAACAAATATATATTTTTTTAATTCTCTCTTTTTCAATCTCACTTTTAAAGGTGCCCTAGATAGAAAAATGTAATTAACCTTGGCATAATTGAATAACAAGAGTTCAGTACATGGAAATCACATACAGTTAGTCTCAAACACCATTGCCTTCTCCTTCATATGTAAATCTCATGCATGAAAAACACCACGGAAAAACAGGCAAATCTCAACATAACACCGACTGTGATGCAACAGTCGGGATCATTAATATATACGCCCCCAATATTTGCATATGTTCAGCACATGTTCTAGGCCAGGCGGAACTGCACAGCCGAATCATAGGAAGTTCTGCAGGTATTGTAAAGAAAAAAGCATCAAGCGAGGATAGCGAAAATGTCAGATCATCAAGGACTTTTCATACCCTTCCCATAGAACAAAACTGTCAACAAGCATGGTTGATGTTTATCTAACGAATACCGCAACAATTTAATTCAAAGTTGTTTGTTTGCTTGGCCCATTTCACCACGGACAGTTTTTCAAACCTGGGACAATATCAAGCAGGCTTTGCTCAGCGTCTGATACTGGAGGAGCGGCAATTCAAACTATATTCCCACAAGCAGTAAGTAGTGATTATCCACTTCTTGACTGGCGTCCCCCCTTGGTAGAAATCACGTTCGGTTGGTTAAATCGCATCCTGTAGAAATTAGAAATTGCATTCATTCATGGGGGGGGACGGGGCACTGCGATGCGATCGAAAAGGGCACTTTCACTTTCAAAGGGGCAGGGACTCAAACACGTTGTTTGGAGTTTGTGATTCAAAGTGAAGAAGCTATCATATTTTTACAATGCTAAAAACAAAGTTGTGACTGCTGACGTTATGAGATGATGTGTAAAGTTAAAGCTATGTTAGTTAACGTTTAGGCTGAAGTTCTAGTATTGACTTAGTTTTACAGGTTCTTACTGAAAATAAAGACTAAACTTACCACTCAGAAGCACCCATTTCCAATCTCAAATCAAATCAAATCAAAATCTGCATCTTCCTCAGAAACAGGCTCACACATATAAGGTTGGATGCCTAATCTCTTCATTCATTGGCATGCCGGACAGTAGAGATATGTTTGCTGTCACTATGAGCAGTGAAATGAGCCACAGTGAAACAGCCAATCAGAGTAGAGCTCCACATTACTATTCATGACCCTTCCAAATAAGGCAAAAACAGACCGTTGTAAAATGGTTTTGCCCTTGAATAAGCCACATACCCTCTATGTAGATATCAGAGAACAATTTACTATAGGGCACCTTTAAAATATAAAATAGCTTTTTTCAGTCTGATGTTTCCAAAACCAAATAAGTTTGTGCAATATTTGAGATAGGGGTCAAGAAAGGACACTGAATAGCAAGATGTTTTAGTGGTGGAATGCATTAGTCCTGGCATTACTATAAGTTTATGTGTCTTTCAAAGAAAATAACATATGGGGTTTATTACTCAATAAAAAGAAATATAACCTCAATATCATTCAGGTTGGAAATAAAATATTAGTCAAGCGGGTTTGCAAGGCACTATTCTTTGGAAATTTATACTGGAACAATACACATTGTGTGAAGCCTTGTTCAAATAAAACGAATTGCAAATAGTTATCCATTAGGATATTGGGGAGATTACTATTTTTCTTACCAGGTGAGCACTTACATGTTAGCCTGGCGTGGCCATACTCAATTCTAGTCAGAATATGAGTCTGGTACCGCTCCATTGAGCTTTGATTATTGGGAGTGTTTCAACCGAGCCAGGAAAGACCTCAATTGGATAGACCCACAACCAATCAGAGCAACGGAGCGACGAGTAACGTTAGTTGTCAAATGTCAACAGAACTCAACTGCACTGTTGCCAAGTCCGTGTTTTTCTCCATGTCCGCGGGTTGAAGCGACCCCAATTATGTGATTATATAAACACAGGAATGCGAATATTAGCAGGCAACATTGCCAAAATAACATATTTTGCCAACCAAACGCCATTTTTGCCAACCAAACGCCCCGGAAAGTTATTGTTTTGGGCTATAGTTTTGGGTAGCAATTGTGTGCGACATTGCAAAAAAATGTGGCAACCCTGTCTGCACGCACGCTGGATTAAGTAATGTTAGAAGAAAAAGATGAGTGTAAACGATCTTTGCCAGTATTGTAATAAAAGAATTTA
Source organism: Gobiocypris rarus (assembly GCA_023029165.1). Lineage (NCBI taxonomy): Eukaryota > Metazoa > Chordata > Actinopteri > Cypriniformes > Gobionidae > Gobiocypris > Gobiocypris rarus. Next base: position 41,586,059 of record CM040914.1, read on the forward strand.
AGGATACACAGAGTACTTACCAACACGATCATCGTTTCTGAGAGAAATAGTGAAGATGAATGCATATACGAACAAGTTCTCTGATTAGGATATGAGCAAATTCAACCCAAAGCGCCTTTTATTACGTGGGAATGATTACGTTACTGTTGATCATCTGTCCATCATCGTCTAAAGCCCGCCCTGACAATTTCATTGGTCCGAACAGTTTCTGTTCGGGCATAGTAACTACTCTATGGAGCGATTCTAGACCGAATTGCCCGAGCAGAAAATGTTGTGGGCGGGGCTAAATTCGGCTGGCATCCAGGCTACTTACATGTAGGAACCACCCTGCAAAAAACAACTCCAAACTAGTCATGATGCTTCCCACATCTAGCAAACCATTGTGCTATTCAGGCTTGAATCAAAGAGACAGCGTTGACTGCATAATATGTTTTTTAACCATCCAATTAATTGCATTTTAGTCAGTTGGTAACATAGTGTTATAAGATCAGAAATACTGCTCTTTCCTCTACAAGTGTTGCACTAAAGGAGGCCAGAAATAGATTTGAGCGAGTTAACAGCATTAGCAGGAGACTGTTTCACATATGACAACTGGTGCTGATTGCATATTTTACAGGGTTTTCAGAAACTTTTTGCAAATAACTTCTTACTAATTGGCTACAAGAAAGTTGATTCTCTCCTTCTGCTTGCTGACAAGGACTTATTAAGGACAAATAGTCACCCAACTGTCCTTGACTGAAAAGTCAGAATTAAATGGCTTTAACGCAATTACACGCAGTGTTTATCCGGCTTTTTTCCCATCAGGGAACTTCTGCATAGCCTGACCCTGACCCTGACTGGATAAAAGGACAGGTGTTTTTCCCACTTTTTTGTCTTTTTCAAGAAAACAGCCTTTGCATGCCTTGATGAATGTAAATAAATATAATAATAAAATATAACAATATGTAAAATATATAAAGATATTACTATTATAAGCTGTGCACTACACATTACACAATAGATCAAGAATACAAAAACAAATGCTAGCTCTCACCAACTCACAAACATCCACAACCCACAGCCAGTGTTGGGGAAAATTACTTTTAAAAGTAATGCCTTACAGTATTGCATTACTCCATAAAAAAGTAACTAATTGCGTTACTTTTAATGGAAAGTAATGTGTTATGTTACTTTTGTGCTACTTTTCTCACCTGGGCTGGGCTTGTTTTAAAGGCTCTTTCACAGCAAAAGTGAAAGGAATAAGCCTCAGGCTGAAGGAATTTATACCAATTAGCCACCTAGTAAAATATGATCAAATTGCCGTGAGATCCGGTTTGCAATTCGTATACCATCCGTTTAATATATTGATCAAAATATTGATTTCGTGATTTTAATCGATTATCATTTTTACGAACCGGTATCGATTTCTGTATCGAAAAACCATATCCAGTGTCCATGAACTCATTAGTCAGCAAGAAAAAAATTACTCTAGAGAGGAGAATTTTGCTAAATATAGGCACCATATTACGTATTCATTATATTTTTATGTTTTTCAATATTTAATGCATGTTTGAATAAATCTGGCAAGTTTTTATGACAGCCACCATTTAAATGTTTATATTTAAAAAAAAATAATTGGAGTAGAACTATGATTATGTAATAGTAAAGTTAATATTATAACTTTATTTTTATTATAAAAACATAATTAAGTGTAATTTAAGTGTTTGTATAAAAATCTGTTACCTTATATATTATAGTGTAGCCAAGTAGGCTGACCTCTGACTATAGTTTACAGCATTAGTTAAGAGATATGTTTTCCTTGAGAAAACTGGCCATGTATTGTAGCTGATATATATCCAATAGTATTGTAGTCAAGACCACCTAATCCGAGACCAAGAACAATGTGTGTTGAGACCAAAACAAGACCAAGACTTTGAGGGGTTGAGACCAAGACAAGACCAAGGCAGGGTGAGACCGAGTCAAGATTAAGACTAGACCAGCACTGCTTAAATTCATAGAAATCCACATTACCTGAGAAATGACTTATAATAAATATAATTAGAATAAGAGCTGTTACCAATCAAATGAAATCATTAACAACAAAATGCATCTTTGCGCTACAGAGGCGATACAGAAGATGCATCTGAATTGGTAAATTACAAATGCTTGAATAATGTTGAGGATAATGTTGTTGTTGTTGTTGTTCTTTTAATATAGAATGACATTTTAATAATTTCTAAATAATTTCTGAATCGGCACAATAAATAAGTCAAATTAGAAATAAGTTATTGATTGTATCTGAAACAGTGAGTTTTACATCCAGTCGCATTAATGATGTTAATAAACAAATCAGTCAATGCACTGGCGATTTAGTAATATCCCAGCAGGTCTTGAAACAAAATCCCGAGTCCTCTTAGTCTGAGTCAAGACCATCAAAAATGGTCTTAAGACCGGTCTTGAGTACTACAACAATAATACTAATATTCAAAATAATCAATACTGCATCTGATCGAATCGAAATCTAATCGAATTGCAAGCTTGTGGATTGAATTGTGAAATACCCAGCCCTACTAAATATAATCAAATATTCAAAATTAGAAATCATGTGTCTCAAACCGTAGTATGTTAAAATGAGTATTCCAATCCAAAGATACCCGGATGCTCTACTTTTTTCCGGTTAGAATCCGAAGTGCAGATCCGTGCACGCTCTAACGGCTAATATTGCCCACAACCCATTGCAAGTTGTACAAATTTGATTAGAACTTCAACCACAGATAAAAAAACATGGCAAACATGGCAAATGGAGAGTCAGATGCTTAAGTACAGTTTTAGATAAAGGGTTTTGAGTGATTATCAGTATCTAACCTGACTAAAAGATATGTATTCAATGTCATCCATATTATACTTAATGTGCAACAACATTGTGCACGTTTGTAATGATACATTTGGCCATTAACTTTTAAATGCATCATTATATTCAAATTGCAAACACACAAGGAGAGTCTGCGCACGAATGGCAGATCAACAGGCAACTATTTCTCTCCGATACAGTAGAAAATTAAATGAAATTGAATGTGGAGGATTTAACTGACAAGATGATTGACAGGGCAGTTTAAACGGTGACAGGATGTGTGTATGCGACAGAGCTGTCCGTTAAAGATGACGAAGTAGTATATCCCAAAGCTTTGCTACGCACTAAAAAGTATGTACTTTTTCTTCACAAAAAGAGTACTTTAGGCCGGGCATAGTAAGTAAGGGAATTGGGAATTGGGACTTACTTCAGCAATAAAAAAAAATGAAACACACAAGTGATATGTATCTAAAGGTGAGGAGCAAAGACATTGGTTAATAAAGTGAGATTAAATAAAGTATATCTGTGTTCTTTAACATTTTTAATTATTGCAGGTTTTCTAATATTTAGAGTTTGTATTTCACTGTTTTTACTAATTTTGAGGAATACTGAAATACAACTTTTTGTTGAAGTGAGATGAATAAATGCCTGCATATGTGTAGTCTAGAGCTGCAATCAGCATCATATTCACACAGCTCACACACACACACACACACACACACACACACACACACACACACACACACACACACACACACACTCCTCTGCACTTACTCCCAATTGCTCTCAACATGGAGAGGTGTGTAGCAACTCATAATGTAAAAACTGCACATAATGTAACTTATTATTATTAATATTATTATTATTATGAAATCTTCATAATGTAATAATTTTCTAATGAGCTCATAATGTAATAATTCTTACATTATGAGAAATGTATTACATTATAAACTCACCAAAAATATGTCATATATTCATTATTGTAATATCTTTTAAAACATAAAAAAATAGTATTCCCTTACAGTAAATTTTTAAAATTCCAAATCCTGTCTTAACCTGCCTATACAAAAACCACCAGCTTACTACTACTACTACTACTACTACTAATAGTAGTCATAGTAATAGTACTAGTTGTATTTGTAGTAGTAGTAGTAGTAGTATACCATTGGTATTTTGATACTGGTTTTTATTTTATTTTTTTACATTTTATCACAGTGTATCGGTTATAACAATGTTTGTCATTTAACAATAATTATACCATATGTATAATAGAAGCAGTAGTGGTAGGAGGAGGAGGAGGAGGAGGAGTGTAGTAGTAGTAGTAATAGCAGTAGTATCAGTAATCTGGTGGATTTTTGTAGGTTAAGACTTAGATTTAGATTTTGTACTCTAAAGGAATACCAATGTTTTATGTTTAATAAACATAATAATAATAACAATAATAACTGCATTCATATTTAAATATTGCACTTATAGTTTATAAATGCAATATTTGCACTTATAAACTGGCTTTAGATTTTTTTAAATAAAATTGTTTTTATTTTCTTTAAAGTTATTACAATATTTTTTTTATTGCAATATTAATAAACAGAACAAGTCAGTACATGCAATAAATATAAACAATCTTTCAAACAAAAGGAAGTTATGGTTCAATAGTAAACAGAAGAAATATATAAGAAACTTAATTAAATCTATTGAACAAAAATCCTAAAAAAATAGAGAAGAGAGAAGAAGAAAAAAGGAGAGGGCACACAAATAAAGAAACCAACATATTAAGGAATAATATTAAAAATGGCACAAATTCTGGATGTTTTCATTGCTTTCTTGTTAACAGAAGTTGAAATTGTATTTGAATGTATCTCCAATACATGGCATGCTTTTGGTGAGTTTATAATCTAATAGTTTTCTCATAATGTAAATATTACATTATGAACATTGTATTACAATAATACTGTAATACTTGTTACATTATGTGTCGTTTTTTACATTATCTACAGTTATTACATTACGAGTTGCTACAAGGTGTCAGTCAATAAATGGGAAAGTAACTTGTGTTACTTATTTGAAAAAGTAACTCAGTTACTCAGTAATAATTTGTTGCAAATTTAAAATGTTTCACTTTACTAATTACTTGAAAAAGTTAATCTGATTACGTAACTCGCATAACTTTTAACGTGTTACCCCCAACACTGGCAAAACCCATAGCATTCTTCAACTGTTCTTCAGAAATCTGTGATATAAAGCAAACATGTCACAGATCCAGCTGACATTAATCCTCATTTCCATTTGCACAATAAAAATCATTATACACTACAGCTGTTTCTTTATTCATACAGTACCTAAGGAAAGAAACTCCCGGCCTACTCAATTATTCCTTATACTGCAATGACACTGAATACCTAATGAAAGTCATCGTTTTTACTTTGCCCATTGTTAATTTTCTCTGTATACCTACCGAGAAGGAAAAAAAGACCATATATATTGAGTCTACTGAATATGCTATTCATACAGCACAACACTGGGAAAATTCAATTAAGGAATATGATAATGGCAGCAGCTCTGAGCCAGAATGATTGAGTTCTGCTAGTGGGACGTACTGAAGTTCATTCCCCTGAGGTTACTTTCTCCCCATATCTGTCCTGAAACTTTTCAGTGGTTGACTGTCATCTCACTAACAAATGTGTCGTGTTAGTGAGTACAGTGTTTAAATTAGGAAATGCCCTCGGATTTTACCTGAAGGCAAGAAAACATCTGCTCTGTCAAGCGGGAGAGGGAAAATATAATGGGGATGAGGAATTATATCTGAAATGTAGTTGCTCTGATGTGATATATTGCACAGGAGAATTGTGGAAAATGCTCATTATAGCTCAGTCATTAGTAAATTATCACAATACGGAAAGAAAGAAAGAAAGAAAGAAAGAAAGAAAGAAAGAAAGAAAGAAAGAAAGAAAGAAAGAAAGAAAGAAAGAAAGAAAGAAAGAAAGAAAGAAAGAAAGAAAGAAAGAAAGAAAGAAAGAAAGAAAGAAAGAAAGAAAGAAAGAAAGAAAGAAAGAAAGAAAGAACGTTTACTCACAATAGTAATCTAAATGTGACATTTGTGATTAAAAATTTGTAAAAATTAAAAAGAGTTATTAGTGCATTATTAATAATAATTATTAATTACATACCGTTTAAATGTTATATTAAGCTCTGCATATAGATTGCTCATAAGACATGTAAACATGGAAAACAAAAATACTAATTTGTGAAAAAGCCTAAGCCCGAGTCCCATTATAAAATGTGCGAATTTTAAATGAATCTGAAAAATGTTGTCTGAAAAAACCTGTTCTGCACATATGCATAAAACGCACTTTAGTTTAGGTCCAATTCTTATTATTAACTAACTATTAAACCTTTTGCTTGATTAAACTCCTAATTATTGCTTATTAATAGTTAGTAAGATCGTTTTTTGCAGCGTTTAAGTTTCGGTAATGGGTAGGATTAATATGTGCATAGGGCATTAATATGTGCCTTTTAAGTATGCAGCCAATATCCTAGTGATATGCATGCATAAGCAACTAGTTAGTGAGGACTGGACACTGAACTAAAGTAGATTAGGGTCCAATTCTCACTATTAACTACGAATTTTGCCTCTATAGACTTACAATTACTGCTTATTAATAGTTAGTAATGTAGTTGTTAATTTTAGGGATTGGATAGGATTAAATGATGTAGAATATGGTCATGCAGAATAAGGCATTATTATGTTCTGTCAATATCTTAGTAATATGCATGCTAATAAGCAACTTAATGGTGAGAAATGAGCCCTAAACTATAGTGTTACTGCATTTTTTTGCTGTTGTTGTTGTTGTTGTTGTTGTTATTAATACCATATAATTTGGCTATACAACGAGTAAAATATACAAGAGTTTACTTATCTGATGATAATTTGATGGGTTAAATATACCAGATTGCAATGTGTATAAAATGTGATTGCTGCTCATTGTGGATCTGTATGAAGTGAGTTTCATTCCGTCCATTCAGTCATTCACAATATCTCTGCTAAAGTATTCCAGGTAACAAACAAAACCCATGTATCACCTAAAAATATGCCATTGAAAAAAAAACACCTACACACACACATCCAGCCAAGCTGATGGCCTCATAGCTGGGCCAAGCTGGTGTTTGGCAGACGTAATGGGCAAGTCGGTTCTCTAACCTGACCATCTTAAAAGTGCCGAAAATCCCTTTCAAACCAGCCATCACATCAGCCTGCCCAAGTGTAGAGAGTATTTTAATCTGTGGGGTTTTTTTTTTTTTTTTCTAGGGATACCAAAGCAACACAGTTGACGCTTAACATTTAAAAGCATGTGCTGGTGAGCCAACATCACAAACAATCATAAGCGGGTTGCACAAGTAATTATCCTTCATTTTGCCAGCATTAACCAAAAAAACAGTAAAGTTTAACAAATAAAACTGGCGTGAAGCGCATGTGAAACATCTCTAGGACATCAACAATGGACATCTGTTCGTCTCTGCGCCCCAAACCCCTCACACAGCCTTCACACACACACACGCACTTTCGGAAACACTCGTTTAGATCAGAACGTAGGAATATCTCAACAGTGTGAACTGCGTGGTTTTTATTTGCACTTACGCTGCTGTTTTGGCCGGACCAGTGCACCATGGCTTGGTTGTGAGCGGAATCCCCTGTCAGTGCAAAGGTAGAGCTGGTAAGTTTCAGCTCCTCCTGTCGAGATGTGGCCGTTCTCCGCTCGTCCCTGTTCCACCTCAGCTCAGAGCGGGGGACTCTGCGCGCAGCTCGCGCGGTGCTGTTGCCAAAAGCCGGCGGCGAGCGCGCACCTGGGGGCGAGCCGGGTCCCTGGGTGCTTCTACGCACTCGGTGATGGTGATCTCCAGGGACTGGAGCTTGAGACCCTGCTCGTTTGAGATTATAAACTTTGCCGTTACTGAACATCGACTTCCATTTATCATCGGGTGGCGTTTTCTCTGAGCGAAGCCTGTCTGTATTCCTTTTACGCACAGAGTGAGCGTGTTCGCCGTTGTCGGTTGCTCCGCAGTCGGGCTGAGCAGCTTCAGCACCAGCCGAATTAAACAGCGCCGTTGACCCGTCTCCATTTTTTCCACTAACTTTACCGACACCTCTGTCCATCCTCACTAGTAATTCCCGACCGCTCCACTTATCCAGCAGGTGACATGACCTGCAAGTTATCACTGTTTCGGTCACCGGAACACAGGCGAACAAAACCAAAAGCAAGGTGCACAAAGCACTGACATTAACCCGGCAATATCTGATCCCCCTCTCCATCGCTGATAACAACAGGATAGAGTGTCCTTTTCCCCTCTTTAGCGTCAGGTATTGATGAAAACAAGTCCTCGTACAAGTTGCAGCGCGGTGAGGCAGCCACAGTTGAGATGTTGTGGAAAAGTGCGATTCAGCGAAGCGCTCCAACTTGAAGGATTTGATCAAATGAAGCTCTCCACGCACTGAGGGGAGGAGCTCGGGGGATTACAGAGGAGAGCAAGACCATAAAAGACACGATTCTTTCCAGAGCCACATTCATATAGTCACCCAGACATTTTACAACAATGCATCCTGCTATCAAATATAATACGGACGCAATTTGAGCGATTTTGTTCGTCGCATTGATTCTCGGGGAAGGAACTTTCAGACGAACAGAAAACGAATTTCAATCAGAGCTTGAGTAAATTGTATCCCGGGTAATTCGCATACTAATAGCCCGAGAGACAAGTATGACGTTTGTCAGACTGTGGGAGTTATTAGCTGGGCTGCTAATAGCAGTGTGCTAATTGAAAGACTTCTTAAATTAATTTCTGTCAGCGATTTCCTTGTAGTCCCGGAACAAATTTGTAAACGTCTTAACCCATTTTAATGGTATAGGCTACTTGTGGCATGTAAATGTTTTATAACGTCCTAAATAATTACTTAAAATGTTTCACAGATATTTTGCTATGTTACCATACGAACGCTAGGCGACTTCTATTCTTTAGCTTCTATTTGGTGTAGACGAACTTATTAAACTGTGTTGGTTAATGAAACGAGAATTATTATGAAACTGTGGTGTTTTATATGACCCCCTAAACGCCCCATAATTAGAAACGGATATCAAGGATTCGCCAAAGAATTTAATGACAAGATTAATTTAATGTTCTCGCACGTATCGGGACAAATTCACATTCTTCACAGCATCCTTTGGATCGATGAGCGAATTGCAAATGGTTCTGATGCGCATCAATCAGGTTTTTGTGTCTAGAGCTGTGCTCCAATTTCAAGACTACAAACTTAACAAACGAACTATTACCAACTCCAATGAAGACCACGAATTACAGTACAGGCTGCAAAAATAAATAAATAAATAAATAAATAAATAATAATAAAAAATGACTAAAAAAAAAAAAAAAAAAAAATAGACAACACCAGTACAGGACACAGTTCTACACCTCGCCAATTGCAAAATGCATTAAATAGGTTATGCTGAATGCAATCCATACCAGATCTGCAGATGCCATATACATTTTAATGCCTCAGGCTCAGACAGAGACTCTCAATCTCAGTGTCTCTGCTTACAGAGAGAGCTACAGCTGCCCTGTTGCATCAAACCATTAGTATGGTTAAACATGCCTTAAAAAAGTCATTATACAGATTAATTCACCAGCCCACATTACACATTTCCCTTCCATAATTAGGAAGAAAGTTTTGTTATTGTACACATACAGAAAATAGATCATTACAACATGTTCTCACCCTCACACCTTGGAAATGAATTGAATGCTCACTTTTTTAAGATTTTTTTTGATATTCCAAGATAAGCTGTAAAATTATCTCTCGCTCCCATGCTGATCTATTTTTACTTTTCTCTAGAGTCCCTAAGGAAAATGTTGTGTCTAAAAATATACAACAATACAATTTATTTTCTTTTTTTTATAAATAAATGATAAAACAAGTTTGTTTTAATTAGAAGTCATGTAAATATAATGACAGCAAGGGCTCTCTAGAGGTGAAAGTGACAATTTGCAATTTTAAAATAGCGATTTTAAAAACATATTCAAAATAACCACATTATTATTCTCCCTTTAGTAAATTAATCTTTGAAGTTCCAGTTCTACAGGCATATTTCACAAATCAGTCTCCGTTCAAATCAGTTGTGATTTGAGCAGTCAATGTGCATTTACTTTAAAGTCACCACAACATTTTTTTATGAAATTTATCCATGCACATTATTTTTTAAAAGTTCAACATTAACACACGCACACACACACACACACACACACACACACACACACACACACACACACACACACACACACCTGTTTGCTGGTGTGAGGGCGGGATCAACCTGTCACTCACATGAAATCCACCAAGTGCAAACCACAACCATCCTGTCCATCCAATCAAATTCCGATGGACAAAATCAAGTCCCGCCCCACATTTTTCACAATTAGAAAGAAAATACTGTCTGCCGTCTTTAAAAATGCTATGCAACACATCTATACGTCAATTCAACTTCATTTATATAGAGCTTTTTTACAATACAGATTGTTTCAAAGCCGCTTTACAGTGATAATAATAATAATAAATAATAATAATAATAATAATAATAATAATAATACATTTTATTTGTAATGCGCCTTTCTCAACTCAAAGTGCTACAACATATATAGAACAAAATAAAAAGTAAATTGTAATTATAAATTGAAAGCCTCACTAAAAAGATGTGTTTTAAGAAGTTTCTTAAAACAATCCAAAGATGTGGCATTCCTAATAGATGAAGGTAATGAGTTCCATAACTTCGGTGCATTGTAGGAAAAGGCCTTCCCACCCATAGTTTTTAATTTACACCGAGGCTGACAGAGAGAAAGAGAACCAGCAGAGCGGAGAGAATGAGAGGGAAACGATGGTTTAACCAAATCACAAATATATACAGGGCTAACCCATGTACTGCTTTATATGCTAAAATCAAAAGTTTAAAATCAATGCGCGACTGAACTGGAAGCCAGTGCAGTTGCTGGAGCACCAGGGTAATGTGCTGGCGTGAAGATGTAAGTCAAAGACGTGCAGCTGAGTTTTGTATGTATTGCAGCCTCTTTATACTCCAAATCAAAAAAAGTTGGGACAGTATGGAAAACCCAAATAAATAAAAAAAAGAAGTTATTTCTAAATTTACTTTGACTTTTATTTAATTGCAGACAATATGAACACAAAACATTTCATGTTTTGTCTGGTCAACTTCATGTCATTTGTTAATATGCATCCTTTCCTGTCATTCAAACCTGCAACACATTTAAAAAAAAAATGGGACAGGAGCAATTTAGGGCTAGTAATGAGGTAAAATGGTTAAATAATGATGTGATTTGAAACAGGTGATGTCAACAGGTGATTGTAATTATGATTTGGTACAAAAGCAGCATCCAAGAAAGGTCTAATCCTTTAGGAGCAAAGATGGGCCGAGGATCGCCAGTTTGCCAACAAATACGTGAGAAAATTATTGAAATGATTAAAAACAATGTTCCTCAAAGAAAGATAGGAAGAGATTTGGATATTTCACATTCAACAGTGCATAACATAATTAAAAGATTCAAGGAATCTGGAGGAATTTCAGTGCGTAAAGGACAAGGGGCGCAAGCCTAAACTGAACAACCTCTGATCTCCGATCCCTCAGGCGGCACTGCATCAAGAATCGTCATTCATCTATAAGCGATATCACCACATGGGCTCAGGATTACTTTGGCAAACCTTTGTCAAGTACCACAATACGTAGTTACATCCACAAATGCCAGTTAAAACTGTACTGTGCCAAAAGAAAGCCCTATGTTAACAGTGTCCGGAGGCGCCGTCGACGTCTCTGGGCTCGGAGGCATCTGGGATGGACCATCACACAGTGGAAACGTGTACTGTGGTCAGATGAATCAGTATTTCAGGTATTTTTTGGGAGGAATGGATGCCGTGTGCTCCGGACCAAAGAGGAAAAGGATCATCCAGACTGTTACCAGCAACAAGTCAAAAAGCCAGGGTCTGCCATGGTATGGGGTTGAGTCAGTGCCCTTGGCAAAGGTAACTTGCACTTCTGCGAAGGCACCATTAATGCTGAAAAGTACATAGAGATTTTGGTGGATAATATGCTGCCTTCAAGAAGACATCTTTTCCAGGGATGTCCATGCATATTTCAACAAGACAATGCAAAACCACATTCTGCACACATTACAAAGCCCTGGCTGCGGAGGAAGAGGGTACGGGTACTTGACTGGCCTGCCTGTTTCAGTTTTGGAGCAATTGGAGCAATTAAGCTTGAGAATAGGAAATCTCAGCTCTGCTGTTGTTCATAAATACCAGTAATGTACAATTAGGACGTTGTCACGTCACCAGAAATAGAGTCATCAGTGTCTCAATGTGTCGTGAGCCAGCATCCTTTACTGGCCTTACCAGTGCCTGAATTCATGAAAACAATATACTAATTCAAAAGCTTTGGAGCTAGGGAACTGATTGAGATGCACACGCACCCATATGTTTAGTCTAGGCATGCACGTTTGAATGTGCATCGTGTGCGAGCACGTAGTCTTTCTTTTCAAAGTGACATCGCCAAATTTTGTCTGGCATGCTTAATATAGTGTTTTTAGTCATTTCTGCGGATCTGTTTGAACGGGAATCATTTTGAAAAAGTTTTCATAAAAACTTGTCATGACACTTTTGGTCGTGTCGCAGGTCCTCTATCTGATCTGGATGCGGCCCGGATCCGGCTGACTATGGTAAGCCTCGGGATAAACAGAGAGACTAATATTACTGTAGATCTCATTATGATGTAACGAGTACACCAAGAGTTATGGGAAGTCAAAAATAGCGATTGCAGTTCAGATATTTTGCATTTCCCCCAAATCACATTGAGCAAAATTTAAAATTACTTTGAATAAAATTTAACATCATATGTGATCGATTCAAGGATTCTAAAAAACATGTTATGGACAAAATGACCTCGAATTTGACCTCAAACGTCAGGCAGTTCTTTCAGGTGTTTAGTATATAATATAATATGCATACAATAATTGTTTGTGCATGTTACGCTCTATCTCTGTCGGCCTCCATGCCATTCCTATATGAGTTAAATCCACTGCCTTGTCATTCTAAAAGCATTAAAATGACTAACCGCTAGACAGGCCTAGACTTACAGTATTAAATAGATATATTGTATTGGATTAATAGCACAGCTATGGACAGGCCTCCAGAGATGAGAACACACTCATCACTTTCTCTCTTTCTCTCGCCCTCTCTCTCCAAAGGTGCTCAAGAAGACATCATGGTCCATCATCTTATATCCCCCCCTTGCACATCACAGAAATCAATGCTATTTAAATGTGATCTACCCGACACATCTGTTAAAACCAATGGGGATATCTGAAGGCCTTGCTCTGTGAGCTGCGAGCAGGTAAGAGTGATAGAAACTCACACATAATAGCACTTCCTGGAACAGATCTCTCGGATTTATACTTATCCGACGGACGGACAGTTGCTGAAGTCTTTTTTGTGCTTGTAGTCAACTGGTTTGACTGAGGAAAGCAACATCTTTCTGGTAAACCAGACACTTCTGCTGGTATTTGTCAAATGTGCACATAAAATGAGCTGTGTCATCAATCCGAACAAGTTCTTCTGTTCTGCCAGGCAGAATTCTAGGAGGGAAAGTTTCAAGGTTTGGTTTCATGTCAAATTAAGCACAGGATTCAGCCTGCTGTCATCCGTGTTCCCAGGGCAACAGCCAAGGATGGCTATAACAGGAACAGTCGCAGATATCATGAAAGCCAAAACAGGCACAGATCATAGTAGAAGAACGACAAAGCTCACGTATTTGATTGGTGTTCAAAGCAAGGACGTGGTTTTAGTCTATAGGTTGCCAATGACTGTTGTAGCAGCAACAGTTGAGAGAGCAATAATTATAACACATGACTCACAGAGGCTTTTTAATCAAAGAAGAAACTGAGAACAAAGCAAAAAGACAGGGAAAAAGGAAGAAAATACCAGGCAAACACCCTAGGGTAAGCTATATCTGCCGTAAAAACCCTTTGGTTCCCAGGTCCCAACGAGATTGTTCTTTTTAATAGAGATATTTCCTCACATTATTTGGTATTCTTTTTCTGTAAGGTCCAGTGGGGAGGTCAGGAGCAATTGCAGAGCTGGATCTCAACCTGTAATATTTAAACTGAGTTCAGACTCTTGATACTTGCGCTCTCTCACTCTGTAGTAATTCATAAAAAATTCACAGCAGTATCTCGCCGTAGATACACTATAGGTTTAGGTTAGTATTAAAGTCTTGATTAGAATGCAAACCATGCTTCTGAGTGGATTGGCATTTAAATGCTTTGGGCAATAACTTGTAATTCAGTTCATGCTTTTCAATAAATACAATATACAAATAAGGCAGATGCTATTTGCACTCTGGTGTAAATAGTGGGAAAATGGCATTTGCAGCATGTTGGTACATATAACAAAAGAAACTATTTGCTTTTTATATTTAAACAAAAAACTTTTTTTTAAGCTTTTAAAGGTGCACTATGTAACATTTTTTCAGTAAAATATATAAAAACCATAAGCCAGTGTTACATATTTTGTTCAATTGAGTACTTACAATATCCTACGTTTCCAACTATTTTTAAATCGTGAGAAAATTGCTATTTTAACCAATGAACCCGGACTTGTGAAGGGGTGGTCTGTCAAATGCGTCATATCTGAGTTACCCTCGGTTTCCATTTTTATTTTGCAGAAACGCTTTACTCTTTCTGCAGAGTGCAACAAGTGCCACAGCAGCCGCGAGCGGAACGCACAGATTAACGTCATTACATAATTTTCAACACACTCAAAAGTATCTAATTTGATAAACAGAGTTGTGTTACCTCGTATGAGCGGAAAAGCTGAAATGGCCACGGCGAATGTGGCATTATAAAAGTCCCGCTGCTCGCAAGACGTGTGTTGCGTTCATCTTATTAACAATCGCTCCAGCCTTGCTCAGCTCCACAACACTCGACCTGCTCTGCTTACATAGTCCTATCCCGATTCTTTACCACTGGCTGTGAGGTGCAGACCACATGTCCCAAGATTCTGCGCTCAAACTTGGCGTCATCAAACTACACCTTCATTTTGAATAGGCGACCTCTAGTGGACGGAAAAGTTACATAGTGCACCTTTAACTGGCTAAGAAATTTAAAGTCAATGCTGAACAATAATTGTGTTATATAATATTATAATAATTCTAATAATATTTTATATATTTTCATAATGACAATTTTTTAACCACTCTAACATTTATGAGGCTTTTTATCACTATATGTTACAGTTTCTATAATGTAATAAAGGCTTTGTCAATTAGTACTGCATAATGGCTTGGAAAACACACATAAACCATAAATTGTCCCAATCTTGTGTTAACTGTCTTAAAGTTTCATCAGTCAAAACATGGGTACGTCCCAATCAGCTACCTAGAATCAGAATATTGTTTTCATGAATCCGGGCACTGGTAAAAGCCAGTGAAGGACGCTGGCTCACTGCACATTGAGACACTGATGACTCTATTTCTGACGTCCTCATTGTACAACATCATTACTGGTATTTATGAACGACAGCAGAGCTGAGATCTTTCTGACGTTACTTGCTATGTAATTTAAAGTACATTATGATAAATACTTAATTTGCTTGTTACATACTGTACGTCAAAGTGACCAGATTTCTGACATGGAAACCGGTGACGTTTCCTAGTTAAATGGTCAAAATATCAATGAAATCTCACTTATTGTTGTCTATGAATTTAAACAAGGGAACAAATTGTTGTGGGTTCCAGATACTATTATTATAATTAATTATTTTAATTTTTGTGAATCAAGCTTCAGTTAAACGCGATCTGCTGTGTCATCACAATCAAGATGAATTGTGGAATATAGAGCTGCTTGAATTGTACATTGGAGCAGACTCGCTCCCTATGTCATAATCGAGGGGACAAGGGTCTATCTATATATACTTCCCTTGAAACACACTTCAAAATGGCGGTGGGGATTCACGTGGTTTTCACGGTGCATTGCAGGGTGTTTTAGTGAGTTTCAGTGCCCTTGAAGGATTCTGCGATTGAGACAGCCCTTAAAATGGCCGAATCCCCAATCAGTGCCCTGACTATGGAACTATAGGGAGCTGATTGAGATGCAACCCATTTCTCCTTTCTATTAAACTACAGCGATAGCTGCAGTCTGTCACATATTAAAGGATTTCCTGGAAAGTCATAAGTTATTACTATGATAATCTGAGTCTATTTTGTACTTTCTGCGTGAGGGCGAGTATTAATAAAACAGACATTACATGATAGTGCTTAGAGCAGGGGTTTTCAAACCTGTCCTGGAGGACCCCCAGCTTGGCATTTTGTATGTCTCCCATATTTGGCACACCCACTTCAGGTCTTGCAGTCTCTATAATGATTTCATGAGTTGAATCAGGTGTGTTAAATGAGGGAGACAAAATGTGCAGTGCTGGGGGTCCTCCAGGACAGGTTTGAAAACCCTTGGTTTAGAGCATGGATATATTGCTTTGTTTTGGATAATAATAAAATGTCAGGTCATTCATAGACTATCGTGTCTCGTTGAATTTAAATCTTATTCACATTGACCCATGAAACCTCGATTGAACACACTTTCCCCCCAAAAAAGTGTGAGGATGAATGTTTTATCGAAAGTGTGCCCCCCACGACCCCCGCATATTCTTTATCCATGTTAATGAGCAGCATGAGTATAAGAATGGTGATGGTTCATGAATAGCAAAATTTTGGTCACAAGCTTAGATCTGAATCCACCACTCTTTGAAAATGCATACTTCATCTTTTACACTTAACTTTATTATTATAATTTTTTGATGAAGGTTCTGTAATATATTGAACAGCACAGTTAGAAAGTAAATTAGAAATGTATGTAAACTGCTTAATCTCAATAGTGTCGTATGTGGAATGAGACCAATGTGATTACTGCAGTCCATATGAATATAGTTACTGCATGTAACACCAGCAAATCTAGCCCATACGGTTCTCATTGTAATATCGAAAGCGACACACGCCAGGATGCCAGCTGCTCTGTACTCGTGGATTTCACCAGCAGGACTCGAGTCGCTGCTGTTTCAACAAATTTACTGTGGCACCTGCCGATCCAAACCCAGCTTCCTCTTTGCTTCCTTTCCGCCAACCTACACCACCCTCAGAACCGCCAGGAATTATTTTAGAGAAAATGGGAAATGTTTGATTTCCAGCCAAACATACAACAGTCACTTCTGCAAGATGAATTAATTTACCCCCCTTTTCACATTAATCTCTTATAGCAGTCTGTTTTTTTGGCTGGAAAACCAAATAACTTAATCTGAAAGATAAGATTATGTCACTGAACTATAATTTGGTGGGGTTTTTGTACATTTGTTAATATCGCAGATACTGTTTCCCAATTATCCAGATGCTAAATCATCTCCAGCACTCAACATTGAGAGAATCAAGAATGAAATATGTGTTATGACAAAAACACTGCAGCAAAGAGCCATGTTTTCTGACAGATTATAGCATTTGTTTCAAGGGTAAATTAAATAAATCATCAGATGGCTTTAGCCCATTTAACATCATCTTTGGCAATGCTCGTCATAATCCAAATATCTGTTTGGTTATTTTTTTTATTTTATTTTATTTTTTACCTTCAATTGATTATATTTTCCTAGCAACTCAGTCCCTCTCTGTAAAAGCAATTTGATTTTGTGACTTTATGTACATCTCCAAATCACTATCTTAAATAAATTGATTGAGATTCATCTAATAGGCTTTAAAAAAAATAACGTTCTCTTTTGTCTTGTTGTGCTTGAATGGTTTAAAAGCATTTGCATGAATAAGAGCGTGATCATATAATGCAACAATAGCCAAAGGAAAATTAAATATAATACAAAATTAAATAGAATAAATTCCCATTGACTCGTTTTATAACTATAACAAAGAAGACTTTGGGCCAGTTTTACTAACAGCTTGAGCCAGAGCAAACCCTCTTGGCATAAAAAAAAAAAAAAAACCTACTGTCAGGATTTACTAAAAACATGCAGTGAAAAATATGTGCTGAAAAGCAGCTGACCTTATTGCACATGCATTTATAGGAGTTTCTCTTTCAGACGCAAAATGCACGGGAGTATTTAAAGGGATAGTTCACCCAAAAAATGTAATTAGCGCATGATTTACTCACCTTCAAGTCATCATAGGTGTATATGACGTTCTTCTTTCAGACAGTTACAATCAGAGTTATATTAAAAAAGTCCAAGCTTTATAATGGCAGTGACTTGTTGGTTTGTTTTTTAAGTGACTTAGCAAGAAAAAGTATCCATATTTAAAACTTTAAAGACTAAAATAACTAACTTCTGGCGGTCAGCGGCACGCAAGTCGACTTACGGCGAAAGAGTAGCCCTTGACCCTTAAACCATTAGTGCATGCATATTGACGAACAAACCATTAGTGCATGCATATTGACGAACACATGCATATTGACGAACACAGAACACAGAAGTGCAGAGGATAGAGAAAAACAAAACACCAGTCATAAATTAGAGTCTACAAATAGAAGTTTTAAAGAGAAATGGCGGAGGATTTCGATATAAGAGAGGAGGGGCTTGAGTTTGTTGCCCAGCCCTATCGCGAGAGTGTCAAATCTCCTGTTCATTGCGTCAGGGGTTACTCTTTTGCCATGAGTTGATCAGCATACTGCTGAATACCGGAAGCTAGTTGTTTTAATCTATAAAGTTTTAAATATGAATATTTTTCTTACACAAACACCTTACACAAACTTCAGAAGGGCTTTACTAATCTGTGTGGATCAGTTATATGATGGACAGATGCACCAAACGAGTCAGTGCCATTATAAAGCTTGGAAGAGCCAGGACTTTTTTAATATAACTCTGATTGCATTCGTCTGAAAGAAGAAAGTCATATAGACCAAGGATGACTTGAGGGTGAGTAAATCATGGGCTAATTTCATTTTTGGGTGAATTATCCCTTTAAATGAATCATGCATGATTTTACTAAGGTTTGCACTTGTCAAATTACTGGTGTTTGCCCCATTATTAACTGCCCAAAAAAATTTAATGATCTGCACATGTGTTCTTTCATTTGCGTCGTCAGTTTAGTAAATCTGGCCCTATATTTCCCCAAATGTTAAAAATGTCAAAATTGAGCCAAATAACACAAAACTAATAAGAGGGTAACCTTAAGGTAACACATGTAGTTGCAAAGTCCCTCATAGGACTTTGCAACTACATGTGTAAGTAGTTAGTAGAATGTCTATAGTTAGTAGAATATCTAAAGTGGACTATCGAAATAAAGTTTAACCAACTTTAATCAAAACACATTTGTGCATATTGTGAAAGTGTGTTGAAACTCCAATTCAACATCATGTCATGTGGGATATGGCCAATCCAGCTCAAATTCCAAGTCAAGATAGAAAACCAGTTCACAAATTCAGAATTTTCCACAACCCTGTCCTGCAGTTTGACACACCCACTAAGTGCACTGTGCCCACTGGACATTCAGTTGGGATATCATTGGGCAACCCAGATAAGTGCAGTACCTTTGCCCTCCCATTTACCTTCCTCGACTACATCCATTACCCACCATGAGAACAGCAGCATTTCCTTTCTAAAAATGCTCAGGTCTTTCCATTGAGACGCCTGAATCAGTGCCTGTCATTCAAACGTGCTCTCCTCCTGTGGTCTTGATGACTGCAAGTGCACCTGCAGTGTCTCCTCCTGTTCCCTGCCTCTCTGACTCTTACAGCCCCTACATTTTCTACCTGTTGGGCCCTGTCAGCCCATCATGGTACTTGCTGGGTTTTTTTTATGACTGCTAGCATAACTCCAACTGGAGAGTTCATCTGCCCTCTACATGTGGTTATGGTGATGGCTACTGTACTTTCCACCCAGTCTACCAATCATCATCATCCTCATTTTCTACTGCAGTTAGCTGGATTCCCTGAGTACTGTAAGAACAACCAGAGAGCAAGTGGCTTATGTTGTCTGTCCCTCATGTCTGCAGTTTCACACCACCTCTTTTGCAATCTTGGTGTCTGCCACTGAATTTGCAGTGCTTCCTTTGCACTCTATCCCCCTTGGATTGTTTTTATGTTCATTCATACAACATTCTCAAGTAATTTCATTCCTTATCCCCAATCCAATTAAATATGACAAAAGTCAACATTGCTGATAAAAAGTGTTGTCACACAAAGATAAAAACAAAAACAATAGGACCCTCCAAATAGGGCAAGCCATTTTTACTTTTATTCATTCCCAGGATATGAATTTGTGATATCAAGAATTAGATTTTCACTAGTTAAAATGCTATTTTTGATATCAGGAATTACATTTCCACTAGTACAAATTTGAATTATTTATATCAACAATGACATCACAAATACAAATTCTTGATATCAAGAATTGAATTTCAACTAGAAAAAACTACAATTCCTGATATCTGTATTTGTATATTCTCTAGTTTATATTTTTGATATCAAGAATTGATTTCTTACTATTTGAAATTCTAGTTTCAAATATCAGAAATACAATTCTCACTAGTAAAAACCTTATTTTTTATATCAATAATTATGTTTACTAGTGCAAAAGTCTATTGACATCAACAATTAAACTGCTACTAGTTAAGATTTTCATTTTTGATATCAATAATTTGTGTGTCACTAATGACAATGTTGATTTCTGATATCATGATTGTTTCTATATAGTAAAGCCATTTTAGATATCTGAAATTATATTTATATCAGAATAGATATCATTTATAGATATCAAGAAGTAACATTTCATCTAGTGAAAATTGTATATTGAGAATTTATATATTTACTAGAACACTGTAAAAAAATTTAAAAGTAAGTTACCTGGTTGCCTAAAAAATGTTAGTTCGTTGAAATTAAAATTTTGAGTTAATACAATTAACATTTTTTAATCAGAATCAACATCACCCTTTATTCAAATATTATTAAAAGATTTTGTAAAAAATATTGTGTGTTTTTTAAGTTAAACCAACAATATTTTTTTTACAGTGTAACAAAGTAATTATTATCAAAAATGGGGATTTTCACTATAGAACTAGTAAGTAATTAGTTCCCAATATCAACAATTAAATTTGAATTGCAGGTGAGATTTCACTTGTGAAAATACAATAACAGATATCAAGAATGTTTGTTTTTACTATAGTTGAAATGTAATTCTTGATGTAATTAGTGCTGAATTCTGCAAGTGATGAAATCGTTGATATCAAGATTTAAAATATTTACTAGTGGAAATGTAATTCCTGATATCAGAAATAACCATTTTAACTTGTGAAAATTGAATTGTTGATATCAAGAATTCATATCCTGAGAATGATTAAAAGTCAAAATGGCTTGCCATACTCCAAATACTCACAGTATCACTAATTCTCAGCTCATTTCAAGTTGACTTAAGAACCACTCAAACAGATTTAGTTAGATATGTGAATGAAATACTCAAACCGGTATTAATTCGTACGCAAATTGGACATCGCAACTATTGAATTGGGGTTTTGTTGGGGAGAACGTGGCTAAAGTAAATAAATAAAATGAAATGGATTAACAATATAAGCCACCAGTCGTTTTTTTTTCTTATAATGAATGGAAGTTCTTGCAGATTTTGGCCTAGATGAATCCCTGCCTACAACCGAGAATGAATCCCCTATTCAGGCATACCAGCAAACCTTTACTTTGTTTGTACATGCTGTTCCTTGGTAGATGAGCGTTCAGTGCTTTCATATGAATTGTGATAGCATATTAACCACTTTGTTAAGCATTCATTTAATCAACATCGTTTAGAACTTCAAAGCGAAAGTTTTGGGAGCAAGCTCTCGCTGTAATGGATTTAACCAGAAATGTTCCTGCTAAAATACTGAAAAATTGCAACCTGTACAACCTTCACACAATTCAACCTCTTTTGAATTTCTCAATGTGCACACTCAAGTTCACACAGCTATAACTCTCAATTGCCTATATTGTTCGCTATCAGATATCCATGGTCCAGATATTTAATTATCAAAATACTGAATTAAAACATGAAGTTAATATTATATAGAGAACCACTTGGCTTCAACATTCAATGCCCATAAACGGCATTATTTATTTATTTTATCCTGCCTCAACTTTAGGAGAACATTCTTCCCCCATGAATAATAAATAGCTCACATTCAGACACTGGTTTTAGGAACACCCCAAACCCATCTTGCTGTTTTAAGATGTAACACCCAGCCTCAACTCCAGTCATCAAAGCCGTTACAACGGGCACAAATGCTCTCACACTCAGACATTACACCCACGGATCACCCACGGTTCTTTGCTGACTGTCTGATGTATATTACCACACAAAAGGCAAGAGCTGGCAGAGATGGCCAGTTCCAACCTCCAGGAGTCATGGTGCCTTTTACAAGATACCAGGTTGATACAATGAGAACTTTTAAGGGAGAAAGAAACTTCCAAGTTACTGGTATTCTACAGTATAAAAAAAAATCATAGTTTTGATTGAGGCACTTTAGCAGCAAGTACGCTAGCTGAACTGTATATTAATTTTAAGTTTTAATAATAATAATAATAATCTGCACTTGCTTTTTTTTACCAGGAAAAATTATGTATTGAAGCATTTGCTCATCAGTACAATTGTAAATTGGAATGACAGCAATAGGAATTTATTGAACTGAAAATCTAAGAAAATCTGCTCAGTTGCATTCTGGGAAAGTACATATTCTTCCACCCTGATCCACAAAAGTGATGGATAGATGGATAGATAGAAAATCAGACAGATGGACATACAGTAGATAGATAGATAGATAGATAGATAGATAGATAGATAGATAGATAGATAGATAGATAGATAGATAGATAGATAGATAGATAGATAGACAGATAGACAGATAGATAGATAGATAGATAGATAGATAGATGATAGATAGATAGATAGATAGATAGATAGATAGATAGATAGATAGATGATAGACAGATAGACAGATAGATAGATAGATAGCTAGATAGATAGATAGATAGATAGATAGATAGATAGATAGATAGATAGATAGATAGATAGATGATAGATAGATAGATAGATAGATAGATAGATAGATAGATAGATAGATAGATAGATAGATAGATAGATAGATAGATAGATAGATTTGCTTTTGGTAGTGAGTGATTCATTTAAAATTTAAAATTTGTTGAATAGCGATTTTTCTGTACTTTTATTTTATTGGCATTTAAAAAGCCAATTTCAAATCCTAATGGTGCACAACCCTGACAAGTCTGGCACATGTATATTTCATAACTACCAGACACTGTCCACATGCAAAACTCTGAAATCGACACAGCAATCACACACTCTCTTGAGATGAGTGTCAAACTCAAGACCTGTCATTACAAATGACTAACCCAACTTTCTAAACCTTTTCTATTTTGGCAATAGAGGGCATGTGCCGCTGGGAGCTCATTCTAATATAATTCCACCTATCATTTTCTACGTATCCGCTTCTGAAACATATCATTACTTATAAAGATACAGCAGTTGAGTTGATTTGTGTGAGCAGCTCATCGTCGGCATGAATAATATTCTTTTGTCTCGACAGGCTATTTTCCTCACCAAAGTTCTGAGAAGTCTGATTGTCTTTGAATACATATATCTGGAGATGGCTCTGCATACTGAATATTGCATGAACCTTTGCACTTTACAGAGCACCCATTCATACGAATCCCCCAGAGGACATATCCCACAATGCATTTCCTGGGGTAATGCCATAGTGCTAGTGAGCCATATGCATTCCCAACTAATGCAGCTAATCCTGTTCTTTTTCCGTTTCCCATTTTGAGGAGTAGTGTTAGCGTCAGTGGTCTTGACTGATGTTACAGATTTAAATAGAAGTGAAATTCTTCCTTACCTAGCAATCTGTCATCAAAACGAAAGGCTCAAGCAAGAATTCTGCGAGAAAGCATCATTTTCATTAAAAAGTTCAGGTTGCATTACAATTGCAGATATCTTTGCTGACATCTACAATTACATGCTAATGTATTTTGCAAAAACCCTTTCAGAAATCAGTGTCTTTCTCTCTCTCTCTCTCTCTCTCTCTCTCTCTCTCTCTCTCTCTCTCTCTCTCTCTCTCTCTCTCTCTCTCTCTCTCTCTCTCACTCGCTCACTCGCTCTCTATCAACTGTGTTTTCAGAAAATCAGGTACGACACTAGAACGATAACAATTGATCTGGCTGATTCAAGTGTAAATCCTCTGTGAGCACTTTAAAAGCTTTCCCACGAGGAGTAAAATATTCATAATAGCAGCCGTGCGTTACCAGTCATGGAGAGTGAGACAACCACAATAATTAATGAGATTTTGTTTCAGCTGACAATACTTTCTGTCAAAACCACGTGGACTGGCAGAGAACGAGACTCCAAATTCTCAAAATTAAAATCTGGTTTGATTATGATTTGATTTAGGGTGGAATAAAAGGATACATTCAATTAAAGAATTACTAAAGTCTAAAAATGATAAAGATGGTTCTTTAAAGGTTCTTTGCAGTTCATTTTAGAACCGTATTGTCCTGAATAACCCTTGGTTATTTAAACCCATGTTTGGGTCAAATATGGACAAACATAACCTATAGGTTTAAAAATTAAACTAGAAAATATAAACCAGTGGTTGGGTTTGTCCATATTTGACCCAAACATGGCTTGAAACAACCCAGCATTTTTTTTATTTATGACTTTAAGAATGACTTTTTGTTGGTAGATTAGGGTTATTTGGACTGGGTTATTTGAAGTATTTTAAATGATAGTCTTAGGGGGAAAAGGTTCAATGGAGTTTCTATTTAGAACCCTAGGATTCTTGACTCACTTTTAAAGAATGCTCTTTGCCACAAAGATTCTAATTAAAGGCACAATTAAAGTATCCAAAAACCAATCCAATGTTATATATTTTTATGACTTGTGTACGTATTATCCCAAACGTTCCCAAAAATGTTTAAATCCAGAGAAATAAGCCATTTTTACCAGGACATGGGCCATATCTGTGCAGTGCCTCTCATGGACATCATACCCGTTGAAAAAAAATTATTGGTTATGTTTTGAAGCATTGCAGCTGGTTTGAGCTGGTTTATGCTGGTCCTTAGTTGGTCAAGAGCTGGTTTAAGCTGGTCCTGAGCTGGAACTAGTTTCTTAGGACCAGCACTTGACCAGCTTAAAACAGTTCATGACCAGCTAAAGACCAGCATAATCCAACTCAAACCAGCTGGAATGCTTCAAGACATACCTAACCAACATATGCTGTTTTTTTCAACAGGGATACCAGCGTTATCCTCGGTTTCTGTTTTATTTTGCAGAAACCATGGAAATTGGATATGTGATGTGTTTAATTAGACAGGTGAGAAACTTTTCGGATACATTCATCGACAGAAAACAGAAAGGATAAATAAAAGCTCCTCTGCTCTCGAGTCACGTGTCTGTCATTAGAAATGTTGTTGCACTCAAACGCTTTCAGCCCCACCTCGCTTCATACTACAGTAAAATTAATAAATCTTTAATACATTAGCTCATCCATGAATATGGTTTCTGCCTGAGCCCCATTGGATTCCTTTTCACCAACTGCAGATGTGAAGACAACAGCTCCCATGATTCCGCGGAATCATGCGTCATCCAGCTACGACTTTGTGTATGTGATATCTAGCGGTGAAAGCGGAGGGGGTGAAATGCTTTTTCATGCATACTGAACTGTGTAAGACTTGGACTCCCATGCTAAACATGGACAAAGTATATAAGTTGGACATTTGATGCAGTATTTCTGTGTCAAAAATACTTTCTGGTTTCTCACATGTTTCTTAAAGTTTTTTTTTTTGAGTATGGGTCTGTGTGACGTCAAATGGGGCGGAATTTCCTTGTACAGGCTGTAAGGGCTCTTCTCCCGGAGGAGAGCAGCGCGTGAACAGACCAAGAAAGCATACAGGACTTCACGAAATCAACAGTGTCCCAAAAGAAGTGTGTTTTTGATGGAGTTGTCCCAATGATAAAGGTTCACAGTCATGTGTTGGAAGCAGGCGTTGAGTAAAACTGCTTCAAATGTCTGTGTGTTGATGATCCCATAATGGGAACTCCTAATAGGTTCTATATATGAAGCGGCTGACAGAATCCTTCAAGGTTCTATATAGAACGCCTCGGTTACGACTGTAACCTCGGTTCCCTGAAGAGGAACGAGCGTTGCATCGAATGACGCTATGGGGAACGCTTGCGTGATGAAGTCATGAAGCACATGTGAAATCAGTCCAATAGTGTGAGGGAACGTCATGGGCGGATGACGTCATGAACCAGGAAGTATAAAGCCTGCCAAAACAAAGCCGCGCTAGCTTCGAAAGTCTGAAGTAGTCGCTTTGACAGGCATGTAGGAGATATGGCAGGATGATGCAACGCTCGTTCCTCTTCAGGGAACCGAGGTTACAGTCAGAACGAGGCGTTCCCTTTCAAGGGAACTCCCGTTGCATCGAATGACGCTATGGGGAACGTTAATACCAACGCCACCATAACGAGACGTGCCTGTCCAGTGTGAAAAGCAGCACTAGGACGACAAAACCCCAGACCCTGGTGTAGAGTCCAAGTCCAAAGAGTAGAACCTGTATGCGGTGAGGACCAACCCGCGCATCACAAACGCCTGCAGAGCCACTCCTGAAATAAGGGCCTTAGAGGCCGCCATACTCCTAGTAGAGTGGGACCGGACGGCCAAGGAGAAGGCTGTCCGACCGACTCATAAGCCAGTGAGATAGTCTCAACCACCCACTTGCTCATTCTTTGCTTAGATGCTGGGGACCCCTTGTTAGGGGGCCCGAAGCATACAAACAGTTGTTCTGTTTTACGCCACAGGGCAGCTCTGTGGACATACGCATCTAATGCCCTCACAGGGCAAAGCAAATTATTTTTCTCCTGATCCGGATTGAGGAAAGGTGGAGGACAGAAGGCCTGAAGAATAATCGATCTAGCTACGTTAGTAGGGACCTTAGGAATATAACCTGGCCTAGGATGAAGGAAAGCCTTGACCATGCCAGGTGCAAACTCCAAGCACGAGGGTGCAACAGAAAGAGCCTGAAGATCTCCTATCCTCTTAAGAGATGAAATAGCAAGGAGGAACAGAGTTTTTAAAGTCAGAAACTTAGCCTGAACCTCCTCCAGCGGCTCAAAGGGAGCCTGGGACAGGCCCTGGAGGACCGTAGCCAGGTCCCACGCCGGCACCCTAGTGCGAACTACAGGCCTCAGCCTCAAAGTACCACGAAGGAAACGAGACACCAACGGATCTTTACCACAGATAACCCACCTAGAAGAGTGTGGTAGCACCAATGGCCGCCACATACACTTTCAATGTGGAGGGGGATAGACCTGCATTAAACCGTTCCTGCAGGAACTCCAGCACTGCACCAACCGGGCAGTTAACTGGGTCCTGGTGACGGCTACTACACCAAGAAGTGAACACTGTCCATTTCAGAGCGTAAAGCTTCCTCGTGGATGGAGCTCTGGAGTGAAGAATGGTATCTACAACCTCGGTTGAAAGACCCGACCTTATGAGCTGGGCCCCTCAGAGGCCACGCCCATAGATTCCATAGTTCTGGACGGGGGTGGAATATTGACCCCTCTGCTTGGGACAGAAGGTCCCTCCTGACCGGCAACTGGGTGGATGCCCGTCGAGGAGCGACACTACATTGGGAAACCATACCCTGCCCGGCCAACGCGGGGCTATCAGAATAAGGCGCACTTGGTCCCTGCGAACTATCTCCAGAATTTCCGGGAGCAGAGCGATCGGGGGAAAAGCACAGCGCAGCCTCGGCCACGCCTGTACCATAGCATCCAGCCCCAGCGGGCTGGATGCGTGAGAACCAGAGTGGACAGTGAGGCGTCTCTCGAGACGCAAACAGATCCACTTGAGCCTGGCCGAACACCCTCCAAATCTGTTACACCACCTCGGGGTGGAGCCTCCATTCCCCGGGCCTCAGCCCCTGCCTCGACAGGAGGTCTGCTCCTATATTCTGGGCCCCAGGGATATAAGCCGCTCTGAGGGAGAGAAACTTCCCCTGAGACCACAGGAGGATCTGGCGTGCCAACTTGCATAGCGGACGTGAACGCAGACCCCCCTGGTGATTCAAATAGGCGACCACCGATGTGTTGTCCGTACGAACCAGCACACATGCTGGCCCCTGAGGTCTGTGAGGAAATTCTTGAGGGCAAGAAATACCGCCAACATCTCCAGGCGATTGATGTGCCACGAGAGATGGTGGCCTCCCCACAGACCCTGAGTCGGCGACCCTCCAGGACCGCTCCCAGCCTGTGAGAGAAGCATCCGTCGTTAGCATCTTGCGGCGACCAGAAGCTCCCAATACAGGACCCTGGGACAGGAACTGTTTTTCCACATAACCAGGCACGTAAGCAGCGCCGCGTGACCCTGATCATGCGAAAGGGGTTGCCCCTCGGGGAAAACCCTTTGGTTCTGAGCCACCACTGTAGGGGTCTCATGTACAGCAGTCCAAAAGGTATCACGCTGGATGCTGCTGCCATCAGACCCAGAATTATTTGAAACTGTTTTACAGTGAGTGACTGGCCTAGTTTTACTCTCTTTACTGCTGACAGTATAGACTCTATCCGTGCCGGTGACAGGCGCGCCTGCATCGACACTGAATCCCATACCACGCCTAGAAAAGTGGTCCTCTGAAGTGGAGAAAGCACACTCTTTTGGCGCTCAGCCAGAACCCCAACCCCTTCATGTGAGCGAACGACATCTCGATGCCGAACCGCTACCTGATGCGAATGAGCTAGAATCAACCAATCGCCGATGTAATTCATAATACGAATCCCCTGCAGGCGCATAGGCGCCAGGGCTGCATCTACGCATTTCGTGAAAGTGCGGGTGAGAGTGCTAGACCGAATGGAAGAACTCTGTATTGGTATGCTTTCCCCCCGAAAGCAAACCTCAGGAACTTCCTGTGATATGGAAGGATGGAAATGTGGAAATATGCGTCTTTGAGATCTATCGTGACAAACCAGTCCTCGGACCTGATCTGTGGCACATTTGTCTCAAGGTTAACATCTTGAACTTGAGTTGCATGACCGCCTGCTCAGCACCGAAGATCTAAAATGGGACGCAGACCCCATCCTTCTTTGGAACTATGAAGTACCGGCTGTAAAACCCGGCTTCCTGTCCGAGTGAGGTACATATTCTATGGCCCCTTTCTCTAACAGGGCTTCCACTTCTTTTTCCATTACCAGAACCTGCTCGGGGCCCACCACTGAGGGTAGGACCCCCATAAACCTGGGCGGGCGAGACCCGAACTGTATTTGATACCCTTTTTCTATAGTGTGCAGGACCCAACGAGAAACATTTGGCAGTAGCTTCCACGCTGCCAAGAAGTTCTCTAGAGGTACCATCCTCTCGAGAATGGCTTCTGGTTTTTGTTGAACTGTCAGAACGGTGCCCTGTAACGGCGAACCGGCAGGGAACACCTGAACTGACTGCTCTAGGACCCTCCTTGGAGGGGGCATGTAGCCCAGGGCCACTACATTTCTGGGTGGACCCTGGGATACACACTCGTGGGAGACCGCTGCGCCCTGTAACACCAGAGGTGGCAGGGTTGGCAGACCGACCTCCAGAGAGCGCCGAAGGGAGACAGGCACCGTATAATGAGGTGTACACTGCTTCTTCGGGAGGAACGCTCATAATCCTGACCCCTCGGGCGTCAGGACCTTTTTCCCCCAGCCTTCTTGGAAGTAATGACGGTCCGCAGATCCGTCTTACCTCTTGAAGGCTGCGGCAGATTGCGCTTCCCGTGTCCCCAATCTTTCTGAGGGGGAGCACGGAAGCCACACTCTGTTTCTGAGTGGCACGTAAGAGCTGGCTTTTGATGTTTGGGGCTGCTCTCTGTGATCGGCAGCCCCAGTGAAATGTGAGCGGCGGGGGAGGAGCTTCTGGAACGCGACCGTCTGTTTGGATGCCTCCTGGAACCTCTCAACAACAGTATTAACTGTGTTGCCGAAGAGGCCCGAAGGAGACACAGGCGCGTCTATCAGAAAGTTTTTATCTTTCTCCTTAATCGAACTGAGATTCAGCCAGAGATGTCTCTCAGTAGCCACCAAGGCTGCCATAGAGCGGCCGATCGATTTAGCCGTCTCCTTGGTAGCCCTAAGAGACAAATCTGTGGCCCGACGTAGCTCACACACTACTTCGGGCCCAATACCCCCACCCTCATCAATATCACTTAATAATTCAGCCTGGTAGGCCTGCAACAGCGACATGGTGTGTAAACATGCTGCAGCCTGACCAGAAGCTGAATAAGCCTTACCCACTAGAGCAGATGTTGTGCGCACAGGCTTAGTGGGTAATGCCGGGGCCTTTATGGAAGATGCCGAATCAGGGGATAAATAGCTCGCTAAATTATCTTCTATTTTGGGCATCTCCCCATAACCGTGCTCTTTATAGTTCATTATAGTGGAATAGTTAGATGTTTGTGTACTATACACCCTATATGAAACTGGTTTCTCCCATGATCTCGACACCTCAGTGTGGAGATCAGGGAAAAACGGCAGACCCCGGCGTTGAGGTTGTGATCGAGTCGGCAGATAACGTTCGTCCTAATTTGCTCTTTGAACGCGTCCTGCTTATCAGCGGCCAATCAATGTTTAAGCGCTCTACAGCCCGAGTCACAACCTCAACTAGCTCTTCAAATGCTTGTGACTGAGGTGGCGAATCCTCTATTTCTCTGACACTAACACTTTCCAGATCCTCAGAACTGGACAGCTGCATCAGAGGTGCCTCAACCGGGCGGAAGAAACAGCGCGTGCTTCCAACCCCAGAGAGAAGGCACTGGATCTATCAGGTGAAGGAAGAGATAAGGCTGGGCCCGTCTCTATCCTCGCTGATAAATCCATTTATAACCCCAGGACTGTGATCGCCGCTGTGCCTCAGCAACAGCGGGACCAGAGCCCTGAGGAACGCGAGCCTGAACGCCCTCGCGAAAGAACGCCAGGCGGATCGGAGTGTCCGTAAAGGAAGCACTCGCAGTGCTCACAGCCAGCGCCCTCGAGCGCTGACCGTGCATGCTCCTCTCCCAAACAAGCAACACAAAGAATGTGTGTGTCCCCACCCGTAATGAAACGAGGGCAAGGGTGAACACACACTCTAAACTGCTGCTTATCTGCCATAGTGTTGTTTTAAAGTTACTTTACTGAACTAGAAAAACACTGAATCACTGATCACACAAAGCGCTACTGAAGACAACAGAAGCTAGCGCGGCTTTGTTTTGGCAGGCTTTATACTTCCTGGTTCATGACGTCATCCGCCCCTGACGTTCCCTCACACTATTGGACTGATTTCACATGTGCTTCATGACTTCATCACGCAAGCGTTCCCCATAGCGTCATTCGATGCAACGGGAGTTCCCTTGAAAGGGAACCTTTTTTCTATTAAGTGTATTAGTTAGGGCGATGGAGCGAGTTTTGTCTGCATTTGATTTTACATCCCTTGGTAGTAGCATCACCACTTGAACAACATTTTTCAGTGGTAAAGTTGGTAGTGTTGCTAATTTTTAAATGATGCAGCTTTTCAATGGCAAATTTAATAGTGTTGACGCAACTATATTTCATCTGAGAATATTTCAATCAAGTTGTTATGTTCAGATGGCCATTTAGAATGAGAACTAGCAATGTCTGATTTGAGAATGAATGACTCTTTTGAGTTACTTATTTTCAATGAATTGATCAGACGGTTTCCGAAATCGAAAGTGCTCTGAATCGATTGTAATTGGTTAAGAATCATTTGGATGGCTCATTAATATGCACTGAATAATTTGAAGGGGTTCCTAAATCTGTAAGCAAGATACTGCAGTTTATTTAGCGCTGCAATTTAAAAACTTTCAACACTGCATTTTAACAAAGCAATTATAATTCAATGCGATCACAAAAATTTTAACTGAAGCTTTTTGACATCAAAAAAATTCAGAAGACTAAAGTGCTTTTGCTTTTTGCAAAGCGACTAGTTCTTAATTTTATAGTAGTGAATTGCACACTTTATCTCAGTTAAAACAGCCCAAATAATCAGAAATAACAACAGGTTTAATACAGTACAGATATAACCAAACAGCCTGGATTCGGACTGCTGCGAAACATGCAGTGATTACAGCTTGTGACCTCTGCAGATCTGTTCATGTATATTAAGTCTTGGACGGGGGGTGGAAACAGGCTTTGGACTGAACATGGTATTGTTCTGGGGCATTTGACCTCTGTGGGAATTTGGAATGTAAGGCATTTTCCTTCATGAAAGACTTCTTCTGTCCAAGCACATCATCACTGTCTGCAGCAATAGAACTATAATGAACTGTAACGGTGACTTATTACATAACACACAATCAATACTACATATATTTTATGTCAAGAGGTGTGTTTCTGTTTTTGGCAACAGCTTTCTGTAAATGTCTTTGGCCATGAGTTGTGCGATGCTGAAGAAACGGCGTTTATTTCATGGTACTTTCCGCTTTAAAATACTTTTACACCTCTATGACCAATTGCATAACAGAATGTAATACTTAGCCTAAGCATTCAGGTTGTCTTTGAATATCTATTAGCTACAAAGAAAAACTAATATTTTCTAAAAATTTTCATGCCATAACTTTTCTTACAATATTGTTTAAATGTAGTTCTGCTAGAATGTTAAACAATCATCAGCAAACACATTTCCTAACCCATATAAAAGGCCCATATTTCCCATTTGATTAACATTAATTCAATTAAAGTCCTAATGAAAGAACTGAATTTTTTTGAGGACTAACATTTGATTTATTTTACCCATATTAAAAAATCACAGTTCAGAGGAAAACACAACATGTCAATGCATAGACTTTTTCACACAAGAGATCAGAGCCCTATACACCTGCAGAGCAATGCAGTTTATGCAATTCAGTGCAACAAAGAATCCCCTGACATCAAGGAAACAGAGCAATCCCTTTATAAGCCAACAGCTCAACACAGAAGAGCGAAAACCTCCAGGCAAGTCACAGACATTTACCTGCATTTGAAGGACAAGGATCATTCGTTCAAGGGCAGTAATGTGAGGACTGTGGAGAGGACTGAGAACTGAGAATTGCATTGAGTAGGTAATTATTTGAATAAGTATTTACTTTGCGGGCACTAAAAAACGATGTTCTATTTACACCGATCAGGCATAACCTTAGGACAGGTGAAGTGAATAACACTGATTATCTCTTCATCACGGCACCTGTTAGTGAGTGGGATATATTAGGCAGCAAGTGAACATTTTGCCCTCAAAGTTGATGTGTTAGAAGCCAGACTGATCTCATGAAATGGCGTATGTATGACACGCCAATTCGTATGCCATTTTGGCATGCTATCAAGATGCATAATCACTTTTTAGCGTGTTTATCAACGCCGTTTCATTCTATCCCCTACACTGCCTCTACCCCTAAACCTACCTATCACACACACACACTCCCCCTAAACATACCCATCACAAGAAACATTTAGCATTTTTACATTTTCATAAAAAACATAATTTAGTATGTTTATAAATCCATTTACATTGTGGACACATAAACACATAATGGTTAGTTTCGGCGTAGACATACACGCGGAATCACACAGCGTAGACATACACGCGGAATCAGACGGCGTAGACATACACTCGGAATCACACGGCCTTGACATACACGTGGAATCACATGGCGTAGACATACACGCGGAGATGATGGTTCGTTTCGGCGTACACATACACGCGGAATCACACGGCGTAGACATACACGTGGAATCACACAGCGTAGACATACACGCGGATAGCTCAAAATGCGACAGATAACACGCCATTTTGGCTTTAAAAAGAGGCGTGTATGTTTACGCAAAGTTATGATGCCATCTTGTAGAAGCAGGAAAAATGGGCAAGCGTAAGGATTTGAGCGAGTTTCACAAGGGCCAAATTGTGATGGCTTGAAGACTGGGTCAGAGCATCTCCCAAACTGCAGCTCATGTGGGGTGTTCCCGGTCTGCAGTGGTCAGAATCTATCAAAAGTGCTCCAAGGAAGGAACAGTGGTGAAACGGTGACAGGGTCATGGGAGGCCAAGGCTCATTGATGCACGTGGGGAGTGAAGGCTGGCCCGTGTGGTCCGATCAAACAGACGAGCTACTGTAGCTCAAATTGCTCAAGAATTTAATGCTGGTTCTGATAGAAAGGTGTCAGAATACACAGTGCATCGCAGTTTGTTGCCGCTGACCCCTGTCCACCGTTAAAACAGTGGGCATCACTTGGATGACCGGGTACATGTACACCATAACAGGTGGCACATGGGACCAGGATTCACTAGGAAGAAGATAAGCCGACGGAGACAGTGTGTTGTTGCATATCATGTACACCCTTTCATGGAAACGGTATTCCCTGGTGACTATGGCCTCTTTCAGCAGGATAATGCGCCCTGCCACAAAGCAAAAATGGTTCAGGAATGGTTTGAGAGGCACAACAAGTTTGAGGTGTTGACTTGGCCTCTAAATTCCCCAGATCACAATCCAATCGAGCATCTGTGGGATTTGCTGAACAAACAAGTCCGATCCATGGAGGCCCACCTCTCAACTTACAGGACTTTAAGGATCTGCTGCTAACATCTTGGAGCCAGATACCAGCACACCTTCAGGGTTCTGGTGGAGTCCATGCCTCGACAGGTCAGGGCTGTTTTGTCAGCAAAAAGGGGACCAACACAATATTAGGAAGGTGGTCATAATGTTCTGCCTGATCAGTGTAGTATAAATGTGTGTAGTTTGAATGTAATTTGTATACTACATTCGCCATGTTATCATTATCATGGTCTCTCATACTAAGTACTCTAACACTTAATCTCAACTGTTTCCTAAAAGCAAAATACTGTTTTAATAAGCACCTCGGACCACTCACAAGTGCTTATGAAGTCAAAATAATTTACATTAACATATGTTGATTACTGCAAAACAATAAAAAAAAAAATTGCAAATTTAAAAGTAATCTTTTCAAAAGGTGCAGTTTGTGCATACCATGTGATTAGCCTTAATTTACAAGACAAACCTGATGTATGTCCTCTAAATTAAGGCAGATCACATGATATGCACAAAAAAATTAATATTATATATATATATATATATATATATATATATATATATATATATATATATATATATATATATATATATATATATATATATATATATATATATATATAACCTCAACAATGCATGCAGCTAGAACAAGTAACTACAGAACCCCTCATAAAGGTCCAAATTGCACATGATCACATTAAATACAATATTTGTGTGCTACTTTATTTTCATATTTGCGAGACAAAACTATGGAGATATTGGCATGAGTTTTGGCCTTAGCTCAGCAACTTTGAACCTGAGAGCTCTGTAACGATGCACTTATTTGCTACTTTATATTTGCTGGCATGAGAAACTTGCTGGCTTGGCTTTTATCCATCATAAAACTATGTACAACATAAGATACAATGATCTGTGAGTGTAATTTGCAATGTTATCTGGAAACCCAGGCACCATCTACTGTATTTCAAACTATTGTCTGCTGCTAACGTTCATAACGTTTTAGGTTTTCATTCTATTTCTGTACCCTCTGTCTTCCTGTCTTAGTGACTAATTATGTCCTTGTTTGTCTCCATTGTAACCTATGATTTTAACCTGTGTCTCATTTACTGCAACTCCTTGTTTGCCTGTGTGTATACAGTTGTGGTCAGAATTATTGGTACCCCTGGTAAATATAATCAAAGGTGGCTCTAAAAATAAATCTGCATTGTTTATCCTTTTGATCTTGCATTTGCAAAAATGAAAGTGGAGGGAAACTCACATTATGAAATAAATGTTTTTC
The DNA here is from genome assembly GCA_023029165.1 of Gobiocypris rarus. Lineage (NCBI taxonomy): Eukaryota > Metazoa > Chordata > Actinopteri > Cypriniformes > Gobionidae > Gobiocypris > Gobiocypris rarus. The sequence continues at coordinate 41,621,850 of CM040914.1, forward strand.
TCCAAAACACGTTGGCCACAATTATTGGCACCCCTAGAATGTTTTTATGAGTAAAATATATCTGAAGTATTCCCATTAATATCAACATTTTTAGCACACCAGGGTGACTAGGAGCATAAAATCATCCAGCCATGACGTATTGTTCCACAGGAGTATAAATATGAGGAAACACAAAGGCCAAATTCCCTTAATCATCCATCACAATGAGTAAAACCACAGAATATAGTTCTGATCTGCAGCAAAAGATTGAAAACGGCTGTAAGAAAATATCTAAAGCATTGAAAATCCCCATTTCCACCATCAGGGCAATAATTAAGAAGTTCCAATCAACTAAGGATGTTACGAATCTGCCTGGAAGAGGACGTGTGTCTATACGGTCCTAATGCACGGCGAGGAGGAGAGTTTGAGTGGACAAGACTCCCCAAGGATCACAGTTGGAGAATTGCAGAGATTAACTGAGTCTTTTTAAGGCTTTCTGAGGGCTCAGAAAGCCTTAAAAAATGATCAAACAGCACCTACACCACCACATGTTGTTTGGGAGGGTTTCAAGAAAAATCCTCCTTGTTCATCCCAAACAATTCCAGCATATTCAGTTGTCAGATACGACTGGAAATTCAAACGGGACCTGGTTCTGTGGTCAGATAAAAAGTTGGGTTTGGTGCAAACAGGGATAAAAAGTCCCCCATGCCCACGTTTAGAAATACAGCTGGATCTTTAATGTTGTTGGCCTATTGTTTTGCTGGAGGTCCTGGACATCTTGTTCAGACACATGGTATCATGGATTCTAGCAAATACCAACAGATAAAAAAAATCTAAACCTAACCACTTCTGCTAGAAATCTTATAATGGGCCGTGGTTGGATCTTCCATCAGGACAATGATCCAAAACAAACATCAAAATCAACACACAAATTGTGTCACTGAGCACAAAATGAAGCTTCTGACCATGACCATTGAAAACGCAAAGCAAAAACTTTTGGTAATACGTTTATGTGTACCAGTACCCTTAGTCTAGCAGTTGTGCTCCAATTTACACAGCACTGGCATCAGAGGAGACAATTTCTACAGTGATTCACAAATCTTATGACGTGGCATTGTGAAATGACATGCCAAGAAATCCCTGACATCCTACAACTGATGATGCAGCTTGGATAAGCGACAAAATGCCTTAAATGAATAATCAAACCCAGATGCTCCAGAATAAATACTGCTTGCCACATTTCTTTCAGCCAAAGAACAGCCTACAGCTGAGACTGAGAGAATATATATGGTTTGCTAAGTAATTAATCAGTGCATCATATTTATAGCCAAATAGTCACTTTAGCAGACAGAAAATTTATGTGTTTGAACACAGTAAGGCGGAAACATTAAAATTCAGAATCTACTGCTTTCTAAAGGAGCTTTAGTGACACAATTAATCAATCAACCAATCAGACCAAAATCGTTTTGTTAGGATGGATTTTAGTGCTTCACCTCCATAGTCTGTCTGTTCATAGCATGCCTGCATCAATCTGTGCCCTGTTAGCTTGATTAATCCTCATGTTCTGTTGAGATTGACTTTACATTCTTTAAGCTTGGGGTCTCAAAGTCCCCAGCACTTTATGCATAACAGGTTTGTGCATTATTCAGAACTGAAAAGTGAATACCTTTTGAATTCTCATTTAATTGCACTTTGAATTAAGGTATAGCAAACATGAGGCAGAATTGCATTTTTTTTAATGCAAGTAGAAATTAAATTAATTCACATTTCTAATTGTAACTAAACAAGTTTTCAGTCCAGACTTTGTCAAGCCAAATTTCAGTTTGTCTTGAGAATGTCTTGCCTAAAAGATTTTTAAAAAGTTTTAAAAGTGATGTAAGTTACAGTATATTACATCATATTTGATATATTCATATTTTATTTTAATACATTATTTGATAAGTTAAAAAATAAATATGAATTAAAATAAAAAAATACTAAATGAATTAATTCCATATGGATCCTGGGGGTTAATAAAAGCCTTCTGAAGTGAAGCGATGTTTTGTGTTAGGAAAATAGGCATATGTAAACTTTATAAAATAAAATATCTAGCTACCCCCTGATCGCCTTCTGTTTTCAACTTGCGTAAAGTGTAATGCCTCTCTCATTTTACACCATTTACGCAGTTGAATACGGAAGGCGGTCCGCCAGAAGCTAGATATTTTACTTCATAACTTGTTAAATATGGAAATTGTTAAATATGGAAATCCTTTATTAACCCCCGGAGCTGTGTGGATTACTTTTATAATGGATGGATGCACTTTTTTGGGCTTCAGATTTTGGGCTGCCTTTCATTACATTATAAAGCTTGGATTAGCCAGGGCATTTTTTAATATGCCCTCCGATTGTATTTGCCTGAAAGAATAATGCCATATACATCTAGGATGGCTTGAGGGTGAGTAAATCATGGGCTAATTTTCATTTTTGGGCGAACTTTCCCTTTAATACACGTCCTCACAAAATTCACAAATTCACGATTTTGTAGTTTACACAGAGATGGAATCGTTTTAAAAAGAGATGCTTTATCGTTTCCAGGCTCCCAAAACGCTGTTGTTGTGTAAATGAATGGCCAAACATATATAATTATTTTCAGTTTTTAGTAATTCCATTTTTACACATATAACATATATGTAAAATTTGTATGTTTATTGTGTAAATGAATGGCCATTATATATATATATTATGTAAACGCAAACTTTTATTTTGGATGCGATTAATCAATTGCCCAGCACTAAAATATATATTTTTGACATTTATCTTTATGTCTTTCAAACCCTGTAAGACCTTTGTTCATCTTTGGAATACAAATGAAGTGAAATCCGTGAGCTTTGTTTATGTTGTTTTGCTCCCAATGGAGGGACAGAAAGCTCTCGGATTTCATATAAAATATCTTAATTTGTGTTCCAAAGATGAAATTATTTTGGGTGAACTAACCCTTTAACACATACTGTTTTGTCATATGCAAATTGCAATTCTGAATTTTTTTCAATTCAATCAGACTGGAAAATGTGGAAAAAAAAATGTTCATGAGATTAAAAAAAAAACTCAAAATTCTCTTTTTGTGGCATTGGAGTCCCTAAATCCCAAACAGGCCATTAGGGTGAAACTTTGTAGAAACCTTCAGGGAATTTCACCGTAAAATACAGAACATGAATGATGGAGAAATGTGGTGATTGACACCCGCTGGAGATGCTTGATTTTCTCATGATATATAGCGCATGCTGGATATTTTCAGGCTGCCCTTCAAATCTGAAAACAGATCTCAACACCACTGATGCTTTCCTTTGGTTCCCTCAGCACTGTCTGTCAAAGAGCAATGGCAGTTTTATCCTCAGAGCACCGTGTTCAAGATGCTACAGTCAAAACATTGAAATCTGGGCATACAAATGAGTTTCACTGCGATTATCTAGCCTCCCTTTAGCCAGTATGTTCAAAAATAGTCCAAAACATGCCAGTCAGTTGATTTTTAACGAGGGTTAATGAGAAAACAAAACTACAAACGGCACATTTGGGAATCAGTGCTGAAAACGTGTAATTGCCGGAAAATGAGCGGGATGGTGTGACAAAATGCTTTCAAACCACCCATAATTTAGCATTCAGTCAATGATGCCGCACGTCCTGCTTTGCCTTTCCAGTAATGATGGATTTGACGTACATTTGAAGGGCAGAGTGGAAATGAAAGACCGCCTTCAAACAATCATTCCTCCGAAACTTGCGACTATTTTAATTTTAATTTCCTCATCATGAAAGTAACATATTAAGGGGGAAAAAAATGCAAAGCAGCATTCTAAGAGTTGACAGTATATCAAGAGAAATAAAAATGTGCTGGTTGGTTAAGAAAATATGAGAAATTCTCTCTCTCCTCTGTAACTTGCTCTTTTCACTCTCTTTTTCTACTACAGATGATACAACCCATTTGGATTTATTTGGACTCAGATGTGAGCTTTTGGTGTGCCATTATGAAATATTAGCAATTATGGCCAATTTATTCCTGGTATTCATCATCACCACGATTAAATATATTTAGAGCTGGTGTTTGCAGAATGAAGCTTTTAGAAAGTAGATGGATGGAAATGTGTGTCACATGCCCTCCACTCACATATTGACTGGAAAAGGGCTTTATAGGTTTCAGGATTCAAGCGTACATTACCAAAATTAGTAATTGTTTTAAATGAACGTTTCTTGTTTTAATATTTCAATTTACAAATGATCATAAAAAGCATGCAATTACTTAAAAACTGCAACGGATAAACTGATTTTTAGAGAAAAATGTTGCTGCTAAAACAAGTTGCCAGTGCAATTTGTCCATATGATACATATGTTAAAGAGAAAACATTTGAGATGTGAAATTAACAATCAGATTTATAAAACTACACATTGTATAAAAGTAAAAAGTACAAAAAAGTACACAATGGATATCATGCATCACCAGCTATATTTTGTCTACAATTCATGCTATTACTATGACTGTTGTTTTTGAAAATACTTAATCTGTAGTAACGTTTTGTCTGTAAATAAATGTATTTGATTACGTAATGCACATTACTTGTAATGCCTTACTTTACTCCTTATATCAAAACAGTAATCTGATTACGTAATGCACGTTACTTGTAATGCATTACTTTACTCCTTATTTTAAAAAAGTAATCTGGTTACGTAATGCACATTACTTGTAATGCATTTCTTTAATTGTTACATCAAAAAAGTAATCTGGTTACGTAATGCACATTACTTGTAATGCATTTCTTTAATTGTTACATCAAAAAAGTAATCTGATTACGAATGCACGTTACTTGTAATGCATTACTTTACTCATTACATCAAAAAAGTAATCTGATTACATAATGTACGCGACTTGTAATGCATTACTTTACTCGTTACATCAAAAAAGTAATCTGATTACGTAATGCACGTTACTTGTAAAGCATTACTTCACTCGAAACAAACAGACAGACAAACAGACAGATTACTTTATTAATCTGATGGACTGATGGTAGATTGATGGGTGGAGGGAGGGACTGATGGATGGATGGACAGAAGGATGGACAGAGACAGACAGACAAACAGATTACTTTATTATGTACATTATTATGCATTACTTTACTCGTTACATCAAAAATCACTCGTAATAGACAGACAGACAGACAGACAGAGACAGACAGACAGACAGACAGACAGACAGACAGACAGACAGACAGACAGACAGACAGACAGATAGACAGATAGATAGATAGATAGATAGATAGATAGATAGATAGATAGATAGATAGATAGATAGATAGAATAGATAGATAGATAGATAGATAGATAGATAGATAGATAGATAGATAGATAGATAGATAGATAGATAGATAGATAGATAGATAGATAGATAGATAGATAGATAGATAGATAAGGGTAAATCTGCATATTCCGGTAGACTGGAGGGAGTGTGACAGTTTTCAACATGATCTGAGTTGGGTTTCCACAGTTGTACATTGAAAGGTGGAAGAGATCTTTGAAGCACATCCTCGTGTTCTGATATCAAAAATACATAAAGTTTAACTTGTATGACGTTCAATTGCGTTTGCAATATTTTGAGTTTGTATTTTTTTTGTATATATTTTATAGATTTCACATCATTTTTTACTGTTGTACTTATTGGTTTGTTAAAACACACTATTAATTGATTACTATATTATGTTTAAAACATTATCTCTCACTCAAGTGGACATCTGAAAATCTCTTTGAAAAATATGTATAAAAAAATATTTTCAAAATCTAGTTTTTCATGCCCTAAGAACAATAAAAACACGTAGGGAAAATCCTGACTAAAGTCATTTTTCATGCATGAAAGGGTTAATTACTTCAATGGGTTTTAATTAATGTTCAATCAATGCATTAAAAACAAACTTGTACAAAAGCAATGTATTATTTTTCTTCTAAAGTGATTTATTTTAATTTAGTTCCTTTTCTGGTTTTATCTTGCATAAAGGATGTTTATAATAATATTCTGGAGGAAAAGTAAAAAAAAAAGAAAAATTATGATTTAAAAAAATGATTTGGCAGTTTTTCTTGTTGTTGAGCACCAACATGGCTTCCAGACTTCAGGTTTATTCATGAAAATGAGTCTGTCCTTTGTTATTTTATGGATCTCAATAACTTGATAATACATGTCTTTTAATATGTATTCACACAACACTGTTCACCTCAGTTCAATATTTGTTGAACCTTTTAGTGAGCAAAGCGCAGGTGATCTGTTTTGTTTATGACACAGTGGTGAAATCATATTTGAGGGCCAAAACGTTGTTTTAACGAGATGGATCTATTGCCGCAGGAAAATGTCAAGACTCGAAATGTAGAGAGACCATTAGCATAAAATTAACATTTTAATTAAGCCAATCCATAAACCGCATCAAAATCCTTCATATTAATAAATGCATTTCTATTTATTGCGATCTTCAGTGGACTTCAAACAAGTGGGCCTATCCTGACCTGAAATGAAACTTCCCACATACCTCTATAAGGATCCATTATATCCATTACTTTTGGCCATCTTGGCTAAATTATGATCCATGCATATGAATTCCAGGCCAAGGGCCATGATATTTCAGAGGGTGAATCCAACTGGGAGATGCAATGAGGCAAAGCGCTTGTTTGGGGAATGATTAGGCTATAACTTCGAAGTTCGGCAAACAAAAACACAATAAATAATTAATGAGTATCTATAACGACATAAGGAGGAGCTCACAACCTCTTCTGACCTCCGTAAATGTAAGTTAACTTTTTTTAAAAATGCCATGAAGCATTTTGTACCAGGCTGACATATACAGAGGAGTAGACTTTCTTTAATGAAAGTTGTTTTTGGATGTTGTGGGATGTTATGGTCATATGCATGAAGCATAAGATCATTACTTTCTGAATCTTAATAAAGTCCATTCTCGTGCTAAGAAAACGGATTTAATACTTTAATTCACAGCTTAATTAAACCGTGTTTTAGGTGATCAACCTCTGTGGGGCCGGTTATAATTGTGTTTAATGTAGTCTCATTTTCACCCAGGCAGCCCAGTAAATGCTGGCCTCTGCAATTATGACTGTTGGCGCTACTGGCTAAAGTCAATAGGGCTTTATGTTTTATTTTTGGTCCTTTTTAAAAGGAACAGTGAAAGAGCGGCAGAATGACACAACATTCACATTCACGTTGCCTCGCAGAGTCAAGACACGTGCACAAAGCACCGTGCCACACCACTTCGACATCAAACCAAATCATAATGCACGTTACTTGTAAAGCATTACTTCACTCGAAACAAACAGACAGACAAACAGACAGATTACTTTATTAATCTGATGGACTGATGGTAGATTGATGGGTGGAGGGAGGGACTGATGGATGGATGGACAGAAGGATGGACAGAGACAGACAGACAAACAGATTACTTTATTATGTACATTATTATGCATTACTTTACTCGTTACATCAAAAATCACTCGTAATAGACAGACAGACAGACAGACAGACAGAGACAGACAGACAGACAGACAGACAGACAGACAGACAGACAGACAGACAGACAGACAGACAGACAGACAGATAGACAGACAGATAGATAGATAGATAGATAGATAGATAGATAGATAGATAGATAGATAGATAGATAGATAGATAGATAGATAGATAGATAGATAGATAGATAGATAGATAGATAGATAGATAAGGGTAAATCTGCATATTCCGGTAGACTGGAGGGAGTGTGACAGTTTTCAACATGATCTGAGTTGGGTTTCCACAGTTGTACATTGAAAGGTGGAAGAGATCTTTGAAGCACATCCTCGTGTTCTGATATCAAAAATACATAAAGTTTAACTTGTATGACGTTCAATTGCGTTTGCAATATTTTGAGTTTGTATTTTTTTTGTATATATTTTATAGATTTCACATCATTTTTTACTGTTGTACTTATTGGTTTGTTAAAAACACACTATTAATTGATTACTATATTATGTTTAAAACATTATCTCTCACTCAAGTGGACATCTGAAAATCTCTTTGAAAAATATGTATAAAAAAATATTTTCAAAATCTAGTTTTTCATGCCCTAAGAACAATAAAAACACGTAGGGAAAATCCTGACTAAAGTCATTTTTCATGCATGAAAGGGTTAATTACTTCAATGGGTTTTAATTAATGTTCAATCAATGCATTAAAAACAAACTTGTACAAAAGCAATGTATTATTTTTTCTTCTAAAGTGATTTATTTTAATTTAGTTCCTTTTCTGGTTTTATCTTGCATAAAGGATGTTTATAATAATATTCTGGAGGAAAAGTAAAAAAAAAAGAAAAATTATGATTTAAAAAAATGATTTGGCAGTTTTTCTTGTTGTTGAGCACCAACATGGCTTCCAGACTTCAGGTTTATTCATGAAAATGAGTCTGTCCTTTGTTATTTTATGGATCTCAATAACTTGATAATACATGTCTTTTAATATGTATTCACACAACACTGTTCACCTCAGTTCAATATTTGTTGAACCTTTTAGTGAGCAAAGCGCAGGTGATCTGTTTTGTTTATGACACAGTGGTGAAATCATATTTGAGGGCCAAAACGTTGTTTTAACGAGATGGATCTATTGCCGCAGGAAAATGTCAAGACCCGAAATGTAGAGAGACCATTAGCATAAAATTAACATTTTAATTAAGCCAATCCATAAACCGCATCAAAATCCTTCATATTAATAAATGCATTTCTATTTATTGCGATCTTCAGTGGACTTCAAACAAGTGGGCCTATCCTGACCTGAAATGAAACTTCCCACATACCTCTATAAGGATCCATTATATCCATTACTTTTGGCCATCTTGGCTAAATTATGATCCATGCATATGAATTCCAGGCCAAGGGCCGTGATATTTCAGAGGGTGAATCCAACTGGGAGATGCAATGAGGCAAAGCGCTTGTTTGGGGAATGATTAGGCTATAACTTCCGAAGTTCGGCAAACAAAAACACAATAAATAATTAATGAGTATCTATAACGACATAAGGAGGAGCTCACAACCTCTTCTGACCTCGGTAAATGTAAGTTAACTTTTTAAAAAACTGCCATGAAGCATTTTGTACCAGGCTGACATATACAGAGGAGTAGACTTTCTTTAATGAAAGTTGTTTTTGGATGTTGTGGGATGTTATGGTCATATGCATGAAGCATAAGATCATTACTTTCTGAATCTTAATAAAGTCCATTCTCGTGCTAAGAAAACGGATTTAATACTTTAATTCACAGCTTAATTAAACCGTGTTTTAGGTGATCAACCTCTGTGGGGCCGGTTATAATTGTGTTTAATGTAGTCTCATTTTCACCCAGGCAGCCCAGTAAATGCTGGCCTCTGCAATTATGACTGTTGGCGCTACTGGCTAAAGTCAATAGGGCTTTATGTTTTATTTTTGGTCCTTTTTAAAAGGAACAGTGAAAGAGCGGCAGAATGACACAACATTCACATTCACGTTGCCTCGCAGAGTCAAGACACGTGCACAAAGAACCGTGCCACACCACTTCGACATCAAACCAAATCATGACATGATCGAGTCATGAGGCAGTTCTTCCACATGCTATGCACTGTCACAATTTTGTTTTTGTTTTTTGTTTTTAATATTGCTTTCCAATAATATAGTACAGGCTCTGCTTCACCCAACCTCACACACAAATGCTTTTCATCTAATAATCACAAGCTTAATAAAAGCTTTCAGTGAAACTCATTGAGCACATCATTAATTCTGTTGATCTGTTGTGGTAGTGTTTACTAAAGTGTGCAGAAAAGACAAACCATATTTAATTGGGCTTAAAGCTCCAAACTGGACCCTCTTCCTCCTCATGAAAAAAGAAAAGGTTAATTAAAATTTTGCATCTCAGGAAACTACATTTTTCAAAGAAAATCATAAAGCCTAATCTATCTATCTATCTATCTATCTATCTATCTATCTATCTATCTATCTATCTATCTATCTATCTATCTATCTATCTATCTATCTATCTATCTATCTATCTATCTATCTATCTATCTATCTATCTATCTATCTATCTATCTATCTATCTATCTATCTATCTATCTATCTATCTATCTATCTATCTATCTATCTATCTATCTATCTATCTATCTATCTATCTATCTATCTATCTATCCCTCATCCATCTGTTCATCCATCCTTCTGTCCATCCATCCATCAGTCCCTCCATCCATCCATCCATCCATCCATATATCTATCCGTCCATCCATCAATCCATCCCTTCCTCCCTCTATACATCCACCCATCAATTTACCCATTTACCCCTCTATACATCCACCCATCAATTTACCCATCAGTCCATCCGTCTATCTATCTATCTATCTATCTATCTATCTATCTATCTATCTATCTATCTATCTATCTATCTATCTATCTATCTATCTATCTATCTATCTATCTATCTATCTATCTATCTATCTATCTATCTATCTATCTATCTATCTATCATCCATCCATCTGTCCCACTCTCCATCCATTAATCTACCCATCCGTCCATCTGTTCATCTATCCATCTATCTATCTATCTATCTATCTATCTATCTATCTATCTATCTATCTATCTATCTATCTATCTATCTATCTATCTATCTATCTATCTATCTATCTATCTATCTATCTATCTGTCTGTCTGTCTGTCTGTCTGTCTGTCTGTCTGTCTGTCTGTCTGTCTGTCTGTCTGTCTGTCTGTCTGTCTGTCTGTCTGTCTGTCTGTCTATCTATCTATCTATCTATCTATCTATCTATCTATCTATCTATCCCTCCATCCGTTCATCCATCCATCAGTCCCTTCCTCCCTCCATCGTCCATCCATCTATCCATTCATCCATCCTGGTGTCCATCCATCCATCAGTCCCTCCCTCCATCTATCCGTCCATCCATCCATACATCTATCCATACATCTGTTTGTCTATCTATCTATCTATCTATCTATCTATCTATCTATCTATCTATCTATCTATCTATCTATCTATCTATCTATCTATCTATCTATCTATCTATCTATCTATCATCTATCTATCTATCTATCTATCTATCTATCTATCTATCTGTCTGTCTCTCCATCCATGAATCTACCCATCCGTCCATCTGTTCATCCAGCCGTTCATCTATCATCTATCTATCTATCTATCTATCTATCTATCTATCTATCTATCTATCTATCTATCTATCTATCTATCTATCTATCTATCTATCTATCTATCTATCTATCTATCTATCTATCTATCTATCTATCTATCTATTGTGAAATTGAGGTGGAATGTATGAAACGTGTCACTTTGAATAAATGATTTATATATTAACTTTCTTCTAGCTCACTTCTCTTATGGCGAAGCAACCACTAATCCGAGCTGACTCTAATGCTGTTGAATGTGATTTTGAATAAAGCTAGGTAAATGAATTATTCACTTCAGCTGAAAGTTTCATGAGGAAGGTGATTATGTAAAGAACTGTGGTCCTTATCTTTGCTTTTCTCGTATATGTTGTTTAGTAAAGTGAAAATGAACTCTACTCTTAACAGGATTTTTACTAAAGGTCGTAACTAAATGCAAACATCTACCTCTCTTCTTAATCTTCAGGAAATATGTATAGCTTCTGTGCATTTGGTTAGGGAAAGCTGAGAGTGAATTCTTGGATTTCTGTCATTAAAACTCAAAATTCATAATCTCAAAACTCAAAAACTGGAAATTCATAGAAAGTTTTCCACAATAAATGAATAAGAAATATTTCAGATTCTAGGTCACACATCAACTAAGGAAAATGTTGACACTGACCAAGTACAGACCAACCTAATCTCATGATATAACGTAAGTATTTACAAGGTGGTGACCTCGTATAAATTTGTACAATGTGATTCTAGAAAAAATGTAAGCGTGAAGGTCCAAACCTAAATCTAACCCTCATTAAAAGGAAGCAGATTGTATGAAAACATGCAAATAACATGCAAATTCATAAAACCTTGCCACAAATTCAGCAAAATGGAAAAATTGTTGAGAACTACCATGAGATTGTGTTGTACAGATGGTCAGATTATCTTGCTTTCATTGAAGCACTAGATGGTCTTTGTAATCATGCTGGAGAATATGATAATCGTATAATTTCCCAAAAACTTGTGGAGTTTCATGCAGCTTAAGCAAAATGTGTGATGGTTCACCCAAAATTCATTAACTTACCATCGTGCCGTGACAAATCGTGCATTTATATATACACAATTATACAGATTTGGAATGACATGAGAGTGAATAAATTATAACACAATGAACTAGACGTTTTAAGGAAAAAGTGTTTGATCTGAATTGAAATGTTAAAGGTTGAAGACTTGTCTACAAAAATGCTACCTTGAAAATCTAAAGTCTTTGATAAATGTGTCAAATTCAAATTAAACGCATGAAGAAGCCCTTTTGAAATAAAGCTGTGAAAGACACTGACTGTGACAACCTGTTCTCATTCACAGTCCACGCACTCTGTCTCTCTGCACATGTGACTTTGTGTCTCACAATCCGAATGCTTCTGTTCCACAATGCACACATTGTTCATTCAGAAGGAAAAGACATTACACTTTCAAGTTTGTGCCACTGGTACTTTATGTGTGTGTGTGCACATGTCTGTCTGCTGTGTACCCTGGACAAAGGGCAGTTAGCATTTAGAAGAATTAAGGACTGTCAGCTTCTATCTGATGGTGTGAGGAAGTCCTTAAATCTCTGCGCCAGTGCGATCCGTCTCTGTCCAGCCGTCGAGCGAGAAAAAGATAGATGCATTCAATAATCGTGGTCTTGAGAAATCTGCAGGAAATGATTAAGAGTGATAAATAGGGGACAGGAGATTTTTTTTCTCACATCCATTTGACATTTTTATACCTTTGGTGCCACAGACAAGGACAAAGCAGAGAAAGTATAGGAAAACCAGCTGCCATCGAGTCAGATGTCATTTTAGGCACAATAAAGCGAGATAGTTTGAAAGCCCTTTCTAACAACACTTGAGCAGAAGACAGCATAGAAAAAGTTGGAATCTCCTGCTGAAGCACAATGTGTGCTCCGAGTCTTAAAGAGACCATATTGTGCCTATATAGATATGCAAGATGTATGATATTCCATCATGTAAGCAAAATCAACAGTGATTACAATTATATTACAAAAATATTTTCATGATTTATCACAACTTTTTTTCTTCTTTTTCATCAACTTAGATCATTACAGGGATAGTTCATCCCCCACCCCCACCCCCACCCCCAACAAAAAAATATATATATAAATGTTTGTCTGCCTTGTAGCGTTGCAGCCTGTCAGTCATATAATGCATGTGAATGGTAACACATGAGAGTACGAGAACTAGAGAACTATGAGAGTAAAAAAAAACATGCACATTCAAATCCCTGCGGCTCGTGACGACACATTGATGTCTTAAGACACAAAACGATTGGTTTGTGCGAGAAACCGAACGGTATTTATATAATGTATTTTTACCTCCAATACGCCCCTGTCCAACAGCCTTCAGCGCGCGATGTGAGGTCTATGTACACGATATGTACCAATGTACCACTTCTTCCATGTATAAAAGCATGCAGACGGTTCTACAAACATTTGTGAAAGAATGGGTCGCTCTCAGGAACTCAATAAATTCAATTTAGTAAATTCAAGCGTGGTACCGTGATAGGTTACCACCTGTGCAATAAGTCCATTCATGAAATTTCCTCACTACTAAATATTCCATGGTCAACTGTTAGTGGTATTATAACAAAGTGGAAGCAATGGGGAACAACAGCAACTCAGCCACAAAGTGGTAGGCCACGTAAAAACGCAGAGCGGGGTCAGCGCATGCTGAGGTGCACAGTGCACAGAAGTCACCAACTTTCTGCAGAGTCAATTGATACAGACCTCCAAACTTCATGTGGCCTTCAGATTAGCTCAAGAACAGTGCGTAGAGAGCTTCATGGAATGAGTTTCCATGGCCGAGCAGCTCATCCAAGCCTTACACCACCAAGTGCAATGCAAAGCGTCAGATGCAGGGGTGTAAAGCACGCCACCACTTCAGGGGTTGTGCTTGTTCCCTTAGTTCCAGTGAAAATAACTCTTAATGTTTGTGGATTGCCCCTTCCTGTTCCGACATGACTGTGCACCACTGCACAAAGCAAGGTCCATAAAGACATGTATGCGCAAGTTTGGTGTGGAGGAACTTGACTGGCGTTCCCTGATCTCAACCAGATAGAGCACCTTTGGGATTAATTAGAGCAGAGACTGCGAGCCAGGCCTTCTCGTACAACATCAGTGCCTAACCACACAAATGTGCTTTTAGAAGAATGGTAAAAAATTCCCTAAACCTTGTGGAAAGCCGTCCCAGAAGAGTTGAAGCTGGTATAGCTGTAAAGGGTGGGCCAACTCCATATTATACACATCGTATACATATATACTGTATATACATGACTTAAATATTATTATCTGTATCTTGTGCCTCAAAGTTTTATCTATATATTTTTTTTATCTTTAAAGTTTCTCAAAATATATATATATTTTTTTTTTTCTGGAACATATCTAATTATAATTCAGCATCATGAGATGTATATACTTAAAAATGCTGCATAAATAAATGCTTTATATTTTACATCTCATTGTCTGCCTCTTTCTTGATTTTATTTTATGTTAGCGATACAGTACTTACTGAGAAACTCTGAGAAAAAAATATCTGTGCAGTTGTAGGATTTCGAGTGTCACAGTCTCTAAGACATCTCATCACATTGATAGGCGTGTCAGATGAGTGTTGCCTCGTCACTTTAAGATCTCTTTCCCTGACCTCCATGGCAAATGAGCCATATACTGAGGCAGAAGTCAATGCCAGGACATGATCTATAGACAGACAAATCTCTGAACAGGACGTCTTGGAGTTTCTTTCTCTCAATAATCAGCAAACCAAAGTGGGTCATGACATAATATTAAAGAAATCATTCATAATATATTAGTCACCCTGTTTTTCTTTCCTCTGAGGAAGGCAAAAGATGATGAAGAACACTCTGGTTATTCTTTTTAAAATAATTAAGAGTGAATGAGAACTGGGTTTGTAAGGCTCTGAAATGGAAGAAGAAAAAAAGAAAAGACAAATAAAAGTACCTTAGAAGTTGTCCCTATCACTTGTCCAGTATTTTTAAGTCCTCTAATAGCAAATGATAGATCTGTGTGACAACCAGAAATGTAAGTCATTATTGAATGTCAGTCTTGACTTCTGTATTATCTCTCCTTGGAGCTACATGTCTTATTCATTAAAGGGATCCTATTATGCTTTTTCAATTTTCAACTTTAGCTAGCATTTGTAATGCAAGGTTACAAATTTCAAAGTCCTCTTCGAAGGGAGATATTTTATTTAACGGAATCCACTTTCCCAGAAATACAATGAACGACTCCTTTGGACTACATTGCATTCTTTCCCCTGATTTTATTAAGTCACAATGTTACTCATTTAAATTATCTCCACCCACGAAATTGTCAGGGTTCTGTCACTTCGGTCTAGCTTACTCCTGATTTGTGACAGAGCCCTGACATTCCTGAATTATCTTGTGTGAGCACGCAGCTTTGAGTATGCTCGAGCTGCGTGCTCTTCTGTCCTTGTGAGTTTTGTGTGCGGGTCATGGTGTTCGGATCCCAGCTCTTCAGACTAGTTTGGGTTTCGGTTTTGTGTTGGTATCCAGACATTCATGCTCCATGTGTTTGTTTTCTGTCGTGAGCGCACACGGAATGAGCATTTGCTCATTCTCGTGTGCTCTGTCTTGTCATGTGAGCGTGCGCTCTTCTGTCCTTGTGTTGTTTTCTCTATAGAATTCATGTTATGTTTGGTCTTGTGTTGTGTAGCACGCAGCTGGAGTTTTTCACTGGCTGAGTGGTTTCATGTTGTCATGTTTTGTGTGAACATGCAGCTAATGAGTTCTCATTATATCTGCATGTCCATGTCACGTTTGGTGTGAGCACATGGCTTGTCATGTTTCTTTGTGCCATGTGCTCTCATTTCTATTGTCTAACACGCCCATCTTGTTTCTTGATTATTGGTTCATTTACCCCACTTACCCTCTTTTGTTTGCTCCCTATTTATTCTCCTTGTTTTTGCAGTCCTGCACTGGATCACTGTCGAACATTCCTCCTGTTATCCTGTTCGTCAAGTCAACTCAAGTCAAGTCAAGTCAAAGTCTGAGTCCTGAGTCCACCTGAGTCCCCGCCTCATTCCTTCACCCAAACCTGACAGAAATACGCACAAAAAAAGGGGGACGAGGCCTGGTTGAAATGAATTCGAGAAGACTGTGTTGTCGCTATGTCAAACAGACACTGTTTTGTCCACCTCGTTTCCAAAACACATTTGTTTGACCATCCTAAGGCTGACGAACTTAGAGTGGTAAATTTTAAACACTGTTCCTGCAAATAATCACCTCAATGTTTATCTATGTGCTGCACATTTTACAGTGAACAGTTTCTATAAACTATGAGAGTAATGCAGGCTACACACAAAAGCTTCTCCTGAAACAGAGTTTGTAGATCACAACTTGTAAGTATGTCTTATTATTTCTAGTTGTGATCGCTATTAACAGTTCCGATTACAGGTTTTATGTTGTTGATACAATGTAAACAAAGGGAAAAGCTGTTTAGGTCCGCTCGCCTGCTAGCCAACATAAGTGTTGATACAGTCCCTGACAAAAGTCGTGTCGCTTATCTATTTCGTAGAAACACCTGCTATTAACCTGACTTTTAATTCATCAATTGGTGTTAGAAATAGCTCATATGAAAAGCTAAAACCCTCCCAAATGATGTTTATTGTACTGGAACAAATTAGTTTCACTGAAAAAAAAAGTTGTATCATTTAATCAAGACAGAAAGGTCAAATTTTGGCAAGACAAAAGTTTTGTCGCCTATACAGAAATTGAACAAATTTACTGCAAATACAAAAATATGTCAGCAAATTAAGTAATGGTGCTGTGAGATCCAAATGTATTATCTTGTATGACTTCGATGAGCTTGAAGGACTGCATCCATGCGGTTTGGCAAGGACTCAAGGACAATAAAATTTATTGATGAAGTCATCAGGAATAGCAAAGAAAGCAGTCTTGCATGCCTCCCAGAGTTCATCAATATTCTTTGGTTTCGTCTTCCATTCTTCCTCTTTCATCCTACCCCACATATGCTCAATGATGTTCATGTCTGGTGACTGGGCTGGCCAATCCTGTGAATATAAGAGGTATAAGATTTCTTGGTATTTTAGACTATTGAAGTTGCCTTCCACCCTGCAGATCTCTCACACACCCCCATACTGGATGTAACCCCAGACCATGATTTTCCCCCACCAAACTTCACTGTTTTCTGGGTGAATCTCGGATCCATGCGGGCTCCAGTAGTTCTCCTGCAATATTTGCGGCCACTGTGGTGTAATTCAACAGAAGATTCATCTGAAAAATCCACCTTCTCCCACTTTTCCAGCGTCCATCCTTTTAGCAGGCTGTGGGCTTTGGCAAATGCCACACGGTTTTTCAATTGTCTTTTGTTTAGTGCTGGCTTCTGGGCACTGATTCGACCATGGAGGCCATTTCGATACAGAATCCGACAAACTGTTCTGGTTGACACAGGGACTTCAGGTGACCAGGTTTCGTGGAGCTCTGCTGCAGTGGAAATTTTCGAGCCAACAAACGGTCCTCTCGAGCAGTTGTCTTGCAGGGTCTGCCTGACCTGGGTTTGTCATAAACGTCTCCAGTCTCTTCCAATCTTTATTTTATCCTCTGTACTTGACACTGAGACACTTTGAAGGTGTCTGCCACATCAGCAGTCGATCTGGTCTTCAGCCTCTTGATAATCAAAACTTTAGTCTCAGGGTGAATCTTAGGCATGTTTGCAGAGGTCTAGTTGCAGTTGATGTGAAGGTGTAGTGCACTGGGGTTCTTTTTATACACACCTGAGATCTAATTGATCCAATATTAGTCACAGGTGAAGCTCATATGACAAGGCGACAACACTTATGTCTTTGCAAAAATTCACTCAATGGGCTTTACCAAGCTGTGAATATTAGAATATTTTTTGACAGTTTCATTTTGCACTGAAACATTATTACAAAAGCTGTTGGGATTAAAATGAGCCATTTCATGTAAAGAAAATCTTGATAAGAAATATATTTCAGTGGCACTTCAGGTCAATTTGTACACAAGCGACAATACTTTTGTCAGGGACAGTATAGTGTTTACTGTAGCGTTTGTAAGCTCTCGCTTTTGTAAGAACGCCCCTTGCAGAAATTGACTTTCGTTTTGTGATCAATTGCGGTTTGTATTACCATTTTTTTGTATCATGTATCATGATTAAATAGTGTATAAATTGGTTTGTATTACCATAGTTTTGTATCAAGTATCATGATTAAATAGTGTATAAATTTGTATCTAAGCTGTACAAGAAGTCCCTGCATGAAATCGGTTTTGAAATTGATTCTATATCTCACCACACAACACTATTTCCCACACACTATTATGCTACTTGACAGATGAATCAGTCTCTCTAAATCCCACCTTTCTGTGAGACTACTCTGCTCTGATTGGTCGGATGACTCAGTCTGTTGTGATTGGTCTACCGTGTACAGCTCATATTTCAGAAACAAACATCCATTACCATAACTGAACTCCAGCTCCGTCTGGAGGCTTCCTGTTCCTAAAGCTCAGCGACTGTACACACTGTAAAGACAGTAACAATGACGCCAATTGTACACCAAAGCCCAGCGCGAATCCGAACCTCATTGTGTTTCTCAGTGATGCTACTCATTTTAAGGTACATTATGAGGTGTTTCAACTTTAATTCCTAACCATGTGTGTGTGTCTGTGTCTAATGTATTGCAGTGCACATGTGGGAACTGTATCAATAACAGTCCACACGCACAGCATGTTCTCGAAATCTTCTCGATGCTATCCATTAGTATCCGCTGCAGCGTTCATGGTTTCCTATGGTCTCTGCGTGGCGTGGACGGGCAATATGCTTATGTTTTATCTTGACTTCACAACGAAACGACTTGCAATTTGTTTGAATAACGATTTGTTTAATTCACTCAGAGTCAACTCTTACTTTTGAGAGACAATAACTTTATATACACTGCACTTTCAGATGTAAAGCTTTGCAGGATCTTAAAAACTTCATGAAAGGTAACTTTTAAAAAATTCATAATAGGTGTTCTTTAATTGTACGAAAACAAGGCATGTTTTCTATATCACTCTTAAATATCAGTTGCTGAGAAACACGACTAATTGGAAATCAAGAAGTTGGATATTGTCTTCAGTCACATTTGATTACATTTTCTGTGACTCACAGGTTTTTTTTTTTCTTTTCTCTCTCTTCTTTCTAGAACAGATCAAGAACATTTAGAGCCAGTTTCATGAGATCATCATTGAATCAAAGCACAAGTTGACTAGAGCTCATTTAGCAAATCAAAAAGGGCCATTTTTAATGAAATACAATATGGCACAGAGCGACCCAACTGACTTTAATAGATTATTTATCATAAGAAAACGTACTCCAAATCCCATCTGTAACTGCACAGAACAGCTCTGCCCACAGTTAGACAGCGTTTTTGAAATGTATGAAATTCCTAGCCATTCCTTTTTTATATAGGTCACTCTAGAGAACTGATAAATGGGATTGTCCAGACTAACTTCTTATCTGTTCGTTTATATGCCTCATTAAGCAGCACTCAGAGAGTTATTGATGTGCTTTGTCTAATTCATCTTTTATGTGTCTTTAGTCTGACAATCCCTCCCTAAGATCTTATCTCTGGCTGCAAAAAAACACTTTCCAGTGATAATCTTCCAGTTCCAGTTTGAATAAGGAGATACAATTTTTATTTATATGCAGTATATGTATATCCACACACTCAAATGCATTGGAGCATATGTAGTATAACACATAAACAAATTTCAAGTGTTTAAATATAGAATATAAACATTAAATATTAAAAAAAGAAAATCTCGTTTGATTTTTTAAATTAATATTAATTATTATGAAAATGTATTAGATCCGGATAGATCAGATTAAATATATTAAAAAATATATATTTTTTAGGTTAGGTTAGAGTTGCTTACATTTATTTCAGACTTCACTTATTTACTTAAAGTCTGCAAAAATTGCAAATGGAATTTTAAGTAAATCTTATTTTTGGTTGTCACAGCTCTGACAAGCATGCAGAATCCATGCTTTTCTATGTGAAATTTTATCATCAAAATGTGTTATAATGCGTATTATGCATTCCATGCTCTTTTGATTCAATTGTGCCTGGAAAAAAAATGACCTTTCGCCCACTAAGAGAGCTTCTTTATAGCTAGGGAAAAAAAAATTGTGCCTTGCAATTAATTTTGATGAATACGCTTTTGTGGTATAGTCAGCATGAAGGCCAAATTTCTGGGCGCAATTGCTATCTTGAGCTTCAGGCCCATATTTTCTCCTTCTGTATCTGTTTATGTCTCTCTCTTTCTCCCGCCCTTCTGTAATCTGCAAACATTTGACCAGCTGTTCCTTTATTCGTTTAATTTATCTCCTGCCAGTCCACACCAATGCAGTTGACAGTTAGATTATTAGCAAGACTAGTTCAAATAATAGAATTGTTGGATCACGGGGACCCAAGTTTGATGTCCCATCCTATTCCTTCTCTCCTAGGGCTGTCAAAACTTGCATTGGAAAACACACTGTCCTGAGTTTAGCTCCAACTTGCCTCAACACACCTGCCTGGAAGTTTCTAGTATGCATAATAAGAGCTTGGCTGTGTCCAAAATTGCCCTTTTTACCATTAAAAGGGTTAGGCAACCTCCCCTCAAAATCCTCATTGGGTCAATGGATGTCTGCATCAGAGTATGTTGCAGTAAATGTTTTCTCAACATTTATTAGTACAACAGAACCAGTGGCGGCTACTGGTCTGTCAGAGAGGGGAAGCTCATTTTGGGCTACATCATAAAATTGTCTATTTATTTAAAAGTAAATTCGGCGTTCCTGAAACAAGGAATGTGGTGTATAATTGTGTGAAATGTATGATGAAAATCAAGCAATTTCGCCAAGCAAATATCAAAGAAATAGGTTGCAGCAGTTTTTATTTCGACTGAACTTGAGAAATCCGCGATGGGACTGAGCGCGAATAGCTTCAGTGATTCCTTATAGTACAGAATCGCTGTCAGTCACCCATTTTCCAAACTGCTGGTTCAATGTGGCATAATATCATATCACTTGGCATGTTTGGTTCAATTCAAACAAACCCTGGTGTGATTGCTCTGTTAGTGCGGTTCATTTGAATAAGTGTGAACGCTGCCATCTGAACCCTGGTGCAAACCAAATGAAAGGACAGAGAGCACTTAAAAGACGGGTCTCAGCCCGCTTCCAAACAAACTCTGGTACAACATGGACCAGAGACATGTAAATGAACCAAAAACAGGAAAATGGGAGCCTAAAAAGGACAGAATGCTCACGCATACCTGTTTTTTCTCGCTCGGTACAGGTGTCAGAACCGCATCTCCTCACAGCAGATCTTCGTTTGTGTGTGATGGAGGGATTCCTGCTGCTGTTTTGACTCCTTTACACATTTTATAAGCACACAGCATTGTTTTGGATGTTCGGTAAAAGACTGTTTGTGTTTGTGTATCAAAAAAGCATCAATAAAGCCAAAAGTAGACTTTACACAAGATCTTGACCAAAAATGTATTCACCTCTTGATGGAAATAACATCTTGATGAAAATAAATGTTGTGATGTTATTTCCATCAAGAGGTGAATAAATTTTTGGTCAAGATCTTGTATTGACAATGCAAGAGTCCATCACTCTGTAAAGTCTCCTCCAGCACATCCCAAAGACTTTCAATCAATTTAAGGTCTGGACTCAAAGGTGCCAGCTAATCTGTGGAAACGATCCTTCATGCTCCCTCCAAACCATTCTTTCACACTTTGAGCCTGATGAATCTTGACATTGTCTTCCTGAAATATGGCCACAATGTGTCTTCCAACAAATATCCTACACACTCCCTCAATTAGGGTTAAAATCATTGCTTTAAGTGGGCCGGTATACGCGCCGGTACTCAGTACTGCCACTTCCAAATATAGCTCTTGAGCGTACCGCCACCTCTCCGTGCGCCCAGAACGTGCTTTTAGCGTACCGGTAAGCTCATTTGCACTTCTGTTTTAATCCTTACCTGCACCTTTTCTTGTGTACCACTACTTCTCGCCTTTATAACGGACGCCCAATTGTTTAGTAATTAAGTGGTGTTATTACTGTAGGTGTGTATTGCCTTGTTTATACTTTCGCCTGGCCTGCTTTGCTATAAACAAAGATTTGCATGAGCCGTTCCTACATGACGCTGATGATAAAATGTGTGTCCCATTTGAATTGTATTGAGAATGTAGTAAAACACTACGGAGAAAGTTGAACATGAGCTAAAACTGCCATGACTGATCAAAAGAGAGTTTCTAACTGTGTTGCTGTTTGATTAGAAAAAAGAATGAAAAAAGTTAACATTGGCCTGCATGGTAGCTGTCAATGATCTCGCTTTGTAAATAAGCCCTTATTGTAACAAATGCTATAGTTAAACAATTACAAGAACTTTATGTTAGTTTTAATGGCTACAAGTTAAAAAGAGCTTTAAAATCTTGAATTGACTAAACAATTCCCATAACCACGCCCCTAACAAAGCCCCGCCCCCTTTGGTGAGTACCAGCACTTTATTTTTTCCACTTCAAGCAGTGGTTAAAATAACTGTTGTCAAACATGCTAGAAACACAATCACTGCAATAATGATCCAATCATTGTCTCTTAAGCATTTACCATTATCCAAATTGCATTAAGTAGCATTATTTACTGTCATATGCAATAGCCTAAACCCTTTATACTTCTTTATACATTCAACGTCATAAAGTATGTCTCCATGGATATCCCATTTCACATATCCCATAAGTCACAATGTATAAGTTATGATTTTCTTCAACAAAAATACAAAATGAACATTAAAGAAGACATATTTTCTTTGATGGCAGAAGGTTCAGAGGTGTGGTGATAGGCTATTTTGTTCTGTTCCTTGACCTCAAGAACACTCCATGAATGTACTTCAGAAACTAGAGGAAGAGAGACAAAGCAACGGATCTATAGCAGAGGGGACAGAGCAATCAGCAAGAAAAGAGACTACTTTAGCAAAAGGTCTCATTTTATGCAAATCTCAAATTAACTTTATGATGATGCCTATAGGAAGTAAATTATATACAATTAAGCTTTATAAACGAGGAGCATTCCATTTCCTGGAGTTTTATGCCAGATTGTGTGAAACTGAGGAATTTAATAGGGCAGCTTTAAATGGAATGGGAAGATGCAATCAAAAGCAATATAGAACAACTGTGAAACTGCCACATGCACACACTTTGGATTTACAGCCAATTACAAAAGCGATGGTCAAAAAAGGTTGACAAAACCTTTTTCTGAAATTCTATGATGCAAGTGTATAGCCTCATGGCAATTCAACAGATATTATGAGCTATTTACATCATTACCCCGGCATAGAAGCGCAGATGGGGCCAGAATAACACACACTCCGCACTATTTTGTATGTGAACACTTATAGTTCTAGCTTTGTGCCAACTAAATGAGCACTACAGCACTGGGTGTGTTTATAGCAAAAGTATTGGGATTTCACTGCGATTTAGGTTGTGTTCACACTTGTACAGTAGTTTGGTTCGCTTGGTTAATTTGGTCTGGATCCCAAAAAATGTAGTCCTGGTCATTTTAACACCGAACCTAAAGATACTGATCCTGAAGGCATAGGGATACGTTCACAACCTTATTGGTCGGCTTTTATTACGTATATCACAACAGAACTTGCCGGACATTAAAAACAATGTAGTTTTTGTGCTGGGCTAAACTGTATGTGCGTAGCTACACGTGATAGTATTCTGACCAGCTGAGAACTCGTGACAAGCTTATAAAATGTGTAACGGAGTCAAAACAGTGGCAGGAATCCCTCCGTGACACACACAAAAGAAGATCTGCTGTGAGGAGACAGTTCTGATGCCTGTGCCGAACTGTGATGGGCAACATCACTACTATGAAGAGAAAAAACAGGTATGCGTGAGCATTCTGACCTTTTTAGGGTCTCATCTTCCTGTTTTTGGTTTGTTTACATGTCTTTGGTCCATGTTGTGTTCATATTTCATTCGAACTGCACCAGAGATTGTTTGGAAGTGGACAGAGACCCATCTTTTCAGCGGTCTTGGTGCGCTTGATTGGTGCGCACCAGGGTTCAGATGGCATCGTTCACACTTATTCATATGATCCGCACAAACAGAGCAATTGCACCAGAGTTTGTTTTAATCCAACCAAACAGGCCAAGTGTGAACACCCTAAAACAAAAACTGCCTTATAGAGAAGCTTTCTGTAAAAGTACAACATCAGCTGACGTCTTGAAAATCAAGCATTAGATTTTAGATTTACTCGCTCACAAACTTATCCATGATATCTCAAATCAGTGAAACAGCGTTTATGACACACGGACACATTATCTGGTGCAACAGCCTGCCATCTACTCTTCCTTAATGGACAAAAATGCCAAGAATAATGTCAAGGACTGATATTGTCTGACAGTGAACTGAAACAGGTAGAGGAAATTATTCTTCTTCTTAACCCCGTTATGACTATTACACCCCTCTCGAGCACTGAAACAATCCTCTGTCTCAATGATCATCCCTCTGGAGAAAAAGATTCTACAAACTATGAAACCAAGAGATGAGGACAGTCCAACCATAGTCTGCCAAGACAGCCATCGCTCAGGACACGGAAAACAGATACACAGAGTCTAACCTTCAGGTCCTTCTCCTCAGAGCCTCATCCATTGATCTGAGGTTTAAGGGCACGTACACACTACAGTTTTTGCTGCGTCAGAGAATACTGCAAGTACAACAATTTCAAAGGTGATGGTGCATTGCAAGAATGTAAAGGAAGAGGGGTTTGTGAAAGTTAGATTCTTAGGGCACAATAATGTAAGTCCAATTGCAAAATAGACTATAGTGTCTGTGATTATTACAAAAAGACTATTTATTTAAATATGAAACCTACATATTCTGTGTGTCTGTCTGTGTGAATGAATGGTGCACGGTGCATTCGCTGTGTTTTCAACCTCTGCCGCCTCATTGTATACAAGTAGGCTACACACACATTTTTAGTACTTCAGTACTTCACACACATGCTGCTTTTTGCGGATGATGTTGTCGTGCTGGCCTCCTCAAACCAGGACCTTCAGCGTGCACTGGGGCGGTTTGCAGCCGAGTGTGAAGCGGCTGGGATGAGAATCAGCACCTCCAAGTCCGAAGCCATGGTTCTCAGTCGGAAAAGGGTGGATTGCCCACTTCAGGTTGGTGGAGAGTTCCTGCCCCAAGTGGAGGAGTTCAGGTATCTTGGGGTCTTGTTCACGAGTGAGGGAAGGATGGAACGAGAGATCGACAGGCGGATCGGTGCAGCTTCTGCAGTAATGCAGTCGATGTACCGGTCTGTCGTGGTGAAGAAGGAGCTGAGCTGTAAGGCAAAGCTCTCGATTTACCGGTCGATCTACGTTCCTACTCTCACCTATGGTCATGAGCTGTGGGTCATGACCGAAGGACAAGATCCCGGATACAGGCGGCGAAATGAGCTTTCTCCGTAGGGGTGGCTGGGCGCTCCCTTAGAGATAGGTGAGAAGCTCAGTCACCGGGAGGAGCTCAGAGTAGAGCCGTTGCTCCTCCACATCGAGAGGAGCCAGCTGAGGTGGCTAAGGCATCTATTTCGGATGCCTCCTGGACGCCTTCCCAGGGAGGTGTTCCAGGCACGTCCCACCGGGAGGAGGCCCCGGGGAAGACCTAGGACACGCTGGAGGGATTATGTCTCCCGGCTGGTCTGGGAACGCCTCGGGGTTCCCCCGGAAGAGCTGGAGGAAGTGGCTAGGGAGAGGGAAGTCTGGGCGTCTCTGCTTAGACTGTTGCCCCCGCGACCCGGCCCCGGATAAGCGGAAGATAATGGATGGATGGACACACATGTACTTCATCTCCAGAGCTGCTCTGAGAGTCACTTCATTTAGCTTTCCTTTGATAAAACTATTGTCATACACGCACAGAAACTCAAAATGTCTTCACAGCAACCCTTCAAAATAAAAGTTTGATTTAACTTGAAATTGTGACATAAATAAACTACTGTTGTACAGTAGAATTTAGCTACATCTCAATGTAAATAACACTGATAACAATAAATGTAAACTTTATTTAAGGAATAATCACAATTTCCTTTCATGTTTTATTTTTTAACAGTAAACCTCTGCATGTTGATGTTTTATGCCTTCATTTGATTAGCAGAAAAATTAAAATACACAAACAAAAATTTATAAAATTGTTGTTTTTATGAATTCAATAATTTAGACATGCTTATAATTATAAATATAGACATGCTTTTTTATTATAATTATGATGAATGCTGTTTTATGCCTTAATTTGATTGCCAGAAAAATTAAAATATAAAAACAAAAAAATTATAAGTTGTTGTTTTTATTAGTTCAATAATTTAGACATCCTTTTTGATTATAATTTTAATTTGATGATTTTTTTATATAATTAAACCATTCAATTGTAATCCAGAAAACAAATAAATAAAATGTATTTCGTTGGGCCCTAAACATGTAATTTGTGTTAAACTTTTAATAAATTGTTGTTATTGCCACATGTTTTTTGATTACTAAAATGCAATTTAACCATTAAAATTAAGTTAGATTAAATGGAATAAGTCTAAATAACTTAAAACATTAAAAACTGAAATCAAGTGAATTTAGGCAAAAAATGGATATTAATTTTAAGCCAAAGATTTGCTAAAGATTATATAAAGGGGTAATTTATGTATTAATTTAGATTCATTTAAATTTATTTGTTTATTTAAAGATTAACTTGAAAACAAACATAATCTAAATGTAAACATAGAGGGAATTCACTGATATTACACTGATATACAAATATACACTGATATACTGATATACAAATATCCAATACTGAGCAATAATTTTTTTTTTTTTTTGCTTCATCAGAATAGGTTGACACTTGATGATTTTTGTTGCATGGACATAATTTGGATATGTTAAAGGGTCAAAAAGAAAAGTCACCCTTGGCCTCAAAAATTTGCATCATAAGAGATGAATGAGAAATACAACAAAAAAAAAAAAACGAAAACCTACAAATCAGCCACACAAAAACGGGTCTCTAAAATATCAAGTGCAAAAAAGACACAATTATTTACTGCATTTTAATATGAAATACTGATTTGATTGAAAAAAATTATTTACAAATATATTTTCAATGGGGAAAATAGCTCATACTACTTTTGCATAGTATCATAAAATCACCTCAAATGTTTGAACAAATAATTGTTCAAAATGTTGAACAAAAATATATTACATTGGTTTCCCTGATGCTTCAAGGCTTCGGTCACTTTTGACCACAAAGGAGCCAAGTGTAACCACTAATGAAGAGGACCAAAGGGTTTAAAAAAGAAAAAGAAAAAAAGAAGTATTTTGCCAAAATCATAATGAGGCACAGATGATAGCATTCACGGATGCAGATCTGCTTGCATGGTGGAAAAAATATTTTTTATATAGCTAAACTTTCAAAACAACACCACTGTCTCGCAAACTTCAGTGCCAATTTTCTCCACTGCAGGAGACCTTGTTACCACAAGCAAGTCACCTTGCAAAGAAAAATGTTATTGCAGACGAACATGAATACAGAATCCTCACATGATATACAGCTTCTTCATGCTAAATCTATTTGAGTCCAGTTTGAAATTAATTCAAATGATTTGTATATTGTTTTGCATATGCTTACTTTGGAATTGGGAATAGTATTGCCCTCCCAATAAGTCATTTGCATTACAAACACGCGCAAAAACTATTTGTACCACAACGCATGTACACAATCTGCTGGCGGGAAAGAACAAAGATTTGAGCTTTTAAGCAGCTTAAATGAATCGGAAACATCGATAGCTGATACTTTGTTATAAGCTTTAAGAGAGTAAAAACAGTCTGACTTATTTCAGATGCAAAGGTTTGAGATGGATGAGTGGGCTTTCAACTACAGCATGGTATGACTTTCACATGCTAAGAGAACAGATGTGCATGCACCACTGTCGGGCATGACCTAACAAAGGTGGATTTGTACATGAATTGAGTTGGCCTTTTGTCCTCATATAAACGTCAAAGCAAGCTACTCTTTTATCAATGTTTTATAAACAAGTTTCGGGAGAAGCTCGTTCAGATAATTGACACAGGAGGAGGCCAAAAGCTCGAAGCCCTCCCTCTGGACAGCACGCCAAATACACATTTAAACGTACTCTCCATAAAATCATATGCGAACTAAAATATAAGTGCGAACTCGTGAATGACAGAAGTATTCAAGATACTGGGTCACTGTGAAAAATGTTTTCAACTGGTCGTTGCAGATATTGTAACACCACAAAAATGAAGTTATTTTTAGAAAACAGAAGATAATGGGTGTTCTAATGGGGGGAGAGGGAGAGGGAGAGGGAGAGGGAGAGGGAGAGGGAGAGGGAGAGGGAGAGATTATCAGTAGTGATTAAGTTTTTCATATGTCCCAGATATCATGATGGCCTTTTCAATGAGGACTGAGTCATTAAAATACATACATATACACCAAATCAGGCATCAAATTATGACCACTGACAGGTGAAGTGAATAACACTGATTATCTCTTCATTAGTTAGTTTTAGTTAGTTAGTGGGTGGGATTTATTAGGTATCAAGTGAACATTGTGTCCTCAAAATGTATGTGTTAGAAGCAGGAAAAATGGGCAAGCGTAAGGATTTGAGCGAGTTTGACAAGGGCCAAATTGTGATGGCTTGAAGACTGGGTCAGAGCATCTCCCAAACTGCATCTCTTGTGGGTTGTTCCTGGTCTGCAGTGGTCAGAATCTATCAAAAGTGCTCCAAGGAAGGAACAGTGGTGAAACGGTGACAGGGTCATGGGTGGCCAAGGCTCATTGATGCACGTGGGGAGCGAAGGCTGGCCCGTGTGGTCCGATCAAACAGACGAGCTACTGTAGCTCAAATTGCTCAAGAAGTTAATGCTGGATCTGATAGAAAGGTGTCAGAATACACAGTGCATCGCAGTTTGTTGCATATGGGGCATTCACTCCTATTATAAGGCTTGGAAGAGCCAGGATATTTTTTTTTAATATTACTCTGATTGTGTTTGGCTGAAAGAAGAAAGTCAAATCCACCTAGGATGGTTTGAGGGGGAGTAAATTATGAGTTTTTTGGGGTTAACTAACCCTTTAAGCATGAAGCAGCAGTTCTAAACCAACCTCATCGCTTGAAAATACACAGATAAGAATGTATGAATTCACCACCAATTTGCCAAAACATTTAATAGTTAGGCTGTCATGAGACTATGGGAAAGGAAGAGGTGCCACATATGAACTCACATTGCATCAATATCTCAGAGCACATTTACTAAACTCAAGGCCATGGCTCCAATGCCCCCCATTTTGAAACACCCCAACAACAGAAAAAGACAACACCACCTCTTTATCCTCTCAAAATGATAACGGTTGTTCACCCATGTTCATCATTTCAGCCGATCAGCTCGGCCTTCCTGTCAGAGAGTACGTCACACATCTCTACACTTTACGATCTCTTCCAGACGGTGTGTGTGTGTGTTTGGCTGAGATTCACACAGAAGCTCGTTGAGCTTAAGGATTCCATAGGGACATGTTTTCTTTTAATAAGACAAGAAAGATGCCAATTATAGGCCCTTTGGTTCTTTCTGACCCTCCAAGCTATGCCTTAAATTGGTTCGTTTCAAACACATCTCGCTGGGCTGTTCTCTCCCAGCCTGAGAGTTATGAACACTTCTCTTCTCCTTTTCCAAACAATCAGCCTTTTTTTGGAAAAATAAGGGAACAGTGAATGTTAGTAGAGAAAATTACATAAGTTGTTTACATACCAGCCCCTTTGTTGCATAAATTCAGCATTTATAACTTTATCTTTGCAAAAATAATGAATGATACACACATTTTGTACAAACTGTGCTCCAATTTAAATCAAACAGATAGAAGTAGCAGGCTCAGTCAACCGATTGCCCCGCCTAGTTTAACTAGGTACAAGCCTTAGTAACATTCTATTTATAAATCTTTGTCTGATGAAGAAGATTATCAGCAAAGACACATTTTCACCCTGCAATATTTAAGCAAAAATGTCATATATAGTCCATATTGTCTACTATGCTTACCTGCAATCCACAGAAACCAAACCTGGACCTGGTTCCACACCTGCATGAGCAAATTGAACCTGTACTCGGGTGTCACGATGCACAAAGGAAAACTGAAGTGAGGACTCAAATGCAAGGGAATAAAACATAAACACAAAACAAAAACCCACGAGGGAGGAGGGGTCAAAACGAGAAATACAAAACCAACTTGGAACAGAACATGAACCATCACAGGGAAACCGGAAACAAATGACATTGATCCGACACAAGACGAGGAGGCACAAATCAGGAGGGAAACAGGTGGGGCCAATTAAACAATAACCAGATAATAAGAAGGGTGGGGTCCAGCCGGAAGACAAGAGCACATGGCCCAGAAATAAACTAAAACACCACATGTGCAAAACAAGACAGGACAGACGTGACATCAGGTAAATACATTTCCCGATCATTTTCTCAACTGAGGTGTCAGCTGGAGTTTTGTACAGTAATTAGAAGTCAAAGTGTGTAATATAATAAGATAATATTTGTTTGTATTGTACATAGCTATAAGCAAATGTTCTTCGGTTGTTGTTGTTTTGTAAGCTCCTTTGGTTCAGGACTTGATTTTGCTGTAAATTTCACTTTCTTGCACACTATAGGTTCATTATGTCAACGTATTGATTTTCATTAGATCAGCATATTGATCACTTTAAAGCAATTGACATACACCGATCAGACATAAGAGGATCACTGACAGGTGAAGTGAATAACACTGATTATCTCTTCATCACGGCACCTGTTAGTGGGTGGGATATATTAGGCAGCAAGTGAACATTCTGTATTCAGAGTTGATGTGTTAGAAGCAGGAAAAATGGGCAAGCATAAGGATTTGAGTGAGTATGACAAGGGCCAAATGATGGCTAGACGACTGGGTCAGAGCATCTCTAAAATGGCAGCTCCTGTGGGGTGTTTCCCGTCTTCAGTGGTCAGTATCTATCAGAAGTGCTCCAAGGAGGGAACAGTGGTGAACCGGTGACAGGGCCATGGGTGGTCATTTATGCACGTGGGGAGTGAAGGCTGGCCCGTGTGATCCGATCATAAAGACGAGCTACTGTAGCTCAAATTGCTCAAGAAGTTAATGCTGCTTCTGATAGAAAGGTGTCAGAATACACAGTGCATCGCAGTTTGTTGTTAATGGGGCTGGATAGCAGTCACAGTCAGGGTGCCCATGCTGACCCCTGTCCACCGCCAAAAGTGCCAACAGTTGGCATGTGAGCAACAAAACTGGGCCAATGGAAGAAGGTGGTCTGGTCTGATGAATTACGTTTTCTTTTACATCACGTGGATGGCTATGTACGTGTGCGTCGCTTACCTGGGGAACACATGGCACCATGATGCACTATGGGAAGAAGGCAAGCCGGCGGTGGCAGTGTGATGCTTTGGGCAATGTTCTGCTGGGAAACCTTGGGTCCTGCCATCCATGTGGATGGTACGTTGACACATGCCACCTACCTTGTTGCAGACCATGTACACCCTTTCATGGAAATGGTATTTCCTGGTGCCTGTGGTCTCTTTCAGCAGGATAATGCGCCCTGCCACAAAGAAAAAATGGTTCAGAAACTGTTCGTGGAGCACAACAAGTTTGAGGTGT
The DNA here is from genome assembly GCA_023029165.1 of Gobiocypris rarus. Lineage (NCBI taxonomy): Eukaryota > Metazoa > Chordata > Actinopteri > Cypriniformes > Gobionidae > Gobiocypris > Gobiocypris rarus. The sequence continues at coordinate 41,653,778 of CM040914.1, forward strand.
TGACTTGGCCTCCAAATTCCCCGGATCTCAATCCAATCGAGCATCTGTTTGATGTGCTGAACAAACAAGTCCGATCCATGGCGGCCCTTAAAGGATCTGCTGCTAAAATCTTGGTGCCAGATACAGCACACCTTCAGAGGTCTAGTGGAGTGCATGCCTCGGCAGGTCAGGGCTGTTTTGGCAGCAAAAGGACCAACACAATTTTAGGAAGGTGGTCATAATGTAATGCCTAATCGGTGTACATTTGGTCATTAGTAAAATGATTACCCAGTCATTCCAGGTAATTTAAACCAGTAATTCCTGAATAGTCAAACATTAAAAAACACATTAAGAAATATGGGATACTCTGGAAAAGTATTCCAAATTGCTGTACTTTTTGTTGTGGTGTTTTTCTTGCTTTAAGCATAAATTAAGTCGGCATGAAGCAGAATTTGTGGTAGTATTATCTTTTATTATCTTGTTTGAGTGAAAGAGTGTCTCAAACAAGAAATATACATCGGTGGGACTTTTGTTCATCAAGAATTGATTGGACTGTTGGATTGTTGTGTTTTGCTATTACTGGATCTCATGTGACTGACAAGTTGATCCCGCCCTCGTGCCAGTAAACATGTCATCAGAGAAGAGGAGATGTTGCTGCAAGAGGGAGAAGGGAAGTTATTTAAGATTACAAGGGTGCATGAATTTAAAATAGTATAATGATGTGCACGGATAAAACATTTATGATGAATACAGAAATATTCAATAAAAATAAAAAAATTCAATTTTGATTTCATGGTGACTTGATTTTTATTTTTTTTATCTTACCTCCCGAGTCTGCCCTCTATACTATAGTACCTGAAATTCATTCAACCTGTCTCTCTCTCTCTCTCTCTCTCTCTACCTTTGGCTGTCTCTGTCTATCTGTCTTTCTGACTCCTCACCTGTGTGTTTCTGTCATGTTCAAAGCCTCACACACATACACACAGGTGAAAAGAGGTGAAGTCAGGGGTGATGAGTCGGTAGCACTGTGAAAAGTGTGCTGGGTGGATGCTGAATGACTCCGGTCCAGTTGAGAATAGACCTTTCAGGCTGTAAATAGATGGATATTTGCAGCTAATTATAGGATGAATGAAATTTCAGGTGGCTTTGAAGACTGTACATCTTCAATTAAAGGCAATACGATTTTTACAGGGGTGACTTAAGAGGGTGTCATTGACAGTGAATTGCACAGGTCATCTCAATACAAAAAGATTTTTATTGCATTGAAATTATAAGGAAAATTACATGAATACATTTAGCAACTCCTTAAAGAGATATTTTATCTAAAAAAAACTTTTTTGTTATTCTAGAATTTTGACACATATATGAGTGGTCACTGGCAAAGACATTTGCACATGACGTCCTCCATAATCACATTATAGGCCCCGCCCACTGGCGCATCCCATCAAAATTAAATGTAACCCATTATAATCACTGATGCTGTCTACACTGGATATATATATATATATATATTGACTCTGTCGACAGGACAATGGAGAGTGAAAGAACGTTCGCTTTGATGCAGCCTGTTGAACAGCTCATTTGTGTCTCTGTACTTACTTCAGAAGGATACCAGAGTCAAGAACAAGTGGATGGTTATTTTAATGGTGTCCTGAATCATGTCGGAGGATTATATGTTTTTTTTTTTCTGAGCATTTTGTGTTGTAAACGAGGCACAGTCTAATGGGGAGTTCACAAAGAAACTTTTGTATAAAGATGAAGCAGCCTACTGTATTGGAACTGACAACAGCTACATCACAAACCATATAGGTAAATGATTTCAAAAAGTTTTGACATTATAAGTAAACCTTAAGGAACATTAAAATAATAATACAATTCTATGTCATGACCCATTTAAAGACTCACTTAAGTGCTTTTGAAGCGTGCAGCATTATTGAATGGTTGACGTAATTTCCACTGAAACAGAAAGACGGGGTGGGGCATATTGAACAGCCCCTCCCCTTTTTTTTAAAAAGAGCCAGTAGCGTTTAGTTAATATCACAGCTCGCCAGAACCGTTGAGCTCAGTAAAGACGCAGTTTCCTCCTAATCTCCTCCCTATCGCTTTAAAATATAGTATTCTGTGCAGAATTTTAAATCTGTCCCATATGTTTCCGGGTCTGCACTGACTCGTGCATATGACCCGCTCTGTACTATCGTGTCTCTGGACCGGAGCAGACTGTGTGCTGTAGCGACACTAACGTGAAACCAGACCTCATTTGCCCCAATGGAAAACATCCACCGTCTGAATCGTTCCCTATCCCCATATACAGTGTCATTCACCATGTAAAACAGTAAATGTGTGAACAAGTGACCGATTTTTAGCCGCAGCTTCAGCATCTATTTGGGGGGGGCAGGGGGCTGGGTGCTTCAGATTCTAGAGAGCATTTGATTGGACAGAAAATGTGATGAGAAGCTGAAGTGCAGAGCGCTTTGGGCGAACTATGGGTTTAACTTCCATGAAGCTGTAAACAATCAGTGAAAGGCTCACTCTATGAACGCAATAATATCTTTTTTATTAACTGTGTTCAATGAGATGACATTATTCTACTCACCCTTCAACCATAGAACATTAAAAGGACATTTAAAAGTGTAAAAGCATCAACAAGGTACTTCCAACAGACCACGAATAACCCCAAAAGCATGATTCTTTCCACAGCAATAACAGACAGGTTAAATATCACTGCGAGTTTGGCAAAAGATGGATTTGAACCCAGGTCGATCGCGTCAAAACCTAGTTACTTAAGATTTACTGACTACACCCCTGAAGATGTTGAAATATAGGCGTCTTTTTTTATCTTGTTTGGCCCAACCAGGCATTGTTAGACGGAGCTAGTGCGAATAGCACTTGCCAACAAGGCGCACTATTTGCACTTGGAGTAAAAAGACAAGTTCACCAAAACGGAATTACCACCCATAATTCAAAATGCACTAGATGTATAATTAATTGAATTGCTGGTATAAGAGCGCCAAAAGGTGCGTACACATGCTCTTTATTTGGCATGCGCATGAGAACATTTTAACATCAGTTTCTGCCTTTATGAATCCAAAATTGTTACTCACTTTTGACACATGTAATCCATGATGTTCAGGATCAAATCTGATCATATGTGTTTTATAATTGAGGCCCCAGGTATGGAGTGACATGAAAGTGAACAAATTACAGAATTTTCAATTTTATGTGAACTATTACTTTAATCAGCATCTAATGGACCAAAAACATAGCTAATAGGTCCTTACGGAATGGCACAGAATATTAAACTGCAGTAAACTTGGCAAATACAGCCCATAGCACTAAACTGTCTGCTGTCTTTAGCCAGCTAGCATATTTCAGTTAGAATTCGCTTTCATCTCTGCATCCCCCCCCCCCCCTCCTCCTCTCTCTCTCTCTCTCTCTCTCTCTCTCTCTCTGCTCACTGAAACTCAATTTCATAGAAGTATGAGATATTGATTCCATAGGCAATGTGCTTGTGTCCAAGCTGTTACATTAGCTGTAGCCCTAATCAGGAGCCTGAACGTGCGGGGTTTGGGCATAAATCTCTCCCTTTTCGCTCTCTCTCCTTCTCCAATCCCTGGAAAAGACCCTGTCATGGTGATGTATTAAAGTCAAGCAGGTCTGAATATCCTGCGACAGGCCTCCAAACACAAATCAAAGCTCTGGGCAGGAGCAATATGTAAAACCATAGGCTTTGTGTCCGTTGAGGGAAATCCTGCTGCGTTAGAGGGGAAAAAATATAACGCGTCCCTTGTCAGTTAGGCTCAAATTAAATAAAACACTGTTTAGTGGAGCAAAGAGCTGCATAGGTCTGACTTTAGAAACACAGTGCAGATGCAATGGGAGGGAAGAGGCTGCGGGTGGTTAACTCTGGAGCCCATTTCTCTGGCAAGCGCACCGTCATTGTCCAAGGCTCACCAGAACGTAGCAGGTCTTTGCAAAAATTCAGAGTCTAAGAATTGGCTCCTTTGTGAGCTGCAATTTGAATTGAATTTGAACATGCTCTATAGGATGTTGAATTGGAATGGCAGGAAGTTACAATTCACTAAATTTCAATTCAAACCTCAAAGGGTTGTGTTTTGTGTGCGTGTGTGTGTGTGTGTGCGTGTGTGTGTGTGTGTGTGCGCTTTAAACAGCTTTATGCTCAGCTCCATCTTGAAGACGTTCATGTCAGTTGCTGAGTATTTTCTCCTTAAAACTGCAGTGAACCAAAGATGTGGTTTGAAATGGTTAATGTCGACTTCACAAACGACCTTGTAACCAATCACGTCAACGTGTGGGCGGGATTTAGCATATCATTAACTATGGCTCTGTCCCAAATGGCACACTTCATGTCCACTTTCGTTCTTGTGGACTTACAATGGCCGCTGCGTGTGCGTGCCCCTTAAGTCAAGAGCGTAGGGTGTACCATTCGTCATTTAAGCTTATAGAAGGGTGCTCGTGAGCTCTTCAGCTGAGCCCGCAAGTTCCCGAGCTACGCAGAGGACTTCTACCCGGCAGTCAAAGCGGCATTACGTCGTGAAAAGTGTGGAGTCAGAGGAAGACTTTGAGGGTTTAAGGTACCATTTGGGATAGAGCCAATGACCGCAGGGGAGTCTCAAGAGAAGCCAGGTTATCCATGTATATTTTCAGTTGATATAAAAAATCAGGTACTTTTAGCAATATAGGTGAATTGTGTATATTACGATGTTATGATTAACTACATGCTTTTGCAGACATTACATTAATATCACATGATCCACAATAATTCTAATATGCTGATTTGATATTTGTTATTGTATGTTCTTGCTAAATTACTACCAAACGTAAGATTGTTGCCTATCATAATAGTAGAATAATTACATTATAGTATAATAATTCAAAAATACTTACATTATAAATAATTTGTCATTTTTTTCTGGTAGTTACCCCTTTATTCCCCATATATTACATATTGTTCCCTTAAACCTACATGTATGTATACTTTATACCCTATAATTATATAATTATAGTTAATATATATAATTATAATTCATCTTACAGACCCCAAACTTTTGAACGCATGCATTTTAACAATTAAGTACAATGTGGTTATTAATAAAAACCACTTAAGGAATTGATATGAAGAGAGACATTTCCACAAATATCCATTCACACTGACAGTTCATTCACAACCAGTAATAAGAGCTCATCTATTACACAAATACTTTCTGCATACTGATATATTGATACTCAATTCTAGTCAGAATATGATTCTGATGCTGCTCCATTGGGCTGTGATTATGGGGCGTGTTTCAACCAAACCAGGAAAGACCATAATTGGATAGACCTACAACCAATCAGAGCAACAGAACTCAACTGCTCACACGCTGGAAGAAGTAGAAGAAGAAGAAGATGAGATGAGATGTTGTAAAATAATTTAAGGATACACGGAGTACTTACCAACAAGATCATAATTTTTGAGTTAAATATTTGGTTAATGCATACAAACAAGTTCTCCGTTTAGGATTAGAATGAATTCAACCCAAGCGCTCTTTGGTGACGTGGATGATTACGTTACTGTTGAGCATCTGTCCATCATTGTATAAATCCCGCCCTTACAATTTAATTGGTCCAAACAGCTCCTGTTCGAGCATAGTTGCTCCACAACGGATCATGTCTAGACCAAGCAGCAACCTCCTCTAGTTTCTCTTGAAGACAATACGGAAGTGACTTAAACTGCAGTTCATCGACTGGCCACTAGAGACAGGCTCAAGAAGGGAACATAATCTCATTGAGCCCCATGTTAAAATGCCCAACTTTACAGCATAAAAAACATGTTTATAGCCTGGTACAAATTGTGGTTTTGGTCTATATATCTAATTTTGCCCTAAGCTAACCCTAACTAATTTGTTTACATTATATAAAGCCTTAAAGTTCTGCATAATTAAGGGCGTGGCCACTTTTAGTGAGAGGTGGGTAGCCGTTTGTCTGCTGTCTGTTAGTCACACGTCACCTCACCTCAAATTCGGCTGGCATCCAGTATAATATACATAGTAACAAACAGAAAAGCAGACAGAAACTGCTGTTTCATAAAACTGACTCGTATTCCTGACTTTGTTGAAGGAAGATGTATTTGATTGTCCGTGGCATTACCTTGAGGATGTGGTAGGCCTGCTCTTACAAAACAAGATTGCATTTCAATGATCTATCACTCCAAATACTCTTCCATCTACTTCTCTTGCCATCTTAGCACAGACTGAAGCGCATACCACTAGCTCTACATTAATTTAGCCTGTGGTTAAAGCACCTCTTACTAAGATTCAGTGTAGGACAGACAATGAAATATTACCACAGGAACATTAAGTACCTCCTTGAGCAGAAAGACCTCATATGTTAAAGATGTATAACTGTAATAATGCATACGAATTGGAGCAGACAGATTTAGTTTGACCCTCTGAAGATGTCAGATGTCTTGCATATGGCAATTTCATGCCTAGCAGACATACGTCAGGTTACTTATTTCACTCTCTGAATGTCAATTGTTTTTTAATCCGCTATGACTGGCAGGTATAAAACATTCTGTGTGGAGACTATCTCTTGATACGAGTGGATGAGTCAAAGTGTCTGGGGCAATATGACTTTGCCACACAGCGTTATGTCATTAGTGTGACCTGTCATGTTTTTTGAGGGGGGGGGGTTGCAGTTTGCTCATTAAAAGTCTCTGTTGCTTTCTCCGATGCCGGATCAGCTGGAACTTAATCAGTGATTCTTTATGCAGGCTTTTTTTTCTTCTTCTTCTTCTTCAAACACACTACTGAATAATTAGCAGTATGGAGTTCTTAGAATGGGAAATGCTTTTTTAAGTGTTAAGACAGAACACTTTTTAGACATGGTGTTAGAGAAAATCATCATTAAAGTCTGGTCGCAAGGTTTGGTGGTCGGGTATAGTATCGCTTGAATTTTAACGATTCTGATTCCAATTCTGCTTATTGATTCCTAATTTCATTTTTAATATGGTAAAAATGTTTTACATATCATTCACATTTATTCAAAGTCTTAAAACATTTCTTTGTAGCTGAATACCACCCGTACTGTCACACCGGAGGACAAAGATGTCACACAAGAGGACAAGGTCTCTTTAAAAAGCATTTTAAATAGCGATAGATTATATCTTACTCAGTGAAAATAACATTTTCTTACCCATATTTACACTAAGTGCAAATAGCTGTAGATGCTATTTACTAAGTGAAATAGCATACTAAGGGGAAAAAATTTTGATATATTGGCGATATACACACCATGTAAATGTGTAAATAGTATGATATTTATACTTTATTTTGGCAGATAGATATATACTATTTACACCTCAGTATTGTTGTACATTAACAGGATGCAATAATAACAGAGTGTAAATTATTATATTTATTAAAATGATTTATGGATGCCGCCTTAATGGGACACTAAAAGAGCCCAATACATACATTTCATTGAGCACTTAATTTTCATTGAAAGTAAATGCCTTTCCGATGTGATATGAGATGGGAAAAGAAAGAAGAGCGAGCTCTGCAAAAGGGGGATTCGAACCCGGGTCGATCGCATAAAATACACAAAAATGCTGGGTTGTTTTCAACCCAATGTTGGGTCAAATATGGACTAACCCAGCAATTGGGTTGTTTTAACCCTGCGGTTGGGTTAAATGTTTGCTTAAGACAACCCAATCGTTGGCTTAAAACAACCCAATTGCTGGGTTAGTCCATATTTGACCAAGCATTGGGTTAAAAACAACCCAGCATTTTTTAGAATGTACCTAGATCTTAAAGCCTTATGCTTTACTGACTACACCACTGAAGACATTGAAATATACATGTTATTTTTTTTTACTTTTGTTTTTCCCAAACATTGTTAGGCATAACTGGTGCAATTAAATTCAATTATTACTTTATGACACATTCAAAGTTAAATAAAAATGCTTTAATGTAATACCCCTCACATCCTTTAATGCAATAACGGCTCGGGTTATGTCTATAACCCTTGTTCCCTGAGAAAGGGAACGAGCACTGCGTCGGAACGACGATTTGGGGATGCTCCCTAAGCATCAGCGAATCTGAAGTCTGAATGAAAACTAGTCCAATCCGATTGGTCGTGTGCGTGATGGCGTCATCGTGGCGGCATACCGGAAGTATAAAGGAGCCGCGCGTAATGGCGGCAGCTATTGCTCTGAAGCATGCGCTCCAGGCGTGCCGAGGTGTGGCGACGCGACGCGGTGCTCGTTCCCTTTCTCAGGAACAAGGGTTATAGACATAACCCGAGCCGTTCCCCTTCGAGGAACTCACACTGCGTCGGGCGGCGATTTGGGGAAACGAGTACCCACTAGGCCACACCAAGGGTAGCGCCTGCCCTAGTGTGAAGCCGGAGACCGGGCACAACTAGGACTGGAGCACCCTGGCGCCAGGCGTCGTAGGGAGATGCAGGCTATAAAACCTGATGAAGGTGTGTGGGGTAGCCCACCCAGCCTCCTCGCAGATATCCTGCAAGGGGACCCCAGAAAGGAGGGCCACCAAGAGGCCATGCCTCTGGTGGAATGTGCCCTCACGGCCATAGGTGAAGGCAAACTGCGCACCTGATAGGCCATGGTTATCGCCTGGACAATCCAGTTACTGATTGTCTGAGTAGGCGAGGCAACCCTTTCTTGGGTGAGCGAAACACACCAACAGTTGTTGAGATCTCCTCCACTGTGCCGACTTCGCCAGATACACTCTAAGCGCCCTAACCGGGCAGAGCAGGTGAAGTCTCCCTTCTTCCGCCGTCACATGAGGCGGAGGATGAAATGCCTGCAGAACCAAAGACCTGACCACCCTTGATGGGACCTTAGGCACGTAGCCTGGCCTAGGGTGTAAGATGGCTTTACTCCACCGGGGCAAACTCCAGGCAAGTCGGCGTTACCGCCAAGGCCTGGAGGTCACCCACTCTCCTCAGAGAGGTAATGGCAAGGAGAAAAGCCACCTTAAGGGTCAGGTTCTTTGGTTCAGCCGACTCCAATGGCTCGAAGGGGGCCTCAGCCAGCCCTCCGAGAACCACTGCCAGGTCCCAGGTTGGAACTCTGGACCGAGCCGCAGGCCTCATCCTCCGAACCCCACGGAGGAACTGTACAACCAACTGGTGCCTACCCAAAGGTCCATCACCCATAGGAGTGTGGAAAGCCGCAATGGCAGCCACGTACACCTTGAGTGTGGACGGGGTTAGACCCGCAGAGAAGCGATCTTGGAGGAACTCCAGCACTGAAGCCACCGGGCAGTTAACTGGGTCCACCTCACGCTCCCTGCACCAAGTGGAAAATACATTCCACTTGAGGCTGTACAGTCTCCTTGTAGACGGAGCCCTGGAACTGAGTAAGGTCTCTACCACTTCTGCCGACAGGCCAGCCTCTAGGTACCTGGCCCCCTCAGGGGCCAGACCCAGAGGTTCCAAATCTCTGGCCGGGGGTGAAATATTGTACCCGCCGCCTGAGACAGGAGATCCCTCCTCAGAGGAATCTGCCATGGATGACCTGCCAGCAGAGTTATGATATCCGAGAACCAAACTCGAGTCGGCCAACGGGTGCTACTAGGAGTAGGCTGACCCTTGTCGACGGACCCTCTCCAGGACTCCCGGGAGCAAAGCAATCGGGGGAAATGCGTACAGACGCCGCCTCGGCCACGTCTGAACCATGGCATCCAACCCCAGCGGGGCTGGATGCGTGAGGGAAAACCACAGTGGACAGTGGGACGTCTCTCGAGACGCAAACAGGTCCACTTCCACTGGGCCGAACCTCTGACATGGCCTCCACCACCTCGGGGTGGAGTCGCCATTCCCCGGGCCTCAGCCCCTGCCTCGACAGGATGTCTGCTCCCTGATTTTGGACCCCCGGGACATACATTGCCCTGATGGACAACAGTTTCCCCTGGGACCACAGGAGGATTAGATGCGCCAGTCTGCACAGAGGGCGCGACCTCAACCCTCCTTGATGATTGAGGTACGCTACGACAGACGTATTGTCTGTCCGTACCAGGACATGTTGGCCGCGGAGGTCCGGGAAAAAGCTCCTGAGAGCTCTGTAGACCGCCATCATCTCCAGGCAATTTATGTGCCAGGAGGAATGACGGCCCTCCCACGGGCCCCTCGCAAATCGGCCGTCCATGACCGCGCCCCAACCAGTGAGGCGTCTGTTGAAACGGATTTCCGGCAACAGGACGCTCCCAACACTGGCCCTGGGACAGAAACCAAGGTTTCTTCCATATGACTAGGAAGCGAAGGCACCTGCGCGTTACCTGATCATACGGAAAGGATTCCCTCTGGGGAAAACCCCTTGGTTTTCAGCCACCACTGGAGGGGTCTCATGTGTAGCAGGCCAAAAGGTATCACGTTGGACGCTGCTGCCATGTGCCCCAGCACTCTCTGAAAGTGCTTCACAGTGATGCTGTGGCCTAGCCTTATTCCTGAGACCATCGCCAGTATGGTCTCGACTCATGAGAGACAATTGTGCCCGCATCGTCGTCGAGTCCCATACAATCCCCAGGAACGTAGTCCTCTGGGACGGCGTCAACACACTCTTCTTTGTGTTGAGTCTCAGCCCCAAGCACTTTATGTGGGCCAGAACGACATCTCGATGCCGCCATCTCGCACGACTGGGCCAATATGAGCCAGTCGTCGATATAATTCAGTACACGGATGCCCTGAAGTCTCATTGGAGCCAGAGCTGCGTCCATGCGCCGTGAGCGTGCGTGGGGAGAGCTAGGCCGAAGGAAGCACTCGATATTGGTACGCTTCGCCCCGGCGAACCTCAAGAACTTCCTGTGACATGGAAGGATGGAGATATGGAAGTATGCGTCCTTTAGATCTATCGTGACGAACCAGTCCTCAGACTGGATCTGACTCACGATGATGGGAATAGTGAGCATTTTGAATCTGAACCTCCTCAGAGACCGATTCAAATACCTCAGATCTATAATCGGACGCAACCCTCCATCCTTTTTGGGAACTATAAAGTACCGGCTGTAGAACCCGGACTCCCTCTCCAGCGGAGGAACGCGCTCTATGGCTTCCTTCGCCAGCAAGGATTCTACTTCTAGTTCCATTACCCGAACCCGCTCCGGTACCACTGCGGTCCAGTTCAACCCCCTGAACCCTGGAGGAGGGTGACCGAACTGCAGTCTGTAACCGTTTTCTACAGTACGCAGGACCCATGTAGAAATATTCGGAAGGCACTTCCATGCGCCGAGATAATCTACTAAGGGAACCAGCCTCTCGAGGCTGGCGTCGGGTGTTACACGAGGCTCGTCCCCAACCCCCTGAAGCGGCTGACCGGCAGGGAGCAGTTGGGAACGAGTCTCTGTGTGCGGACGCGCGAGCTGCCCAGCCGCAGGTCTTTCCAGAGGCGGCTGGAGCAGCATGCGTTCGCGGGAAATCGATGTGGCCCGAAGCGTCATAGACGGCGGGATTACCACATCGATTTCCCAAGGGCGCCGCGAAGGAAGCAACCTCGGTTGCCCCTTCGTGGGAGGGACCGCCCTTAGAAGCCCTGCCGCAGCTAGGACTTCTTCCCGGCAGCCTTCGCGCCTGAAGGGCGTTCCTCAGATCGCCCGCCGGGCAGAAGGCTGCTGGTGAGCGCGCCGCCTCTGTTGCCAAGCTCCCGGAGGAGGGGCTCTAGAGGCGACGCTCTCTTTTTGCACCTGCCGGTGCGAGGAGCTGTTTGACGGCTGAGGCTGCCCACTGGGGACAGCCTTCCCAGGCTTCGGCGGCGAGGAGATACTGGCGGAAGGCCGCTGACTGCTTCCTCGCCTCCTGAAATCTGTCGGCAGACGGTGTTAACTGCATCGCCGAACAGACCAGAAGGCGAGATCGGGGAGTCTAGGAGGAAGGTTTTATCCTTCTCCTTCATCCCCGATAAATTAAGCCACAGATGTCTCTCCACAGTCACCATAGATGCCATGGAGCGGCCGATGGCACGGGCCGTCTCCTTGGTGACGCGGAGAGACAAGTCAGCAGCCTTCCGAAGCTCCAGTATGTCCTCCGGAGAGGGACCCTCGCCCTCGTCTAGCTCCTTAAGGAGGTCGGCCTGGTAGGCCTGCAATATAGATAACGTATGCAGGGTACTACCAGCCCGCCCAGCCGCCATATAAGCCCTGCCCACCAAGGCAGAAGTGTCCCTGCAGGGCTTGGTGGGCAGTACCGGGGCTTTAAGGGACGATGCGATTCGGGCGAAAGATAGCTCGCGAGCATCTTCCACCCGCGGCATCGTCCCATACCCAGCCTCGCGTGCCCCCAGCACGTTGGCATAATCTAACACTGGGGGATTGGAAACACGCGCTGAGTATGGCCTCTTCCACGATTTGCACAACTCATTGTGCAAATCCGGGAAGAAAGGCAAGCCCCGGCGAGGTGTTTGGACCCGGTGCGTCAGAAAGCGGTCGTCCAGCTTACTGGTTGGCTGGACTTCCTGCCTTTCCTGTGGCCAATCGATGTTCAATTTGGCCACTGCCCGGGTCAACACCTCGACCAGCTCCTCTTGGGCGGGTGGATGAAGCGGAAACACTTCCGATGCTTCACCACCGCCTCGATGCCCACCTCCTCTGATTCCTCAGAACCAGAGGATGAGCATCGGATTCTCCACCCGGGGAAGAAGCCGCATTGCGGGCTTCCACACGGGGCGGAAGAATCTCGGAACTGCCAGAAGAGGAGTGGGAAAGTGCCTCAGCAGTCCCACAACCTTCTGACAGATCCTAACAATAAATAGACAGACAATGTACACAGAGCGCTATGCTGAAGAGCAATAACTGCCGCCATTACGCGCCGGCTCCCCTTTTATACTTCCGGGTATGCCGTCACGATGACGTCATCACGCACGACCAATCGGATTGGACTAGTTTTCATTCAGACTTCAGATTCGCTGATGCTTAGGGAGCATCCCCAAATCGTCGTTCCGACGCAGTGTGAGTTCCCTCGAAAGGGAACTATAATTTCTGTCGTTTAGTGTGACATGATAATGTCTTATGGTGTGACACACATAAGAACATAAAATTAGTTTTTTTATCTATAAATACTTTAAAAGAACAGTTGAGTATTGATGTAGGGGATACATACACATCACTCATCTTGAAATGGTATAATTTTTTGAAATGGTAATAGTTTTTTTTTTTTTACAGTAAAGTTTATCTCGTATTTATTGAAAATGTCCAACAAGTCATGGGGAAAAATAATGTTATTCAAAATTTCATATTAAATAAATAACACTTTATGATAGTGCTCTAACAATGAAGATACATCTCTCTCAAGCTATTTGTATATTATTAAGAATTTAAGACCCATCAAATTAGATTTTAAGACAACTTATACTTTATTTATTAAACATTTTAAGACTTTAAGGACCCATGGCCACACTGTACATTGCTCACACTTGTACTGGTACCCAGTTTTTTATAAAACCTGAACATTTTCAAAACACACCACTGGCTCAAAGCCCCATATCTCAGATCCATATTACAATATGGGTGCAACCATGTGGTCGAACAAATACAAAGCTTGGTTACAGCAAATTGTATGCTTACAAACAAACCTTACTAAAGAAAGAATTGCTTTCTCTTACATTGGCTTGCTAAAATCCATGGCAGTTTTGGGGTAAACCACACACCTAGATATTTATAACAATGAACAATTTCAACCTGCTCACCACCAAAATGACATTTTTTATTTGAATGGCCCCCTCTTCTAAAAGCCATACCTTTTGATTTACTCTCATACTGTAAAAGGCCTCAGAATATTTCAGCTTTTCAATATCATTTCTCTAACCCTCCAATTGTATATGAAATATTAGTCATATCATCAGAGTATAACCAGGTCTGCACTTCAGTGATACTTTCAATCTGAAATACCTTTAGGTTTTCCTTCAACATCGTTACGCTATCAAAAGCGTTGGAGAAATCAATGAATATACAGTACATCCTTCCTTTTCGCTTCGTAATATATTTCTGAATAAAGTTCAAAATATTATCCATTGTAGAATAACCTGACCTGTAACCTGCTTGTTCTTCATATAACCTATTATATAACTTATTGTTTAATTAAGTAAGACATAAGATGCTGTTCAAAATCTTTGTAAAAAAAATAAAATAAATTACCTATTACCATTCTTATATAACGGGCAAATCACAACCTCACACCGAGCCTCTGGGAAGTCACCTGTGTCTAATATTTTGTTATATAAAGAAAGCTTGATAGCACAAAACATGAATTTGATGGTGCTTTTTCCAGTCGTTTGCCAGGGTTTTCGTCAGTCTATTTTCAGTATTTCAATTTATCTTTGTCATGGTAAATTATTCCATAGGTTTCCTAAAAAATAAAAAAATATTTTTATTTTTTTTTTTTTTTGAATAACCTGCATGGTGGCGTTTTGTGAAGGTAAAGAGACAGGACTTCACTTCTGCATCTGCTTTAAAACCAACATGTCCTCCAACTAATACGCCTATATAGGTCGTTTGTCTATGCATGAAATACGACCCATAGGAGAGTTTACTAAAGTTGTGCCCCTATTGACAACTTTAAATTGAATGCATTGTTCCCTTTTCTCTGCATAATATATCAGTTTGTGCATAGCTCGATTGGTAGAGCATTGCAATATACAAAGACATGTATTCATGTGATCATGCATCGGTTCGATCCCAGGGAACACATGTGCTAATGGGTGTGTATGCACTATAAATCACTGGGTAGGTTTAGGCATGGGTGTAGTAAAAAAGATTTTTCCTAAATGGAAATATGACAAATGGTGGTAAAAAGTCCACACATTGCAATAAAACGAAGTCTGGAATTTTGTACTGGTAATGTAAATATTTTATTCATGCCATGTATGTACATTTAAGTTCACTCAAATACATACTCATAACGTTATATACATCCTCACTATATCTGTGAATCGGCACAAAATAAATCCATAACACAGAATAATGGATAACATGAAACACCCAATAACACTATAGTGTCTGGTTCGGCCACCAGCGGGAGACGTGACGTCACGGATCCATCAGAGATGCAGCTCGAAGAAAACGTGAACTGTGCACCGTAAGTCTTGTTTTTTAAACATTTCCTAACTTCCAAATCAGTCGTGATGAGAAACCACTAACGTTATATCACAAAAGGTTATGTGTGGATGGATTTTAACGAGTGTGACATACGCCTGATGGTCAAAGCTTATTAGTTTCTGTTATTGGTAAGTATCAATACTCCTAGATGACCAATATCAGCTTTGCCATTGCCTGATACATGATAATAATTTGTACAGTATTGTAATCTGAGCACAGTGTTCATATCGTTAGCTAGTGTATATAATGTAATATCATTAGCTAAAACTGGTCTCTCTCACCGAGACACCTGCCCTGTTCTCCACTGTTTCTCCTCACACAACAACTCAATTTGTCTCCTCTAAACATTGATCTGTCTAATAATGGCTTGTCCCTAATTGTGTGTCATATTTCAACACGATCTCATGACAATGCGTATAAATAGTACGAGTGTGCAATCTCGTAGAATGTATACGCCAAAACTCATTTTGGCGTGCATATGGTACGCCGTTTTTGGCGTGCATATGATACGCACTTTATGGCGTGTATATGACACGCTTTTGGGTAGGGTGAGGGTGGGGTGTGGGGTTCGTACATATGTCGCCATAAAGTGCGCATCATATGCACGCCAAAAAGCGGCGTACCATATGCACGCCAAAATGAGTTTTGGCGTATACATTCTACGAGATTGCACACTCGTACTATTGATACGCATTTTCGTGAGATCGGGCTCCATATTTGTATGGCTATGGTCTGCCATTTGAGTATTAATAAACATTTATAATTTCCATAGCGTCCGAACTGTCATTGCAATCCATTGTTTTCCTAACGTTGAAATTCACCACACTCCCTCCCGTTACGTCACTTCCGGGTTTGGCATTTTTAGATGCGGAAGTCAAATTTTCTCACAAAAACAACTGCAAAAGCCTTAGCAGCATATGTATAAGTATATTTGAAATAATTTATCATTTTTTTTCTATACATTGACTCACTGGGGTCTCTAACCTGCAATATGCTCTTTAAGTAGATTTTCAATTCCGAACCCTATAGGGTTGGGGTTTGTCTGAAAAATCCATTCCTGGATGGATTTAGGTATGTAAGAAGGTTCTACATATGCAAATGTTCATTGGGAACACTTGGATATCCTGAATAAAAGAGAGAGAGAGAGAGAGAGAGAGAGAGAGAGAGAGAGAGAGAGAGAGAGAGAGAGAAGGGCAAGTGTATATTAGGTCTAGATGGGGACACATGAAGCGTTTTTAGCTAAACTCTTCCGGAGGTTAATGGAAAGGTATTATCTGATTAATTGTGTGTAATTAGCCACAATTTATAAGCAGAATATGTAGTGACTAAAGGAGAGTGTTTGATGGATGGTAAAAAGAAAGCTGATTATAAAACCTTTTTCAGTTTTGGGTTCATGAAAATAGCCCCAATCACAGATGAAAATGCAAAGCTTGAAGCTGAAGGAAAATTGGGTCCTGTATCAAGAGGTGGAATGGCATTCGTACAGTTCCAGACAAGTAATATAAGTTGCAGAACACATTCTCTTTCTGCTATTCATTAAACAATTTTTGAGTCATTTGTTTACATCATAGAAAAGTGAGAGAGGTAAAGAGAGCGAGATGGAAGAAATCAATAAACTAATTTCAAAGTTTCAAGAAAGTTCATAACTTGCAAGAGTTGCAAGCAGGTAAAAACAATGGCCATTTAGTCTGTTAATTGGTTCTATTTCAAGCACCCACAGTTAGGACTGACACATGCTTTAAGACTTATGTCAATTGCTACTGGTTTAATTGTTAACCTGGTTGAGTCTGAAAGCTTGAGGTACTTTGTTTCACCTCTTAGTATCTTATACGTTCCTGGCTTTTCCTTTTGCTTTGTCTTCATAATGATGGAAGGATCAATCAGACTGCCAAACAACATGCGGTTAGTTTGCAGTGAGTAGGCTGTAACAAAATATTAGCTGAGTATTGAGGATTATAGAGAACTCTTTGAAGAACAAAAAAGCAAAAACATTTTACATCATGAGATTTTTCTAATTCTAAAATGCTTTATTTTCATTCTAATACCCGCTGTTCATAAAATTTGCATGCATATTTGTCTTTATGCATATACTGAAAATATACAATAACTTTTTTTAAGTATAGCCACTACACAGACTGTGCTGTTTATGCAATATCAGGCTTAAAGGGTTAGTTCACCCAAAAATGAAAATTAGCCCATGATTTACTTACGCAAGCGTTTGTGTAAGAAAAATATACATATTTAAAACTTTATAGACTAAAATAACTAACTTCCAGCGGAAAGCCGTATGCAATTCGATTTACGGGAAAAGAGTAACCCCTGACGTGATGTACAGGAGCATCGCAAGCACGGACAGGGCTAGGCAACAAACTCAAGCCCCTCTTCTTTTATATAGGAATCCTCTGCCATTTCTCTTTAAAAATTCATGACTGGTGTTTCGTTTTGCTCTATCGTTTGGCAATACGCATGGGTCAAGGGTTACTCTTTCGCCGTAACGCGATGCGTACGCCGGTCCACTGTAAGTTAGTTATTTTAGTCTATAAAGTATTAAATATGGATATTTGTCTTACACAAATGTGCTACTTCGCTTCAGAAGGCCTTTATTAACCCCCCTGGAGCCGTGTGGAGCAGATACATGATGGTTAAATGCACTTCTTAAACATTTCACTGGCATTATAAAGCTTGGATTAGCCAGGATTTTTTAAATATAACTGAAAGAAGAATGTCATATACACCTAGGATGACTTGAGAAAGAGCAAATTTTTGGGTGGTTTATGATAACAGTGGCTCCCAACCTTCAGTGGTTTACTGGCTGGTTTGTGGGGGTACTTAAAGGGGACACCGGATGCCCCTTTTACAAGATGATGGCCAAACCTTTACTGTTTACGTGGTTACACAAAATTCTCCTTACAACTAACAGTAAACATATATTTACAGACTTTATGCCTTTTTAGGGGTGTTTAATAAACTTTATATCCGTACTCTGTTAAACTGTAATAAAGTGCGTGCCCTTTCATTACTGTCATGACCAATATCGCTCCAGAGACTATAAGCTGGATCACGAACAGTTGGTAGCAATCCATCGAGTTAACTTTTGAGCAAAACCTGTGTTTTGTATTGTCTCTTTGTATTGACCCACGTTCACAAAGACGTCTGGTGTAAAATGATTTGAGCAGACATAAAAATATTTAGGTATATGGGGGTGCATTCCCATCAAAAATAAAATTAATCCACTGTGTCTTCAGTGGCTCAGATGTCAGATGGATACACAGATGGATGTTGATTCTTACATCCAACAAAAAAACTTGCTTACGAGGCATTGTTGCTACTCGCTGCAGCTGCTCTAGCTTGGAGAAAATGTTGGACAGTGTACACTGTACAACTCGCTCAGGACGGTGTCTATACTAATACAGCAAAGTCTGTCAGCAGTAGTGGGTGGTCTTATTCAAATAACTAGCTACCTACATAGAAAAAATTGAAACAGCTTTCTGGATTAACCAGTTAGGGTTAGATTCAGACAGCCCATAACAAACTGGCTGCATATTTGTCTTTTCAGCTTTTCTGAGCTGGCAGACAAGCCAGAAACAAGCTAAAAAAGTGAACATTTCATCTGATGTCACCTTTAAGACCAAAAGGTTGGAAAACTCTGATAAATACTACAGAAGAAACTCAATTTTGGATGCCAGTGGTACTGTTTGATGTCCAGAGTTCAATGCCCTTTGTAGCAGGTTTTTCAGTCCTTGTTCTTGGAAAGAAACTGTTTTTATGTCTGATTCTTTTTGGTTTTATCATCCTGAATCATTGTTTGCAAGGTAGTGCTTTGAAGAGTTGATGAGCAGGACATGTGGAATCAATGACAAAGTATATTTCTAAGCCTTTCTAGACCTCGACCCGCAGAGTCACTGAGGGAGCAGCAGTGTGATCACTGAACACGTCCAAAGAAGCCCTGTGGCGGATTGAATTTAATCAGTTGCTGTAGGAAGTACAACCTCTGGTGACTCTTAAGAAAAACCACTTGCCTTTCACATCAAATCCTGTCACTGATGTTAAAGGAAGTCATTAAGAAAGTCCACATAATTTTTTGTCATCTCAAGCCACTTATTGTTCTGTCTGTGGACTCGTTGATTACGCCAATAATGCCAATCGCACCAATGTGCGATCTGCAAACTTGTGATGAGTCGTGGGATATGAAATCACCAGAAAGATTTGAGAAAGAAAAGGTTTGTGGTATAGCACTCTAGTACTATGGGTCAGCGTGTCTGAAGTTTGATTTCACGGCCTATTTGGCCTGTTATAAAATTGCACAAGCTCCAGTAGGGAGTCAATTATGGTTGGAGTTTGTTAGCACAAGTTGCTCAAATGTTTTCATGACCCCAAGAGTCAAGGAGAGTTTGTAGTCATATCAAGTGTGGGTATACTTTGGACTCTTTTTTTGGTGGCTGAAACAGACTGGAATAGAAGCAGATGACTTTTGAAATTTCAGTAAGAACTGTGAGCTGGTCAGAACAGAGCTTCAGGGAGGAATGGAGGGACAGTGTCTGGGCTGGTTGTGTTTTTGGTTATCTGGAACCTGAGGGAAACTGTATCATTGATCATTAGTGAGGTTTGGGATGTGGTACGACTGTTTTAATCGTAGGAGGATACTTGTGATTGATGTGGGTGGTATAGGGTTGCAGGAGGGTGGTCTGACTTTCAATGCTGCCCCTTGTTACGGCCATTGGATGCTAAAGGTTGTGTGTCAATTGGAGAGAAATCTCATCTTTTTGCAGTTGGAACAATTCCGCAGGCATTTTCATACTAAGGATGGGTCATTGGCTGAAAACTTCATCCAGCTTTGCAGAGTAACCCTGCTTTGGCAGCTCTGACTTCCCTCACTAGTTTGTACTTGGCTGCCTTGTAGAGGTTTTTATGCCCACTTCGGTAGGCCTACTTTTTTGCCAGCAAAGCTGTTCCATTGTAAATCAAGGCTTGTTGTGCACAGCGTTGGAAAAAGCCAATCAGCTACAGCACATTGTTTAGAACTGCCTCACGCAGACAGGTCTCGATAAAACAAAGGGCAATTGAAAAGTCCTTATGTATGTTTGAAAGGCATAAGAGCACTAGTGGTCTCACTTTATTACCCCTTCTACTTTATCTGAAGACCAGCAATAAAGCTGCGGCAATAGTTCAAGATACCTAATAAATCTCATGGTGAGGCAAATGCAGCAATCTGTTCCTGGTTTTTTTTGTACCCTTATTAGATGTTTATCTATCTGTCTATCTATCTCACATAAGATCGCAGCAATTAGAAAATGACAATGATCCAATCTATTCCAGATGGATAAAGTCAAGTCCTTCCATAAATTGTCCCTCGTTCAAGAAGCTGTTTCACTCACTGTTTCACAATAGGGGAGAAAAGACTTCAATTTCATGCTGTCTTTAAAAGGACAAATTTATATATCTACACCTAAAAGGTACAGTACCTTATGGTGTGTTTACACTCAACATGTTTGGTTTGATTAAAACAAACCCTGGTACGATTGTTCTGTTAGTGCAGTTCATTAGAATTAGTGTGAACCGTGCCATCTAAACCCTGCTGTGCACCAAAAAAAGTGGACCGGAATCGCTGAAAAGATGGGTCTGTGTCCACTTCCAAACAAACTCTGCTGCAAACTCATAGTTCGGTGAAGACAAACTCCGCACAGGAGATCTTCGTTTGTGTGTGTGACGGAGGGATTCCTGCCGCTGTTTGATACCTTTACACATTTTATAAGCTCTTCACAAGTTCTCACAAGGTACCATCATATGTATACAACTAGCGTATTTATCCATTCACACCATTTTTTTTTTTTTGCAGGATGTTCTGTCACAAAATAAACGTTATAAAAGCCGATCAATCAGCTTGTGAACGTATCCCTATGACTTCAGGTTCAGTATCTTTAGGGTTGGCGCTAAAATGGCAGTGTTAACGCTAAGCTGACCAGGAATCTTTTTTTTTTTTTAAGTTCGGACCAAACAGACCAAGTGAACCCGAGCTACAAGTGTGAACACACCCTTAGAGTAGTAATGTGTATAATTAAGGTACTACTGTGCAACTTTTGTACCCCTTTTTCTGATCAATCTATTAATTTATTTCTCTCTGTCTGAATATCTGTCTTTCTATATAGGACTAGATTAACTTTCAAACCTAAAGGCTTTTTAAACTTCTTCAAACTTTCCAAAAAGGCTTTGTGAGAGCAATATTCAAAATGTGTCTTGACAAACGTTGTTTTTCTTGTTTCAGGAGTTGAGTTGTTTAAGCTGAGCAAAGAAATGTTACGCATTTCGCATGCAATAGGGATGTTTCTTAAAGACACAGCAGCTAAAAACTTACTGTTTAGTTCAAAGGGCTAGAAGAGAGGGTTAAAAAATAATAATGATAAAAATAAAAATAAACCTAAAAACTGATCTTTTTAGACACAAATAACTGGACTAAATGTATAAGTGGAACTAGGTGTGTGCTATATGATCCCTTAAGGCTGCAACATGCAACTTTAAATAGAAAGAATAGGTTCCTGAGAGAAAAGTGCAGGTTTAAAAAAATATTGGTGAGAGCGTCTGGGCTTCTGAAACAACTCAAACAGCAGGCAGCCAAAATGTATTGTACTTCATTCTCTCTTCCCTTTCCATTATATTCTATCAGTTTTCTTCTCTATCAATAATCTCTGTTTTGACCTTTTCAGTCCATCACTTGTCTATAACCTTATTAGTAACCTTCATGGACCTTTATTTGAGAGAATGTGCTAAAAAGGTGGAACTAATCAGATCTCGGAGCTGACAGTGGCCCGGCAGCAATCAAGCGTAATGGAACAAGCCTGTGAATCAATAGCACTAGCAGTGATCGTGGACTGACAAAGGTTGTTTAGTAGTAGGTTCGTGCTAATTGAAATCAATGGGTAATCTGATGACAGTTCTCTGCCTTGATCCCATGGAGGATTCAAATGATAGGTGAAGAATATTGAAATGGGTGTGCAAACTGATTGGCTGTATCTCTTTTTTGCTGATTCACAATTTAGGAAGCTAATCCGTTCGATGGGTGTTAACTTGGATCAATATGGGTGGTAATTTGGATTTAATGGTGATTTCTCTACAACCATGAAGGTTTGTCAATATACTGTTAAACACCACATCTGACAACATGACTCTTCACTGGTGAGGAATTTAGTGAGAGGGCACATGTCTGTGACTAAGTGAGTGAGGTTGTTCCATCTGAAAGCTGATTTAGTTTGTTTCTCCCCATCAGTTTCACATTAATCCTTATGCATGAGTCCTCTGAATCATAACCAAGAAGTATTCTTGAAAACATGACTATCACATAGTGATTTTTAACAATGGCTATTATTCATTGCAATCTATTAAATAGTGGTGCTTACTAAGGTAAGCATCAATTTTATTTATTAATTTTCATATTTAGGGACTGAGCTACATTGAGTGATTTAGGCTTAATGCATATATGATCTTTTGACCATATCCCAATGTTGTTGTTTTTTGTCCTTTCTGTTTACATTCCCTTTAGACATAACTGGTATCCAATATCTTTGTTCTTCTTCTCTGTCTGGCAAGCCGATTGATGATTCTGGGTTTGGCAGTTGCCAGGAGAACGGTACTTGCCTGACTGCATTGTGCCGAGTGTAAAGATTGGTGGAAGGGGATTATTGTGTGGGGTTGTTTTTAAGGGGTTGGGCTTGGTACCTTAATTCCAGTGAAAGGAACTCTTAATGCTTCAGCATACCAAGACAATTTGGACAATTTCATGCTGCCAACTTTGTGGGAACAGTTTGGGGAAGACCCCTTCCTGTTCCAACATGACTGCACACCAGTGCACAAAGCAAGGTCCATAAAGACATGAGTGAGCGCGTTTGGTATGGAGGAACTTGACTGGCCTGCACAACCCGAGTCCTGAGTCCTGAGCTCAACCCGATAGAACACCTTTGGTATGAATTAGAGGGGAGGCTGCGAGCCAGGCCTTCTCGAGCTAAATATGCTACATGGATTTTCTTATTTCTTTTTTCCAGATTTTACACACATTTCCCAAAATATCACCACAGTTTTGAAATCATGTGAGGGTGAGTAAATGATGACAGAATTCAGATTTCTGGATGTTCTACCCCTTTAACAAAAGTAAAGATCTGTAAAATCTGTCATTCACTGTCTATAGATTCAAATAATCCGGTACTGCACGTCTCATTGATGAAATCTTCACCTCTGGTTCACTATGTCCTTTTGGCTGTTGTCACTCCCAATGTCAGTTTCATAAAAAGTTTAAAGATGCGTCAAACGGGAATAAAATGACAAAGCAAGGCCAAGAAGTGACATATTAAAGATTCCGTTAAAGCAGATTCCCTCGCAGTGCGCCGAGTGCAGTTCTCTAAGCTCCGAGACTCCATAGGGAGACGTCTCTGAAGTGTCTACAGTCAAGGGGGCTATTAGTGAGATTATGTGGAGTGCAGTGTTTGATTTAATTAATCTGTTGGGAGAAATACCGTGCAGATTTACTTACATCTGTTTTCCTAACGTTGCTTTGACGATTCCCTACGCATACCTAATTAAATGCATAAACATTCATGCAGACGTGGTCGCCAGTATCCTGCTGATAAGATGAAAAATGTGATGAGATGCCTTTGATCTATGTTTTGTATCTTTATGGGCCGCACATATTAACAAAGCCTGCGCGTTCCTCAGCCTTGGTGGTGGGCGATCAAGTTAAGTGGCAGCTGTCAGTGATTCGGCGAGTTTTGCGAAAGTGACATTTGGCCTGGCAGAAAGGTCCTTGAAATGCAAAGCAGGGTAATTTAGAAAAAAGAAACCGGCCTATGCTTTATCAAAGCGCAGGCTGGTCCTGATATTTGGCTCATTTGGAATCCAGGCACCGCTGCTGTATTTGTCCAGTGCTTTGATACATGCGTCTGCACACTTTCTTATCCCTCAGCTTAAGTCTTCAATTGCCATGGACAAGGACACGGTGACAATTTAAGGCCGGATCTCTATCCTCACGCCTTGCGTATTCATCCTGACCTATTCCAGCACATCTGCAGGCTTTAAGTTCCAGACTCAATTAATCAAGCTGTTAGATGGGATTTGAATGGGTGGGAAAAAAAACACCTTACTACTAAACTGTTTGAGGAACATTAGTACATTTACTCATATAAAAGTTGTATTATCCACAGTCATTTGAGATCTCTATTGCCACGTTTCCACCTCAAGAACTTTCCCCAGGAACTATGGACTGTAGGGTCCAATCAGCGAACAGAGCGAGTGGCTGAGAACGATGACGATGATGTCATGCGCTAGTTTGAGATGACATATGTCATGACCAAACGTTAGCAATTGGTTATGGCAGATCCGATAGTTTCTAGAGAACCTGCCTTCAAGGAAGTGAACGCCTGTCAATGGAGAGTGCCCAGACTCTCTGTACAAATGAAATATACAAGAGTCTGGTAGGACCAGGCTAGGAGTAAAAATAATTAGCTATATTCGAATCAACAATGGAGTTTAAAAATACGAGTGATGGACCGAAGATGAGGCTCAGGCTTTATTAAGCTTATATGCGGAGGACGAAAGCCAGCAGGAACTGGAAAGGCATGAGCAGTCCTACGTCAACAGACTAAATTGCCTAATCTTCAAGGAACGATTGAAATACAGACAGCAAAAGGTCTAAGGGGAAAAAAAGTTCCTGGGAAAAAAGGTTCTGGGATAAATTGTTCCGGGTAATTTAGATGGAAATGAATTAGTATTTTATAAATAAAAAATAGTATAAATATATAGAATAAAAATCCTTTTAGTTTTGTCTTTTGGATTTTGAATGGTCAATATTTTTTGGTGTCATACTTGTCAGTTTTGATCGATTTTGAGGGTTTCACAACAAGGAGTACATTAAGCACTCGTCTAGCAATCCCAATGCTCCAATTAGCAATTATTTGGACGTTTTCCTTTGTTTGGAGTACCTTTCCTTTGTCAATGACAACGATCTCATTTGTGCTGACTGACAGATCTGACATGTGCTCACAAAGCACAAAGATCTGACATGTTCTCAGACAGCGATTCCGATACATATACACAGAATTACAGTATTTCAAAATATCTCTCTTGGTGAGTATTCACGATACTTTACCGATATGGGTTTTGACTTGGTGTGTGCCAAATTTGGTGTTATTTCCATGGATTTTAAGGTATTGCTAGGTGATTTTGTTATGGAATCTTCAGAACATTAAATCGATTTTCAGTCTTTTTTTTTTTTTGTCAGATTTAAACAAATCATATTATATAATCAGAATTGAGAGTCTATGTCAGGTTTATTATAAAAGTGTTTTGAAGGCCATACATCTCTCAATAATATCCCAAGTATCCTTGGAAAGTTATTTGCTGTGTAAATGATAGTGTACAGTAGTCAAAGAGGGCATATCTCCACTGAGAATAGAACAGCTGGAGTCTGCTGCCTCGCTGAGTTCTCTGCCTGACTTCCATTTTGAGGGTCATATGAATCTTGCTCTGGGTTATGCTGATATTAATGCAGAGCGAAGCTTTGGACTTTATGTTGGTTTGTGTGACCTTGAGGATGATCATATGTTTTATATTTCAAGAAACATTATTCTTAAGTTCCTTGTGCTGGTTTACTTAGATTGTGGAATTGTCATTTTAAAGAAAAGAAAAGAAAGAAAAACAGTGAAATAACCAACTGTACCTTGGTATGTAGACATGTTTTTGAAAGAAGCAGAATATTTGAAAAGAAAAGGTGTGAGATATAAATTATTAGATTCTGATTAAGATTACAATATTCTTTTTTTTATAACATTCACTGATGAATCATTACTACTTTCATATTGCTGTAAACTAGATTGTGAATAGTTATTGTATTGAAAGCATTCACTGATATACTTGTATGCTTATTTTTTTGTTTTTAAAATAAAATCAGATGCTAAAGATACTAAATGCCTGGTCACTATAATGCAATAATTATGAATTAAAGGATTAGTTCACTTTAAAATGAACATTTTCTGATAATTTACTCACCCCCATCTCATAAAAGAAGTTCATGTCTTTCGTTCTTCAGTCGAAAAGAAATTAATTTTTTTGAGGAAAACATTCCAAGATGTTTCTCCACACAATGGTCTTCAATGCAACCAACGGGTTGAAGGTCCAAATCAATGCCGTTTCAAAGAGCTTCAGAGGCTCTCCCAGCTGAGGAATAAGGTTTTATCTAGTAAAACGATCAGTGATTTTCAAGAAAAAATTAAACTTTATCATATGAGTGCATACGATGTCATACAAACTTATTTTCGACTGAAGAAATAAAAGACATGAACATCTTGTATGAGATGGGGGTGAGTAAATTATCAGGAAATTTTTATTGTAGACGGTCTAAGGGTTACTACGCAAAGATTTCACAATAAAATTAGGATAAACTAACATTAATTCTAACACCTGACAAAAAAAATATTTATTTCAACACTTTTGGAGCATGGTTTACTAAACAGGGCAAATGAGAGCGCAATTCCAAAAAAGTGCTGATGGGAATGGAAAGTTCTGTGATCTAACGAATGACCAACACAATCTACCAAGAGCAGCGCAAATTAGTGTCTGGTTTAAGACATGCTTGTTTTGGCCGTTAAATAATGGCGCAAAAAACAGTAAATTGACGAGAGCAAATCTAAGTGAAACCGCATCGGTTATGCGTGTAACCTTAGTTCCCCATGAAGAGGGAACGAGACGCTGCGTCACCGCTTTGGGAATGCCTCTGTGTGATTGCGTCTTGAAGCACGTGTGTAATCAGTCCAATGGAGAGACAGAACGTCACACGCCTGACTTTCTTGTGGCCAATCGATGTTTAACTTGGCCACTGCTCTGCTCAATACCGCCATGAGCTCCTCACTAGCAGGTGATTGAAGTGGCGAGTCCTCAAATCCACCTGCATCGATACTGCAGACATCCACTTCCTCAGAACTGGACAGCCGCAGCACTGAGGCTGCCCCCTGGTCGCGAGAAACCGCAACACGGGCTCCTGAACCCAGAGAGGCAGCACCGGACCTGGCAGCTGAGAGCAGCGATAGGGCTGGGGCCGTCTCTGGCCCCTCTGTCAGGTCCATCTGCGAACCCCACGACATAAACCGCTGCTGTGCCTCAGCAGCAACGGGCCTGTGCCATTAGGAACGCGAACCACGACGCCCTCCTCGAAGAGCGCCCGGCAGCATCGCAGCACTTTGAGAAGCAGAGCCTCGCAGTGCTCACAGCCGGCCCCCTCAAGAGCTGCCTGTGCGTGCTGCTCACCCAAACAAACAACCCACATCAAGTGTGCATCCCCACTCGTAATGCAACGAGAGCAGGGAGGAACACACTTTCTGTATTGCTGTTTGCTCGCCGAAATCACTTTATATATGTCAGTTGTGTATGCAAACTTGTGTAGAAAAACAAGAAAAGTCTGAACTCAGACACAAACACAGAGCTGACAAGGACAATGATACACAGAGCGCTTGCTGAAGACAACAGAAGCTAGCGGCGTTTATTTGCAGGTATGCTTTATACCTTCCGGGTCTATGACGTCACCCATCTCCACTGGACTGATTACACATGTGCTTCACGACGCTGTCATGCAGAGGTGGCGCGGTGACGCAGCGCAAGTTCTCTTGAAAGGTGAAATTGAGGGGAAAGAGGAAAACAATGTGGAAAAACTTTGGCAAGAAAATGTTCTGTTACATCAGATGAGATTCCAGAAGTACCTGAACCACCAACTGTTTTTTGACTCAGTTATCAAAAAGAACAAAATGCATAATGAAGGTACACCCGGCAGCGAAACAAGGCATTCGTAATGGTATGCGATGAAGGTCAAAATCAATAAAAGCATTTTGAAAAAAATATATATAATAAAAATATGTAATATAAATTTGTGCACATGCTTGATATTAAAGAGATCTCATTTGTGATTTTTGTGTCCATCGCTCAAAGAGTCCATGATTTGTTCCAGTCTGAAGCCGTATGAACCTGCAGATGGCCACAGAACCGAACTGTCAGTGTGACACTGTCATATTGTTGAGTGACGTCAGGCAGAGATAAGTAGCGTGAGATTTTCAGCGTCGTGCAGACTCGTGTTTCAGCAGCTGAGGTGCTATTAAGTTGTTATCCATTGGGGCAGAGCAGAGAAGCATGCTACAAGTCGGCCCTTTTGCCAAAGAAAATGACACACAGCCATCCCTCAAAGAGAGTTTTTCCACATTGTTTTCCTCTCTCCCCTCCATTTCAGCGAGTATTACAATTACCAAACCCCCATCAGCAACCCAAAATGATTCAGACAGCGAGGAAAAACCAGAGACAGGCAGGCTTGATTCTAGCTTGGAAAACAGCAGGCCTGAAATTGGGTGGCAGTGACACTGCCCTTGGGGTAAAAATCTGTCTCGCGCAGCCTTCCCTGACGCTGCTTTCCGGGCAGTCCGGACACGATGATCCTTGTTGAGAACATTAGATGGTTCTGAAGCTCAGCCTGCTATTACTTTTAATCAGATCCATGTGTGAAAAGGGAAGTAAAGCTGAGAGTATATTGCAATATGTGCATGCAGCTAAAATCATACACTAAACACAACTAATTTGGCTCAAAAAATATATATAAAAAAATTGGACATTGGTTACATCACATTTTTTAAGTTCAGACATTTAAATTTTAACTTGTAGATTTTCTTTTTGTACTTATATATTTTAATTGCTCTCAACTTCAAATACTTGATTACATTTAAATTAAAATGATCAACTTATCTAACTATTTTAGTGGAAACTTTGGTAGCTTTAACTAGCTAATTCAATACATGCTACCTTGTTAATTGTCACAAATGTGTTCCTATAGAATGAAATCTGATATTATGATTGTCAAGTATGCGCAAGTGGGTGTGTTTTGTAGTTTAAACACCTTTATTACGATCACGTTTTGAGATATGTGCGATGGGCGCCACCATTTTAGTTTGTGCCGCAGTTCAGAGAATCGGATCTATTGGATTTACCACATGTGAATTCATCCACTTCTCCTGAAATACATGAATGTTAGTGGCTGGTGAACTGGGAGAAGAATCGAGAAAACTTTAAAGTTACTTACACAATGTGTATCTGATATGAACTTGTTGTAATGATAATAATGGAAAGGATTATTATTGTTGCTTCCATAGACATCAGTGTGCATTTTACAAACTATAAATGGATGGTTTTGCTGGTACTTATGTATATTTAAATGTCTAAAACCTAAAATAAACATGTGGTTGAAAACATGCCTCTTGCTCAGCGCCAGCAAATGCATGAAAGCACGTTTGAATTTAGCAGTTGATCACGTGATGCACAGAATGTTCTAATCACACCGGTGTGATTGTACGTGGGAAAGGGTTAATTTGTGTCAGTTATGTTAACTCCAAAGAAATATAAAGTTTTGAATATGGATAAAAGCTCATTTGATTGAACTAATTTGTTTAATTTGAGTTGGCTCTACTCAAACCAATTTATTATTTTGAGGGTTAGGGTTTACAGTGTGTGATGCAAGTAGAGACTGTGTTTGTATCTAAGTGCTGTGGTTACAAGCATCATATAGCAGATTTTAAAAGCATAATAAACTATGCATGCCTCCCAGAGGCATTGCCTATGTAGATTAGGCATGATTATATTTGCAACAGCTAGTAAACAAATCTGGTGATGAACCGAACACCTATCCAAAGAACATATGTTATCTCTCTTTAATCCCATGCATTTAGTTTAAACATAAAATTAAGAAAATATTCACAACAACACTTTTACGTCACACTTTTATGCAATGGATATTCTATCAGTTTAGTTCATAACAGCACATATGCTTGGTTTATATATTTTTATAAACCAAACTGCTTACTTATTTTTATAAACCAAACTGCTTACTTATTTTCTGTAGTATAAACTGAATTTTTAAGTTTGTTGTAAACTAGGTTTACAGCAAAACAAGCTTGCAAAGAGATTACAACCACTTCTCCCTTTTGTGTAAACAGAAATTCTACAAAAGAGTCTCAGTCCCTCCTGGCGTTGCTTAGACGAGTCTATTCTGTTTCAATTCACATCTTCTATTCTTCACTGGATAGATAAGACAAACAGATAGTGCCTGTTTACAATATCAGTGCTGACAAACTACTGGTGTGCAATGTTTAGCTTATGCATTTTTAAGACGTATCTGTGAAATTTATTTAATGCATCTGTATGAAACACCAATGCCTTGTGGACTAAACTGCGGGGTTGCATCCAAAAAATAATCTGTTCTTGGAAAATTTGATTATTTATTGTACACGACATGGAGAATATTTGGACGGAATTAGCATTCCAAAGCAACATAAGGCCAGTAATGTGGAGTTATCTAACAATGAGACACATCTGTTTCAAAATGGAGACCATTTAACTGAAGTGGAATATCACCATCGGGCTATTTTATACGTTTGCACGTGTACACACGAGTCTGTCATGTGAGTGTGTGCGTGTCTGCTCACTGCAAGACTTCAAAATGAACTCTGGAAGCTGATGCAATTATTAATTTATCTCTGAGATTTATATCACAGACAGTGACGTGTAAGCTGGGTATTTTTGCCTGTTTTGATTGTGGAATTGGGAATGACTTGTGTTCTGGCATGAGGAAACTGGTTTTGATCTGTCCACACCAAAATTTCAAGCATCTGAACATTTCACTTTTATGCCAGGCTTTTATGTGTGAATTATTTAAGAGGCAGTCTATAATACTGGGTGAAAGCTATCCCATAACATTCCCATACATCTGATTGGCAGTTGCTTATCTGGAGCAGGACCCCTGGAAGTAGAGACTGCATAAAAGTATAAATAGATTTTTTTCTGTACATCCATGAAATAGTTCTTATAAATTATAAAGTAATTTAACATAAAAGCAAGAGTGTGCATGGGTTTGTCATGGCAGAATACACGCAATGTCCGCTCCCCTAATAATTCCTAAAAAACGGACATCCCAGTTCATCGCAGTCTCCGTTATCAATGACACAATAAATCATAATGTCCACACTTTCTTTGTTATAATCAGATGATTTGCCAGTATGCAGGATTCAGCACTGAACAAAAAACTCTGAATTCTATCTTAAATGCATCTGATTGGCCATTGCGTTCAAGAAATCAACATGTGTGTCTGTGAATGGCTAAATTGCACAACACTGCAAAAATATGTTAAACAACTCTGTAACCTGTAAATAATTTTTATTTTGTTTTAGCTGATCTTGTTGCTTTTGTGAAATAACAATTTATTTGTTTTTAGAGTTTTTGTTTTCTATTTTGTGGGAGTCCCACAAATTGTTTTATCCTCCTGCAACCCGCACACACTCGTTACCGCCCGGTAATGATTGTATAAAATTACAGATATGATTTCAATATTTCACAGATAGGGTTTAGATTAAGCCAGGATTAAGCTTTAGTTTAGTTAGGGCATTTAAGTAGCTTTTATAAACATGCTTAAAAAACATTACTGGTGTGCCTCTTGAGACAAAACAATGGCAGTAACATATTTTAACATATGTCAGTGCAAGTTAAAACAGCGCTGGCTAGGAAACTGGGAGTACACGTTCTTTCTTATATAATAGTTAAAAGGCAGATGAAAATACAAAACATAAATATTACTTTTTTATTTGACAAAATGTTTGCAATTTCTTATACACTTCACATGCAGTCTTTCCCGAGGCAAAATTCCTTTACTTGTGTAATTAATTTAATTTGGGAGTCATTTTAGCCCACAGACCTACAGTAGCTATAACCTGGGGCTGGACACAGATGCTAGTTAACATGGATTTACTTCAGATGAAATGGTTGGTTATGTTGTGGCTGTTGTCACTGGTTCCTCATGCACATGGTTTCTGGCTGTCATGTGACACACGTCTGTTTGACTCTTCTAGGCATGATGCAAGCAGCTGTCTCCTGTGTCTAGAGAAGTTTTCGAATGTTTTTGAGTAGCAGTCTCCATGTTGGCCGTCGATTCAGTATCAATCTCACTTGTCAGTTCAAAGTTTCATTGCAAAAAAAATACAAAATAATAATAATGTCTTGTTTTGTGTAAAAAAAAAAAAGTCCTTAAAATAACACTGCAATAAGATATTGATGCCTGTAAGATGAGATATAAGATATTTCTTTAATTAAGTTAATTAAGTTTATTCAAGTAGCTGTAAATCCACATTATGAAATCAGGAAGTGTTATATATTTATTTCACGTCATGTATATATTACACAGTACAGACATAAAATTCCACTGATATCACAGTCACGTAATAATAAAACCTCATAATTGATAGAAAAATGTAGTTTAATACATGTAGTCAAAGCATTAGGTATCATGTACTAGCAATGAACTTATGAATGAATGAATGAATATATATATATATATATATATATATATATATATATATATATATATATATATATATATATATATATATATATATATTCATTCATTCATTCATTCATAAGTTCATTGCTAGTACATGATATATTCCATATATGGTGCTGGTCATATAATTAGAATATCATCAAAAAGTTGATTTATTTCACTAATTCCATTCAAAAAGTGAAACTTGTATATTATATTCATTCATTACACACAGACTTCAGATTTCTTTTAATTTTGATAATTATAACTGACAACTAAGGAAAATCCCAAATTCAGTATCTCAGAAAATTAGAATATTGTGAAAAGGTTCAATATTGAACACCTGGTGCCACACTCTAATCAGCTAATGAACTCAAAACACTTGCAAAGGCCTTTAAATGGTCTCTCAGTCTAGTTTTGTAGGCTACACAATCATGGGGAAGACTGCTTACTTGACAGTTGTCCAAAAGATGACCATTGACACCTTGCAAAAGGAGAGCAAGAGACAAAAGGTCATTGCAAAAGAGGCTGGCTTTTCACAGAGCTATGTGTTCAAGCACATTAATAGAGGCGAAGGGAATTAAAAGATGTGGTAGAAAAAAAACGTACGAACAATAGGGATAACCGCACCCTGGAGAGGATTGTGAAACAAAACCCATTCAAAAATGTGGGGGAGATTCACAAAGAGTGAACTGCAGCTGGAGTCAGTAATTCAAGAACCACTACGCACAGATGTATGCAAGACATGGGTTTCAGCTGTCGCATTCCTTGAACAACAAGAGTCAAGCCACTCTTAAACAACAGACCGCGTCAGAAGCGTCTCGCCTGGGCTAAAGACAAAAATGACTGCTGCTGAGTGGTCCAAAGTTATGTTCTCTTTTGAAAGTAAATTTTGCATTTCCTTTGGAAATCAGGGTCCCTGAGTCTGGATGAAGAGAGGAGAGGCACACAATCCACGTTGCTTGAGGTCCAGTGTAAAGTTTCCAAAGTCAGTGATGGTTTGGGGTGCCAAGACATCTGCTGGTGTTGGTCCACTGTGTTTTCTGAGGTCCAAGGTCAACACAGCCGTATACCCGGAAGTTTTAGAGCACTTCATGCTTCCTGCTGCTGACCAACTTTATGGAGATGCAGATTTCATTTTCCAACATGACTTGGCACCTGCAAACAGTGCCAAAGCAACCAGTACCTGGTTTAAGGACCATGGTGTCCCTATTCTTAATTGGCCAGCAAACTCGCCTGACCTTAACCCCATAGAAAATCTATGGGGTATTGTGAAGAGGAACAAGCGATATGCCAGACCCAACATTTCAGAAGAGCTGAAGGCCACTATCAGAGCAACCTGGACTCTCATAACACCTGAGCAGTGCCACTGACTGATCGACTCCATGCCACACCGCATTGCTGCAGTAATTCAGGAAAAAGGAGCCCCAACTAAGTATTGAGTGCTGTACATGCTCATACTTTGCATGTTCATATATATATATATATATATATATATATATATATATATATATATATATATATATATATATATATATATATATATATATATATATATATATATATATATATATATATATATACACACACACACAGTGGGTATGTAAAGTATTCAGACCCCCTTACTTTTTCACTTTGTTATATTGCAGCCATTTGCTAAAATCATTTAAGTTCATTTTTTTGGCCCCACTTTATATTAGGTGGCCTTAACTACTATGTAATACATAAAAAAATTAAGTGCAATGTACTTACTGTGTTCATATTGTATTGCAAAACACCTTTGCTGATAATTAGGTGGGATATGGGTAGGGTTAGGGACAGGTGTGGTGGGATGGGTAAGTTTAAGGGTAGGGTTAGGTACAAGGGAAGTGTCAACAGTGTAATTACAAATGTAATTACAGAAATTAATTACAGATGTAATTACATGAAGGTATTTTTAAAAATGTAAGTACAATGTAAAAACATGTATGTACACAATAAGTGCAATGTATCAAATTATTAATTAAAATGTTAGTACATAGTAGTTAAGGACACCTAATATAAAGTGGGTCCCATTTTTTTCTCATTAATGTACACACAGCACCCCATATTGACAGAAAAACACAGAATTGTTGACATTTTTGCAGATTTATTAAACAAGAAAAACGGAAATATCACATAGTCCTAAGTATTCTGACCCTTTGCTGTGACACTCGTATATTAAACTCAGGTGCTGTCCATTTGTTCTGATCATCCTTGAGATGGTTCTACACCTTTATTTGAGTCCAGCTGTGTTTGATTATTCTGATTGGATTGATTAGGAAAACCACACACCTGTCTATATAAGACCTTAAAGCTCACAGTGCATGTCAGAGCAAATGAGACAGAATTGGCAAGCAGGCTTGATGAGCATAAGAGACTTATTTTAAAAATATTAAAAATAGTAATGTTTCCAAACCTTTGACCGGTACTTATGGCCACAGGCCGATCAAAGTGCTGTACAACAGTACAAGTACAAATGCAATACAAGAAAAAAACAGAGAAGGAAGAAACTATTTAAATAATAGTAATGATGCTAGAAATAAAAATTAAAACAAATTATAAATTGAAAGCCAAAGAGAAAAAATTAGATCTTAGACTTAATTAACATTATTATGTTGTTAACATTTTAACTTGGACATCCCCAAAAATGTAAAACTAAATTTTTGATGTTACAAATATACCATAGAAGCATTAACTAAGATTAATGATTAAGAAATAATGTTTTGCAGCATTCAAGGTCGAAGCCTTACTACGCGCCACGAACACACAGAGCTCTGCCGGACTATTTGCAGAGGGCATATTTTTTGGCCTTGTGAATAACCTCTTATTCTTTCATCCAAACAGAGTTTGTTAATGCCAGCCGTATTTTCTCTTTGACTTATTCTCTTTTTCTATCTTGTGCTGTAAGGGTGGGTGGGAGAGTGTGTGTGTGTGTGTGTGTGTTCAATGACAGTTCTCCCCAGGGGCTGTTTTTTAATTACATCATTTGGTGATATGGTTATGTCTGCGGCAGTCTGTTACAGTTAGTACATGTGACAAGTCCCAAATCACTGTAGATACAAACGACGGCTCCTTGAAATATCCTGCCTGATTCATGCTTCAGTGAGATTCACAAAACTCACTTCACGTTCGGATTGAGCGGTCATGTATCTCACCAATTCAGATTATCAATGATGACAGTTTATTTGAACGGTTTCACACAGTGATAAATGAGGCTGGACCAGCACCTTTTACCTTTTTTTTCTTTTTTAAGTATGTCTTTAATATTAAGTATGCCAATCAATTTCTATGATTTACATTCACAAAAACAGATCAAATGCAATGTTTGTGCCAAAGCAACAAAATAAATCAATTACACTATCCTCATCAACCTGAAGAACAGAATACTTTGGCATTTTGTTCGTGGATTTGAATTAGCGCTGACTTGTGTTCTGGCTCCACCGCAGGGCTTGTGATTAACTGGCTACAGGCCCAAACAATTGGGCTTGATTTGACATGAAACAGCAACAGACTTTGATTGTTCCTGATACTGGACTGCTGGGTTTTTTCTGATCAGTGTTAGCCAAACTTGTAGAATTGTAGAAGCAAACTTTACTGGAAGATTCAGATGTGATTCGCATGTCATAAAATATGTGATATGATGAAGATTTTAGATATTAAGAGATTTTAAAGAATAAGAATAAAAGAATAATTAAAGAATAATTTGAGTAAATGATGTTGTTCCAAACCCAAATTACTATTTTGACTCCATTACTACGCGCTCCATTCTCCTTATAATGCAAGTGAATGAATGTTGGATAGTCAGTGTTTAGCATTCATGTATTTGAATAATGTGATACATTTCTGAGTAATTTTATATTGGTGTATGAATTCATATGAAATGTGATGTAATTAATTATACTGAATTAAAAGCACAATATGTAATTTTAGATTTTTTTATTGTACAATTTTTTTAATATTGCTTATTTAAAACAAAGGCGTAGCTTGATGATGCCTTGATTTTGTGGAATCAGTGAAGTTGTTGTCTTCATCTCTACAGCCGGTGGAGAAGAATCCTTTGGGACTCTGGCAGAAATCGTGTTGATGGATGAGCTAATGTATTAAAGATTTATTAACATATACTGTAATATGAAACAGGGTGGGGCTGAAAGCTGTAGAAAGTGTAACGAGGCCGCTGGAGCGATTGCTTATAAGAGACTAGTGCGACACACGGCTCGAGAGCAGTGGCGCTTTTATTATTCCACTGTCGCAGCATGTGCTTCTTCTGCTCATTCGTATGTGGGCTAACGCAGCTCTGTTTTGTCATATTAGATA
This sequence comes from Gobiocypris rarus, assembly GCA_023029165.1. Classification (NCBI taxonomy): domain Eukaryota; kingdom Metazoa; phylum Chordata; class Actinopteri; order Cypriniformes; family Gobionidae; genus Gobiocypris; species Gobiocypris rarus. The sequence goes on from CM040914.1 coordinate 41,690,573, forward strand.
CATTTGAGTGTGTTGAAAGTTATGTTATAATGCTACTCTGTGTGCGTTCGCTCAGCTGCTACTATGAGACACTTATTAGGCATGGTAAAAACATGGTACTCGCTGTAAATCAAGAAAACCTGGTTTAAACAATAAGACTGTGTTGAGCTGTATAACAATGATTCTTTTTCTGTCGATGGATGTAACCATACAATTGCTAACCTGTCACATCATATATTTAATCGAGGGTACCGTGGGTTTGACGTTATTGATAGGTGACGCACGGACACTGTAAATTGCTTTTTTCTCTGAATTTAAACATTCTTGGATATATTTGGGATAATGTGTACACAAGTCAACAAAATATATAATGCTGCTCTAGTGGTTTTTTAATCTTTTGCATTAAATATAATTCAGACAATTTGTTAAACGGAGTGTCTATTCACACTAAGTGAAAATAGCATGCCTTGTTTGCAAGTGCTATTCGCACTAGCTCCGCCTACCAATGCCTGGTTGGGCCAAACAAGATTTTAAAAAGCGCCCTGATTTCAACATCTGCAGTGGTGCAATCAGTAAAGCGTATTCCATATGGCTTTAAAAAATTGTGCGTGATTGACTGGGTTCAAATCCACCTTGTGCAGAGTTTGTTCTTATCTCTTTTTTTCATCACAAATCACACCACAAAAGCATTTACTGTCAATAAAAATTAAGAAAATGTTCTAAATGTGCTTAGTGCAAATAGCCGCTGTCTTTGTTAAAATATTGTTATTTCTGTTATTTGAGACCATCAATTACTATATTAAAAATCTTTAAAATTTGATTTATTTAAATACAATTACTTAATATAAATTCATATTTACATCTAGCCTGATGTCGTCATACGCAGATTCTAGTCAGAAAATTAGTCTGATATTGCTTCATTAGGCTGTGATTATGGCCCTGTCCCAAATGGCACACTTCATGTGCACTGTCGGTCTTGTGGACTTACAACGGCCGCTGCGTGCGCGTGCGCGTGTCCGTTAAGTCCACAAGACTGTAGGGTGTCCCATTCGTCATTTAAGCTTAACGTAGGGTGCTCGTGAGCGCCCCCTTTGTGGCTGCTATACGCCCTTGAAGCGCACTTCAGCTGAGCCCACAAGTTTGCGAGCTTCACAGAGGACTTCTACCCGGCAGTAAAAGTGGCATTACGTCGTGAAAGTGCGGATTCAGAGGAAGACCGTGAGGGTTTAGGGTGCCATTTGGGACAGGGCCAATGAGGCGTGCCGAACCAGGAAAGAAAATGCCTCTGCACTCAACTGGATAGACCTACAACTAATCAGAGCAACGGAGTAAAGTAACGTACAGAGCCAGCCCATAAGTGAACTAAGCGGCTGCATAGGTACCCTTGACCAGAGAGCCCCCAAGAGCACACAAAATTACTTCTTTCTGCATGTTACTTTACTGAAATCGCGAAATGGCCTTCAACAATTACTAGATAAACTGCATTTTTAAAATGTTTTTTAAGAAGTCTTCTAATATATGCACAGATTGATTCTGACAGCGCTGCACAAGCTCGCGGCTCCATCACTGGCCTGGACATTAGCTTGTTAGCGGGTTCAAGTTGCGAGAAAAATCAGCTGAAACATGCTACTACTCAGTTGCCTGGAAACCTTTTTATGAACTTTCAGTTTCTGTATACAGTAAATGCTTCTCTGCAAGTGCTATATGTTTGAGTCGCTTATTGTGAGCATATTCAGCATAAGAGACTTTAAAAAGCATTTTAAAAAAATCTTACGTATCCCAGTCTGAATTGTACTGTAAGACTTTGAATATTAAAGTGCAAATTAACACCTGAGCACTATTGTGGGTTTGCTACTGTTACAATTTAAAACTGTATAAGGGTAAAAACATAAAAGGCAGACATGAAGCAACACAGCTGCATCTAATAAAATAAAAATGGGTGTGCAAAATATCAAGAATTGACTAAAGTAAATCGAATTGGTGGCACCGATGGGCCCCCAAATAAAATTCTGCTTAGGGCCCCATAAAGGCTTGGGCCGGTGACACATGTTGAGTGACGCATGAGTGACAATCATAATTTTTGAGAGAAATAGTACAGATGAACGCATAATACAACAAGTTCTCAGTTTAGGATTAGAACAAATTGAACCCAAGCGCTCTTTGGTGACGTGGATGATTACGTTACTGTTGAGCATCTGTCCATCATCGTCTAAAGACAATTTGATTGGTCCAAACAGCTCCTGTTCGAGCATAGTTGCTCCACAACGGATCAAGTCCAGACCAAACTTCCCGACCTCAAATGTAGTGGGAGGGGCTAAATTCTGCTTGCATGCGGGCTAATTTTCATTAGATTTCTAGGAATAACAGACTGAACATAATTGTCTACAATGGGGTAAAATATATTTATCAATTGAATATTTTCCTTTAGCTGGAAAGATTTTAATGTTGACACAGAATATATGTACTTTTGTCTGAAAAAAAGGTATATTTTAAGGCAATATGTCTGCTACTTACTGTTAGGAACAAATGCTGCCTAGAAAAGGATTGATCTTCTGTAGAGTTATCTTGTAGAGTTCACAACGGTCACATCTTATGCTGTTTTCCTACTCTATATCAATCTGAATCGTTATGTAACTATAAATCAGGGCTGCTGCGTCATCCATATTAATTAAAAGTTTGTCCCATATGGAGGATGATGGATTGCCTGTGGGGGGAAATATGCCTGGCTTACCTGAATTATCTTTTTGGAGGTTCTAATGAAGTGTCTATATCCTCGGGGTTTCAGACGAAAAAGATGCTCTTGTCCCATTATAGTCTGAATGAAATATTTACCTCTATAAATAGAGAAGGAATTAATTTCCCCCAAATTCAGTTACAAAGCATTTCCCAACTGGTGGATCCCTAGGTTTTCTTCTGTAAATGAAACAGAGTATAGCATATAATCTTCCAGAGTTAGGATAGTTAATCAAAGTCAATTATTTGAGTTTTCTTTTTCTTTTTTAGACATTCATCTGTCGCTTTGAAGAAGCTAGCCAAAGTAGCCAAATGCCAACACGGACAGGTTCTCTAAATAATTCATTAAAATATGAATTATTTATTCAATTTTTGATAAAGTGTTGGGTTACCACCAGATCTGTTAAATTTGAAACAAAGCCAGCATTTTAAATTTTTCAATGTCTGTCATGACTCATGCCAAAAATTAAATTAAACAATAATAAAAAAAGATAAAATGAAATCCTTTGCAGCAAGATGTCATCATGTTTCATAGGATATTTGTCATGGACAACAGTGATTGCACTACAAATCACATCAAATCAAACGGCAGGCCTCTGGGTTTCTCCAGGATATGTCAAGAACAATTTTTTTTTGTTCTGTTCCACCTTGAATGCTTGACACCCCCCCCCCAATATTTTTTTTTACAACACCACTGTATATGTTTTTAGTGTCAGCAAACCTGCATGAGATGTATCTCTGATGATTGGCTGGAAGACAGATGTGCTTTGTCTGTCTATGACCTTGATTGGGAAACAGAACTGAGAAAAACCCTCTCATTACATGCCGTGGCATCATGAGCTGAGAGGAAGAGCAATTTGCACACACTACAGTGTAGAGGCTCCTCATGCTCATGTTTACTGATGGATTGAGGACCTGAAGGACTCAACTTGAGTGCTATGTTAGCCCTTGTCCTTCAGATAAACCCAGGTGCACAATGTGACTGTTTTTTTCAACCTCTCTCTCTCTCTCTCTCTCTCTCTCTCTCTCTCTCTCTCTCTCTCTCTCTCTCTCCCTCCACTTGCATGACTTGACAAGACTTGATTGTTTGTCAAATTTTTCAATATGCACTTCAAAGTAAATTTTCAATATATGAAAACTGTAAACTGTATTTTTTTCTTATTTTCGAGTAAATGCATATTAAATGTAATATTTCTGCAGTTCTGCTTGAGGCCAGTTAAGGAAAATGCACACTTCACTATTAGTTAAGACAAGATAACAAAATAAATTTAAATACTGAATATAATCTGAGCAAATTTATGTAGATGTTAATACACTACAGTTCAAAAGTTTGAGGTCAGTAATATTTTTAAAATGAATAATTGTATTAAGCAAGGATTCATTGGGTGCTTTTCATTTCTAATTTGTGAATCCTCGTTGTCTTTCCGTGCGTCTCAGCTCCACCCACTGTAGGATTTGAGGGCTGCAAGGAAAGAAAATGAGTAAGGAGGAATCGAAGGAAAGCGTATTTGTATATTGCAATATTCGTGATCACTTGAGCGTCACTTCACAGCATCATCAGCTGCACTCAAATGATCTGCCCTAATACTGTTGAAGTTCGATTATTTAAGAAATGAATGAATAATAATGATAAAGCAAGATGCCCTGTTGATATATGTGTGATATATGGTTTATGTAAACTGCAAAAGTAAAGTATAAATTTAAATTATTGTGACATACACTATTGCTGTCACAGTTGGTTTTGTGATTGGTTTCACATTTATGTTTTCATGCCTCTTATTTTATAATCTCATAGTCATGTTTCAGTTCCTGTTTGTCATGTGATCCTGCCATGTGCTCCATTGTCATGTGATTCCCTAGTCTTATGTGTTCTGTAACTAATGGTTGGTTTAGTACATATTATATGTAATAAGGGGACTCTGTATAAGGGAACAGGTCTATTTAGCAGGAGTCTATTTTACGACCGAGCAAATGACTCGTTTAGCGTTCATTTGAACGGGCCGTAACTATCAACTCTGCAGCGGATATTAATATCCACAGAATAGTGAAACACTATTTAATAGCCAGGTAACTTAAGATCGGCAGTTCAAGACATTAAAATTCGTAAGCACATAACACAAGAACACTTTTCTTTAATTTATAAACACAGCTTTATTGATTACTCTAACACGTAAAACTAGAATCTAACAAAAACAAACATACACACATTCACACTCGTTGCAGAAAGGAGGAAAGTAAAGAAAGAGTGAGTTTTAAGAGAGAGAGAGAGAGAGAGATGAAGTCCCAAGTTTCTAGCAGTATTTGCATTTATAACACATGACCTGAATGAACCACTGGTTTTGACTTAAACCCTATCGTTGCTTAGGCGGGGTTATTCAATTTGATATCAATGCACCAGTTCAGTTTAGAATCTGGAGGTTACTTGCGTTCGTCGCGCGTGTCATCATTGAACGGGGGTTCCCTCTCGATCCTGGCTGGAAAGTGGTTTCCCGGTTCTTTGTGATTCGCGGAAGGTCTTGTCTGTCTCTGTCTGTCGCGGAAGGTCGTGTCTCTGATGGGCGTCTTGGAAATCTTGGGGAGCCAACCACATGGCGTGTTGGCTGCTGGATGAGGGGGTCTCGTGGCTGTTTGAGGTTGAAGCGCGCTCGCTGGAGATTCGTTGAGAAGCTTTGCGGCGAAACTTAACTTAGAACACGAGACTCGCGAAAAGAAAATAAACTTAAGTAAAAGAAAGGAAAGTGAGAGTTCTAGATGGCTTGAATGAAATTCAACCCATTCTGGTCTGCCACCTTTGGAGTTCTCCAACTCCTTCTTCGAGGTGGAATACACGATGCAAGGACAGCAGGCTGTGCGAACAAAAGAACATCAGGCCAAAGCAGAAAGGGGGTCTCTGCTCTTATAGATAAGATTCGAGCGCCGCCCACTTTCGGGTTGACCCAATCGTGTCTGTCAGTTTTTTGGCGCGCAAAAGTTCTTTGTTCAATTCGGTTACGCCTCCTGGCTGATGTACCGATGGAGCAGTTTATCCTTACAAAGCTGGTATTATAATAATAATGCTTTTCCTGTAAATTATTTTACAAGATTCGGTGCTATTGAGTTTTTCTGATTGAGGCAGTACTAAACACTATAATATTAAGAGTTGAGAGTACAGAGATACAAGAATTCCACAGTAACTAGAATACATAGTTTGATTTACATAAAGTACACACCCTAGACATTTTAATACATCATATAAAGACATTAAATCAACAATATATATTTTTAATACGTTGAAAAGGCAGTTGTCCAATTGATCCATATATGTGTTCATGTGGGTGTAAAGAGACAGTCCGCATGTCTTGGGACTGTGGGGATGATTCAGAGGTCACCACATGGGTCGTGTGGGTGTAAAGTGTCTTTGGGCATTCGACAGATGGCTGGGTTGCCGTCCGTTCGACAATCACTGGTTTAGTGATTTGATGCAGTTTATACGTATCAAGGTTTCTGTGGGTTTCCTTGATTTTCTACTGAGTGCTGGGATCTTAAGGAATTTATGGTGTCACAGAGCCGGACTTAGAAGTTACTTTGTCGATGGGGGAAGGGAAGAAACTGCCTGTGGACCAATGAGAAGTCCCTTCCTTCCTAAGCTTGGTCCCACAGGTGTCGTAAATCTTTGTCCGCTTGTTGTGGAGAGAGAGGGGTCCAGGCCGTAAATGACCCTGGAATGTTGAGTTCAATTTTGTGTGGACTCATGTTTGAATGAATCATCTGTAAGATTCATTTGTGTCTGTTGCGGCCACAATTGCTACATATCCCCCCTTCGTTAGGCGATGTGTCGGGATGAAGACATCGGTGAACGCTGGAGAAACACAGGCAGAAGAAGCAGACACATACACAACAAACAACAAAGACAACACCTCCATGACTGGCCACTGTACTGGTGCAGGGCATTAGATTGAGTACTAACAGTTTTTATGTTTAGAAGTTTTAGTTTTAAATTTCCTCAATACGGTTAGCACGTTAGCGTAGCGTAGTACAATTTTGGAATTGTTACTTTACTTTGGTCGGGTGCGGTGCCTCGTTGACCAAATTTTGTGATTAAATTTGTTTTGTTTGTTTGTTTCCTCTTTTTTTTCTTCTAACTTGTGTTAGGTTGAGTTCGTTTTACCTTTTATCATGATCTGGTGACATCATTTGTGGTCAAATGATGTGACCCATCAATTACAGAGCTCTCTAGCTCACATTCGTTTTTCGGTGGCTTACAGATTTGAGGCGTGGTGCATCAATCCTGCTCTCATGCCCTTGACCCTTATGGGGATAGGCAGGCATATTACCTAATAAACGAAGAAGGAAAGTAAAGGAAGAAGTGACACAAAACAAAGCAGTTAGGTGTTTCTAGGTCTGGCCTACAACTACCATTGCAGCTAAAGTGATGGGAGGTGTTTTGCTTGTGGGGTAGATTGTGACATGTTTCCTATGATGAGTGTAGCTAAATTGAGGTTGAGCTAGTTTATGAGGCCAGTTTCTTCCTTGTGGGAAGAACATATTTGTTGGATGTTTTTCATGGTAGATGTGGTTAACTGGTCCTGTAAGTTAGCGAGTATGTAAGTAGTGTAGTGTATGCATGGTCAGATCTGTTTCAGTCTGTTTTGCTCCCCCCTTTTCTCAAAGGCTTGCCCTCATGGCTATTGGCTTAGTTTTGCTGGGCTTAGATGAAGATTGGTTTGTTGCATCTTTGCCTTGAAAAGGGATTGTCTGTGACCTGATGGGAGTCAGTTCAGTAAGGCAGGAAGTTCTTTGGCCCACGGTGGGAGGTAGTTTGGCATGGCTGTGCTGAGCCGTGGTGCAAAACTTCATCTCCTACGTTGCATTCCTCTTGTGATGCCTTCTGGTTGTGACAGACTAGCTGACCATCCGTGCTTACTGTGTTTGCTCTTACGCTAACATGGTTCATGAGCTTGTTGGATGGTTTCTTGGTAAGTGATGGGAACCCAGAACGGTGTTTTCTGGTACCTCTATGTTGTCATCTGTAGTTGGCTGTGAGAGACCCTTTTGTTCTGTGTTGTTGTAGAACAGGTGGTCATTGTGAAGGTGTCCTGGATGACCAATGGCCTTCCACGTCATCGCTGGTCAGTGATGACTCATCTCTGTGGTCATCCATGTTTTCCCTGCTTTCCATGAAGACTTTAATTTGCCTCATTAGATCTCCCATGGCTTCTGAGGGGAAACTGTCTTGTTCTTGGGCGTGCTCAGTGTTGTGCTTAACTGAGTGGTGCCCAGGTGGGTTTCGTTGACGATTACCCACGTTAGATGCTCTTGACTTTGTTGGATGATGATGGCCTATGGTGTCTTTAGGGTTTCTTGAGGAGCGTGGCTGGTCCCATGGCTTTTCCCAGAGGTTGGTGTGGTAGCTTTCATGGAAGTCACGTTCTCTGTGCTCTTTATGATGGACTGTGGTGTGGTCATGCCACTGGGTGTCATCCAGTGCACGGCTTGGGTCTTGACTGACAGAGGTTGGAACTGTGGATGTTTCCAAACCTTTCCTTGTGGCCATCTTTTGTTTGAGGTAGGCCTTGTGTGTCAGGTCACGTAGATGTTGGATTGTCATCGTGTATGGGCAGGCCATGATGTCTAGATGACGACTTACTCCAGGGTGCAGGTTTCTCAGGAAGAGGGTTTTGAAGTTCACGTCCTCTTCATATTGAGGTTCATTATGTGCACCAAAGTAGGCTTGTCGAAAACGGCTGTAGTAGGCTTGTGAAGTCTCTTGTCGACCTTGTTTGGTTTCCAAGGCGATAACCAGTCCGTGTTCAGACTCTGGGCCTGTAAATTATTTAATCAATGTCTCACGTAGGAGCTGGTAGTTGTGCTTTACGTAAACATGTTGCCGGTCTAGAAAGCGTCGTACCTCGTGACTGGATGTGGCTCTGAGGAGGTAGAACCTGTCTCGGTCGGTCACATGAGGTCTCGCCTCTAGGTAGAAGTCAATATCTTGAAGGTAGCCATGGATGTTGTGGCCCTCCATGGAATGTGGGTTGAACTGTGTGAAGTTCTTAGCGAGCTTGTCAAGGTCTTTAACAGTCATCTTCTGTGCAGCTTCAGAGTCTGCTTGGATGAGCTCTCTTTGGTTGGCAGGGAAGAGTTCTGTGGTGATGGCCGGTGACGTTCTGGGCGGTGACAATTCACTTCTTCCGTCGTATGACAGTTCCTGAAAAGGGGACTTTGCTCTCCTCAGCAGTAGTGATGCTGAGGGAGTTCTCTCCCTTCTTGGCTCTGGTTGCTGTTTGGAAGCAGGCTTGAGTTCACCTCTGACCACGTAGCGTTTGTCGTTGGCGTCGTCTCGCTGTTGGATCAGATGGTCCATCTCAGGGCTGCACCTTTAAAGGTGGTCTTGCAGAGCATTGATTTCAAAGTTCTTGTCTTTAATATCAGCGTTGGCTTTCTCTAGTCGATGTTCGGCAGACTGGAATTGGTTTACCAGGTGTTTATGTGCAGTCTCTAGTTCTTGTTTGTCACGTTCAGCGACTACAAGGGCTTCTTGGAGCTTCTCAACTTGTTTCTTTGTTTCGTGCTCCACTTCGTCTGGTGCTTTGAGTTTGTCTTGAGCTTTCGCTTTGAGCTGGTCTGTGCAGCGTTGAGTGTGTATCAGCTCTCTCAGGAACTCAGTGGTCTGACGCTTGAAGTCGTCCTGGACTTTCACTTCCAGCTTGTCTATGCGGTTTTGGGCACGTGTCAGCTCCTCTTGAAGGTGGGTGATGTGCTTGTCGCTTATTTTCAGCTGGGCTGTCAAGGCATTGCTTAGGGAACAGGTGATCTTGGCTAGTTCCACATGGTTGTTGTTCTGGCTTGAATCGTGTGTCAGGAATCTTCTCAGAATCATGATTATTATTAAAAATAATAACAGCTCAATTGTCTTTGGTGTGAGGCAGTCTGTAATGCCTCGGAGCCAGGCATCCACATCTTCCCCTTGGGTAGTGGTGCATGTCGTCCGTGACATGTTGGTATGCCGGGAGAAGTGACTGACACAGATCTGTGTGGGGTATAAGCCTAGGTGTGGTGGAACAGCTAAGTGTCGTTTAAGCGATTGTACACCAATTGTGAAGTGTAGCGATGGCTAAGTGTTGGTCTCAGTATAGACAGATAGGCTAGTGATGCAACTACTGTCACTCAACAAGGTAAGGGAAGAGAGAGAAAACAGAAAAGGTTAAAAACCAATTACAAAAAGAATAATAATCTTCAAAGGGAGAAATATGTTTTCCTAATAAATATTTCCAATCAACGAAAATCTGTTTCCAAAAGGTAGATAATAGTATTGTTTATCTTCGAAAGGAAAATAATGCAATAATAATGCTGATACCTTTTCTTAATCTGACAGGATTGACACCACACACCTTACAGGCTGACCGCTTTCTTCAGGGATGCTTTGAAGGCGACGGTTGCTCAACACTTGTCTCTGTTAAATAAACTTGGATACAAGGTCAAATTTTTGAATTGCGTTTGCACATGCAGGGAGAGTATGGAGAACAAGGAGGGTTTGATTACCAATCAAATGCCTAATGGTTTGTTTCTCTGGGAGAGATTTTCTTTCTCTTTGTTTAGAAACAATCAATGGTTCATCCAGGCTTGTTCCCTACACATGTGAAGAATAAGCTGGAATAAAGCAGGACAGAACAGGGAAGACGTGAGGAAGAAGGGGAAAGGAAGGAGATCGGGTCCACACCTCTGTGTCTGACTACGAGTCTAGAATTGATAGTTGATGGACAACTAAACACCCAAAAATAAAAATCGAGTCAAAGAGGCTTGTCTCTGATTTATTTTGAAACACGTAGTGAGATAGCACTGTCTCCTATGGAGGCTCAGCTGTGTGGTTCCCAAGAAGAAGGAAAGGTGACGCAATAAAATAATGAATCAGTGTGAGTCTAAACTATTTTGGTTATAGGCAAAATGTTGGTGATTTATACCTGAAGTAATTAGACCTAAATGAGGAATTTAGAAATTCAGAAAATTAGGAAATTTCAAAATAGTGAAAATTATTTTAAAATCATTTAAAATGACTTTAAGAAATACAATTTTCAATCAAATGTTTTCCTGTCATTAAAGTCAAACTTGACATATTGACAATTAATAATTGCAAACCAGCATTCCCTTTTCAAGTACATGCAGGTAAAGTAATTAATAATTGTGTACTGATATTTTCCCTTTCAAGTAAAATATAAAGTAATAAGTGAGTAACATAAGTGAAAAGTTATAAAGAACAACAGGTGTACTGTTCAAATGGTTAAATCACTTTAACGGTGCTCAAACAGACACTATGCTATTACTGCTGATGCCTGAACCTAATGCTAAAGCTTTAGCAAATGGGCTTCAAATGTAAACAACTGCTTTGATTAGCTTAGCCGATAGTTACTGGAGGTTTGTTTACACTCTGGATGCCAGTTCAGAGTTCACCCGGAAGCGCTGTTTAGGACTTCCGGTCCCTAGTCGTTACTATTGCGACCAAATACACGCTAGTGGCACACACGTGAATTGCAAACAGCTTGAATACAGTTAGGGAAGTTACATGAGAATGTTGGCACTTTTCAAACTGTACACATAACGGATTTGCATGTGTAATCGAGCCGATTACGTGACATATCGGCGAACTTCAACACTGTAAATAACAATAGGACCACCACTCGTAGCTGGTTTTACGCAGTGGTGCTTATCACTCAGTTTGTTAAGAGTGAGATTAACAGGGTTTCTTTGCTGTTGATTCTTTCAATGTTAGCTTAAATCACTCCATTTTAAATAACACTGGAACACGCAGTGTTAATGCGAACGGCAAGCGTTTAGCTGCTTAGAGGTTATAGCTGTAAATAACACTGGAACACGCAGTGTTAATGCGAACGGCAAGCGTTTAGCTGCTTAGAGGTTATAGCTGTAAATAACACTGGAACACGCAGTGTTAATGCGACGCAAGCGTTTAGCTGCTTAGAGGTTATAGCTGTAAATAACACTGGAACACGCAGTGTTAATGCGACGCAAGCGTTTAGCTGCTTAGAGGTTATAGCTGTAAATAACACTGGAACACGCAGTGTTAATGCGAACGGCAAGCGTTTAGCTGCTTAGAGGTTATACCTGTAAATAACACTGGAACACGCAGTGTTAGTAGCTATACATTAATAAGGCCTTAAGAAAATTGATCAAGGAACACGCTTGATCTAATGTTACTCGCGAATCTGTAAGATTCATTTGTGTCTGTTGCGGCCACAATTGCTACAGTGTCATATCCTGATTCGTTGCCTTGTTTCATGTGTCTTGTTCTCATTGGTTGTTGTAGTCATGTGATCCCACTAGTCCTGTATAAATACTCCTCGTGTTTCCATAGTCTCTTGTTGAGTATTGTGATTGTTTCCTGTAACCACTGTTGGTGAGTTCTCAGTCAAGTCTATTCTAGTCAAGTCATCGTTTGTGTTGCGTCGTTGTGTTCACGCTTAAAAATAAACTGCACTTGGGTTCATCACTCCAACTTGCCTCCAGTGGAATCCGTTACAATTGCCAAAAATATATATATATATATATTTTTTTGTTTTGTGGTATTATAACAAAGTGGAAGCAATTGGGAGCAACAGCAACTCAGCCCTGAAATGGATGAGCAAGTTTGGTGCAGAGGAACTAAACTGGCCTGTACAGAATCCTGACGGATAGAACACCTTTGGGATGAACTACAGTGGAGACATCCAACATCAGTGCCTGGCCTCAAAAATGCGCTTCTAGAAGAATGGTCAAAAACTCCCATAAACATGAAACCTTGTGGAAAGCCTTCCCAGAAGGGTTGAAGCTGTTATAGCTGCAAAGGGCAGGCCAACTCCATATTAAAACCTACGGATTAAGAATGGGATGTCATTAAAGTTCATGTGCATGTAAAGGCAGGCGTCCCACAACTTTTGGCAGTATAGTGTATGTGAATGGGGAGGAATTTATATGTGCGTCAGGCTTCATGACAAAAACTTCCACATAGGATACACCTGTGTATCCTAGTTCATAGTTCCTCTGGAAGTCTCCTCACTTCTCGTTATTTGCACCTCGTAGTGCGATTAGAGAATTGAGATGGCTGAGCTGGATCAGTTTCTGGGTCGCAGGCTGGAGGAAGGAGGAGCAAGGATATGAGGGAGCATCGATCTGTATTGAGAAGTATAACTTTATAGAACATGAGAATAAAAATGTGTAATATTTTTTTTTTTTTACTTTATCAAATAATCCTGAAAGAGAACTGTATTTTAAGCAGCACAACTGTTTTCAACATTGTTAATATTAATAAATGTTTCTTGAGCAACAAATCTTATCAGAATGATTTCTGAAGGATCATGTGACACTGAAGACTGGAGTAATGATGCTGAAAATTCAGCTTCACCATCACAGGAATAAATTACATTTTAAAATATATTTAAATAGAAAACAATTAACAATTTTTACTGTATTTGTGATCAAATAAATGAATTATTGGTGAGCATAAGACATTTTTTGCAAAACTTTTTGAATTGTAGTGTATTTATACTGAAAATACAGATTAAGGAAATTGTAATCAGTGAGAGATTGGGCAAAAGATAAGGCAGACTGTATGGCAATGTGCATGATATTATGTGAAATAATACAATAATGCTTCCTAATTTCATAATGTGCATTAACAAGATACAGTACTTTTTACATTTATGCATTTGACTTTTTTTTGTCAGAATTCTAGTAAAACTTTATTTCATTGGTCCACTTTAGACATTACACTGAATGTAACTTTGCAACTACAAGTCAATAGCATTAGTGTATAAGTTGACTGTCAGCTTAATATCTGCAAACACTTTATTTTGATACTCCCCAGAAGACATTATACTGACTATAAGTAACTTTGAAACTACATCAACTTATTCTACTAACACAAACTTTAACACCTAACAAATTCTAGCCAATACTGACATTCTACTAATACTATAATGAGAGTTAGCTGACATGTAGTTTCAAAGTTGCTTAGTGTTAGTAGAGTGTCTAAAGTGCAAAACTATACGTGCATCACAAAGTGAGTTTGTTTAACAGTTCATGCTTTCCTTAGAAACCAAAACCCACAAGCTTCTGTTTGAGCTACAGGAATGCTTTTATTATCATGTTGCATATCAATTTTGTATAACACATAAATAAGATAGTATCAGCATTGTCTGAACATCTCTCCCCTTTCTCTGTCTCATACACCTGCTCTAAGTCATCATTAAATGGTCATCATACCAGCTGTCACAAAATTCAATTGTCCACGAGATCTGTCTTTTTGTCACATCTTATGTAATGTACCGGTAGGTCTTTTTTTAACAGAAGGAAAACATTTGAATACATCCTGAATGAGGTAATTAAGACTCCACTTCCCCTCCACCAGAACATTTCCCATGAGTCCTCTCCAATGCTATGGATGGCAATGAGAGTCATCATTTTCCGTGCAAACAAAATGGCTTATCGCACCTTTTCGTAATGACACGGTGATAATTATCACGCCGGCCATGATGGAAATCATCAAAACACCTTTACTCAGCTGGTTTTGTGGCTTTGTGCTTTGAAGGCCCTGTCAGCTATTTTTAGTGTGTCTGCAGTATCTTCTCATCACTGGAGATACGTGTTGGGCAATTACCCCATGCTCTGAAGAGAACAGGGTGGCTCTGAAACGAAACGCCAGCTGGGATTTTTTTTTTTTTTTTCTGAGCAAATGCTCCTCTGAGTTGTCTGGTAACCAGGGAGAATCAAGAGCAAAGAGTTCAGAGAAAAAAGGGGGCAAAAAAGATTTGAGGACAACCCTAGAAATCGTACTACTCCATGAACTCAGCGCTAAAACATGAATGATTTAGTGACATGCGAGCTAAGGCACAAAGATGGAGATATTTAGCAGTGAAGATCTCTAATTACACCACAAACAGTAAATGAACCCAAACTCAGCGTGTAGGCTACTTGCCTCACAAACATTAAAAATGCATCTATAAAGCTTAAACATGTATTTTAAATGAATCAATTAGAATTGAAAACAAATCTCTTTGATTATGTAATTCATGTGATTGCTCTCAAATGTATTTTTCAGTTGCTATTGTTCAAAATTGCTTCCACTTTGTAATAATATCACTGACAACTGACCGTGGAATATTTAGTAGTGAGGACATTTCACAAATGGATTCATTGCTCAGGCGGCAACCTGTCACGCTATACCAGGCTTGAATTCAATGAGCTCCTGAGAGAGACCCATTCTTTCACAAATGTTTGTAGAACCGTCTGCATGCTATATATATATATATATATATATATCCTTGCAATGTGTACTAGACTAACTGGGACTAGTCACAGCTCTTGCATATTATTGCCCTATTCTTGGTTTGATTGCTTCTATTGCTCTCCTCATTCATAAGTCGCTTTGCATAAGTGTCTGTCAAATTATTAAATGTAAGTGTACATGCAATGCAATGCAATGCAATTTTGTCAGCCGAAACTATTTGACCTAATATACTTTACCCCCTAGGAATTTAAGTTAATAAGTTAGGTCAATAATAAAAAATTAAGTTCAATAATATAAATAAGTTCATAGTTCCAACCCCAGTCTGGGAAACCCTGACATAATGATTTTCTTTTAGATTATAGGATAATACATTTTTTCTATTCTAATCAATGTGATAAGCAAGTTTGGTCAAAAGTAAAAAAGTGGTCAGATTATATTACCATATAGGTGTATCGTAATGGATTACATTACTAACTACAATTGTTATCATGCGATTTGAAATCCGTAACTGATTATAATTTGTAAGTAATCTACCCAGCACTGCCCAATGCACTTGTCCCTCTTGACTTCATTTTCATTTTAGGGTGAACTATCCCTTTAAGTCAGAATCAGGTAGAAAAAAGCAAAGCATGATAAGTCCATATAGTCTGTTCATGCATAAAGCTTGAGATGGAAGTCTATGGGAATGTTGTGCTCGCTCAACGTTACTATGGGAAAACTGAGTAAGTCTGAAGTAAATTCAGAAGAGAAAAGTCTTTGCCGTTTTGTGCACTACGAATAGTCTAAAGATCTGAAGATCAAATCACTCTTGCTAACCTGTGTGTGGGACATCAGTTTGACAACATGAAAAAATGTTGCACTGCCTGTTAGAGACTTGAATTACATTTTACTTCAGCTAATTCATCTGAATGGTAAAGTGATGGATTTCATATTGTTGTCTTGCACTTGAATGATTCAATGCTGAATAAATGACGAAAGCATACAAATATATAGGGACGTGTAAATAAGGGTTCTGAGTAAATCAGAATAATCCAGCTATTGTTTTTTTGTTTTTTTAAATGTATGCAGTATAATTTTGACCCTGTTTGATTCAAGACATTCAATGAACTAAAGCACTGTTATTTTTGTGAATCACACTCTTGTATGACTCAGTAAGTCAAATGGCAACAACATAGTAGTGGTCATTATAGTATTTTACTTTGTATGAGTCATTCAACTGAAATCATAGTGCGGTCTGATTACAATTCTGTATTTTCCATTAAATGGATTTTGAGAAGACCACTTTAGGGTTAGAGAGGCCATTGCTTTATTCATGTGTTCTGAATAGTTTTGAGTGATGTCTGCTTATTAGGGTTTACAGTGTACGGTAGAATACCATTAACCAAAATGGATTCTTTCTTTTTTTCTGTGAGGTGTTTGTATAATAAACTATCATGTACAAATAATAAGATCAGGAGCTTCTGTTAGGCTTGAAACTGAACCATCTTTCGCTGTATAGTGATAAACTTCCAAGTTTTTCAGGCGTATAATGGATGTTGAATTGTTCATTTATGAAGCCATCATGTTTGTCAAGTCAGCGTTCAAGTGGTGATTAAATCGCTCATTTCTGCTGTGATGCTGGTCCTTTTTATGGCATAATGGAAGATCAGAAAGCGATTAGCATTTTCTTCCATCCATTTTTTTCCCATGTTTACGCCTCTTGTCTCTTCTATTTGATGTTATTTTTATTTTTTTACGTTTTAAAGGTCTCCATGTGATGAATAACACATGAGCTACATGGTTCCAGACTAATGATATTTCTGAAGAAGAGGAAGCTTTGCAAAAAAGGGCAACTTCAGTATTCTTACACTGGTGCAAATTGTGAACAGAAGAGTTTCAGCAATTAGTGGATTAGTGGGTAGTGTTGCAAGTAGATCCTGCCATTTTTTCCAATTAGTGAATAAAACTTTGGATGGAAAGAATTACTATACAAATCAATTTTATTTTATTTGTTCTATTGGCACTTTTGAAAAAGACCATGTTATTGAAGAAGTTATAGAGTGTTAAGGTGCTGATTGTAACCGATGGGCCACTTATGAACAATAAATTATATTAAACGACTTTATCTCAAGAGCTCACATCAAAGTAATTATTTTGCTTGAAACTTAATATACTGAATAGTTTTCATATTATTTTTATTTTTTGTCAAGAATAAAAGTGCAGCAAGTGTCAAGTTAAATCTAAATTTAATTAATTTGAAACTGATCGAAAATGATCAGAGGAAATGTCAAAAGTGAAGCGTGACCATTCAGTCAAGCGTTTTATTTTTGTGTGTTTTTTTTTTTTGTTGCTGTGTTTATGTTATGTTAACATAGCTAACCTGCTATGCTATGCTATGCTATGCTATGCTTGGTTATGTTATGTTATGTTAACATAGCTAACCTGCTTTGCTATGCTATGCAATGCTATGATTTGCTTTGTTTTTCTTGGTTATGTTATGGTATGTTATGTTTTGCTATGCTATGCTTTTCTTTTCTTGGTTATGTTATGTTTGCTATGCTAGGTTTTGCTTTATTTTTCTTGGTTACGTAATGCTATGCTTTGCTCTGCTATGGTATGCTTTGTTTTTATGCTATGCTACGCTATGCTATGCTTTTCTTGGTTATGTTATGTTATGTTATCTTAAAGGGCACCTATTATGCAAAATTCACTTTTATAAGGTGTTTGAACATAAATGTGTGTTGGTAGTGTGTGTACACAACCACCCTATAATGGTAAAAATCCACCCACTCATTTTTTTAATCCCCATAAATCATAAGCAGTATCTCAGAACAAGCCGTTTTAAGATTCCTGCAGTGTGATGTCACACTGCACAGGCCACGCCCACAGGTGTTGATGGACACTGCCGTTTTAGAGTAGACCCCGCCCTCAGAGGGCCATACACAGTCATCCATGTTTATCTCCTCACCAGAGCATTAACAGCAGCATTCAAGTAAGATATGTGTTCTTATTAAAGCTACTAAAGTTCAGTCAGTCAAGAGCAGTGAGTGAATTTCTGTTATTCGGTTCATATTAACAGCAGAGAGCGATACATACTGTATTAAACTGCTTTCACTTTAATAAGGACAGATGGATCTAATATACACACAAGATTTCTGTAACTGCATACGTGCACAGGCACAACCAACTGTTTTCATGAACTTGGCAGTTTAATCGCAATAACATATGCAAGAGAACTAGTTTAATAGACTACTCACGGATGTGCTGACATCCAGCTCTGTGCTCATATGACAGGAGCATGTGTGTTTAAGTTGATAGCGAAAAGGCTTTAAAACACATGCAGATGATAATATTTCATGATGATGAAGAACTGCTATGTCACATGAACATGTCTGCGATAGATATGATCATCAAAACACACAGATATCATGTGTCAGTTTTCATTCGCGTTCTGGTGTTCACAAGCTGTGAAGGCTCTGCCCTCTGGACACACACTGAACAGCTCATTTTTCTTCAACCCCAAAATTGGCATTTTCAACATGGTATATTAAATGATCTGTTAGGAATTTTGATCTAAAACTTCACAGGCACACTCTGGGGACACCTGAGACTTATATTACATCTTGTAAAAAGGGGCATAATAGGTGCCCTTTAAGTTACGTTACATTGTTTTGACAAAGCAATTGTTTGAAGAATTTTGTTTATTTGAAGAATTCTTTAGAAAAAAACTAATATGTGTGTACAATTGCCTATGATATCTATGCTTTTTTCTTTTTTCTAGATAGGACAGTGGCGGGTTGACAGAAAGTGATGTTGGCTTTAGGAAATGACCTTATCCAGATTTGAGTATGAGTTTTTGCTGCACATAATCAAGCACATTCAGGTGGACTATAGGCCACATCTCTGATGAATGTAGTCTATTCTCAAAGGATTAGTTTATTATCATCATCATTATTTGTGTTGGGTGTTGTTAAGAGTAACTTACAGAGTTTCTTACAAGTACTTGAGCATTTTCAGTCAGAAACAAAATATTCTATCCCATTATTCTGCTGACACTTCCATCCCCTTTCTTCCAGGGCTAGTATACAGGCCATTCACATATTTAGCGTCAACACAGATATGAGATGAAGCCTACAAATTCTGCTGCCAGCTCATGAATTGAGAGATAAAATACATGAGCCTTCAGGTGTTATGAATTACTAAGGTCTGTTCTTTTCACAGGAGGCTGTAATAGAATAACCCTCGGGACACATTGCCAAGTTGAGCCATTTAATGGTCTTGGGTCATAGAGCCTGTTTTATGATAAAGTTTGTGTTAGCTGCACTGCAGCTTGTTAAATTTAATGTTCAAAGTGTAACAAACGAGAGGCCGTGCCCCTGTCCAGATCTGCATTGTCAACACGCAGGCACTCCACGATTTCTAACTGATACAGTCAGATAAAAGGCTTCACAATAGTGAATAATTTATAGCTGTGTATTAATTTCATGGTCCAATAAGATGTTGGACTGTGGGCGTGTGAGACAAGTCTGTGGGAAAACGTCTCCTGCTCTCAGAGAGATGTGAAAACACTGGCGCTGACTCCAAACGGCTCGCTCTCACCAGTGTAATTGCGCTGTATGACGGCTTGTGCTGCAGTTTCCTCAGTGCTCTGGAAGCCACCCATATCTGTGCTATTTATAAAATATCTTGTTAATTCTGACATGGATAATTAAGCTGCACTGTTGATTTGTTGATTTCCAGCTTAATTGTCTTGAAATTAATGCAAATCATGTTGATTACGTCTTAATGTGGCACACGGTTTTAAACCACGGCATGTATCTTTCGAGGCATGCTATTAACATGTGATCTGTTAGGGATAATGTAAATCCAGCCGGTTGTTATCGCAGAATAAACCCCCGACAGGGTGATCGGGAGGGGAGGGGAGCGGAGCGTGGTCTAGCATTACCCTGAAGGGGTTTATTCTGCGATAACAACCGGCTGGATGTACATTACCCGCTTATTACATGTCTACTTTCCACACAAGTAAATAATTACACACAAAATATTGACTTGAGTTGAAATATTTTATTAGGTCTTTAAACCTAAAGCTTCCGTAAGGAAAGCAAGCTGAAAGTCAAACTAGACTGACATTTAAGGGATACGGTACTTTTTACATGGAATTTCACCACATAAATAATGTGATATTGATTTGAGATGAAATCGTTTAAAATCGTCCTGTTTATTATTTTATAAAACAAAAGTCGCAAAATGGCAGCGAATGCATTTATATGAAACAACAGAGCGATACCGGAGGAAATAATTAAATAATTGTAGGCCTACACAAAATATTGATTTCAGTATCTCACCACAAAAACGTCAAAACTTCTAAAAGTAAAAAACGTTTCTAGCAAGCGTATAGCGCTGACTTCAGTAACCCAGAGGAGCCTGTGTTTACCGGTTGGTTTCAGGGAATACCATACCCCTGGATGGCACGATTGACCAATCAGAATCAAGTATTCCACAGAGCCGTGTAATAATCTTTAGTCGCTTAGAATGGTAATTCCGGTTATGTTTCCACTTGAGCCTGGTATGGCACGGCACAATTACAAACCGGTCTCGCCTAATCACTCTATTTGAGCAACGTAAACACAAATTAGTAATAAAATTAAAAGAATAATGCTGTCGATATTTATCTCATATCATCAGTAAACTGCTGTGTAGCCAAGGCAAAGACTGACGCTTTTGCATGACATTCCAAGAGATACAATTAGTATCTTTTGAAAATCAAGCTTTTACAGTGTGTCAGGCAAGGAAGAGTGTCCAATGCAGCCAAAACGTTTCATGTTTAAAACAACTAAACAAAGAAGGCAATCCAATATAAGGACCGCTTTACACTAAAAGCCAAAAACAATACAGGACAATGAACTAAAACAACCGGAGGGCTTCAGTGCAGACAGGATAATAAGTAAACACCGGAAACAGGATGTACTAACTAACTAACATAAAAGTCATTGGAAAAGGAAACTGATGCTGTGAAATCACATACTGAGTAAATACTATGTTGACTATAAAAATTTACCCTTTTTGTATTTCAGCAAGTTGCCAAAAAACTTTTCTTATTTTCATTTAGTTTAACTTGATGTACTTAAAGGATTAATTCACTTCAGAATAAAAAAATCCTGATAAGTTACTGACCCCCAAGTCATCTAATATGTTCTTTCTTTCAGTCTTCAGTCAAAAGAAATTAAGGTTTTTGAAGAAACCATTCCAGGATTTTTCTCCATATAGCTGGGTTGAAGGTCCAGTTTCAATGCAGCTTCAAAAGTCTCTACACAATCCCAGCTGAAGAAATAAGGCTCTTATCTACCGAAATGATTAAAATTTGGTATATACTTTTTAACCACAAATGCTCTTTATAATACAGTTCTTAGTTCAGGGAAGAAGGAAGCAGTAACCAGCAAACGTTGAAAGGTGCCCTAATATTTTAAATTGTTCTCTGATATCAACATAGATGGCCCTATTTTAATGATCTGAAACGCAAGTGTCAAAGCGCGAAGCGCAAGTAACTTTGTGGGCGGGTCTCGGTGCTGTTGCTATTTTCCCGGCGGGATAAATGGCTCCTTCGCCCGGCACAAATCTAAAATGGGTTGGTCTGAAGTAGCTTCATTATTCATAGGTGTGGTTTGGGCGTAACGTGAATAAACCAATCAGAGCGTCATCCAATATTCCCTTTAAAAACAGGTGCGCAAGTTCCATTATGGATTGCTATTATTATGGCGTATTTACCAGGCGCATGCCAGGAGCGGTTCACAGCCGAGGAGACTGATGTTCTTGTGAGCCTGAATAATTTGTAAGCTAGATTTATGCCTATTTTTTCACATCTTCGTGGCACACCACAATGATTTCCGTCATCTCATGTGTTAGTATTTTTTTAGTGTAACAATTTATGATTTGCAAAAATAACTGTTGCATCTGTGTAGATTACATGAGCAAAGTGTATGCGCTACATTATGGTCAAGCATGCGCCCTTAAAATAGCAGTATGAACAACGCTCAACACACCACTGACTTTAGACTAGGTTTTTTCTGGTCAGTGGCGCAATTGTTTAATGGAACAGCAAAATAGCACCAGGGATTGTTTGCGCCGGAACACGCCTCCTTTTTGCGCTGAACCGCCCAGGAGCGCAAGTTCATTCATTAGTTTAGCGATGTGCTTCTGTGGAGGTAAAAGCGCGCTTTGCGCGGGTGCAAAATAGGAATGACACATGCGTCTGTGTACAAAGTCAATTGCGCTGCATGGGTGCAAGATAGGGCCCAGAGTTTATGTGGCTTATTTAAGGGCAAAAATTGTCCAGATACGGTTTTACAGGTCCATTTACAACCCTAGAAATTGTCCCTAGAATGAAATGGACTATTTTTGCCTTAGTTGGAAGGGTCATGAATAGTAATGTGAGCTCTGCTCTGATTGGCTGTTTCACTGCACAGTTCTGTCAGTTGCGCATGACAATAGAGGGTTTATGGACTGATTCAACCTTATATGTTTGAGCCTGTTTCTATAAAAATGTACTTGTTTAAAGCTCAAATCTGTGGTTTGCTTATAAATTTCTATTTGAAAATCTGATCTGCAGTTTTTGGAGTTGAGAGATCCAGTCGACCACCGGGTGCTGGGTGCTCATTAAGCCCGGCTAGAGCAGCCTTCCCTCGGCTAAACCTTCTGACGTCTGCCGCTGGCTCTGATGTCGTAGTGGTTAAATATATAATTTGTCTTGTTTATATCTAATGGGCAATCTTTTGCCTCATGGATCTATCATTTGTTCCCTCAATATTCGTTTTGGATGAGGGCAAAGTGAAGTTTCAGTTATTTCTTTGATCATTAAAACTTAACGAAAGGAGACTGATGTTTTATGTCATATTATTACAGCGAAGATAAT
This sequence comes from Gobiocypris rarus, assembly GCA_023029165.1. Taxonomy (NCBI): domain Eukaryota; kingdom Metazoa; phylum Chordata; class Actinopteri; order Cypriniformes; family Gobionidae; genus Gobiocypris; species Gobiocypris rarus. The sequence goes on from CM040914.1 coordinate 41,713,429, forward strand.
CATATATGCACACTTATTGCGTGAACCACATATTAATATGCTTAATGTGTTTTAAAATGAAAATGAAGAGAAAGGTGTTTTAGATTTCATTTTGTTATAAATATAGTGAAGATAATCAATGTAGCCTACGCATTGCCTGAACTACATTTCTGTGGCTATTAATAGGTTTAAGATTTTTAAAATGAAAACGAAAAGAGGCTAGTGATGTTTTATAACATGTTTAGTTTTATTGTAACCTCAAATACACATACAGAGAAAACCGGAGTAGCCAGAGCGAGCTGAGTGACGCTGTAAGAACTGTGCTGCTATGTTTGCAGAATGACCAGACTTCCTCTGGAGTTCGTTCTCCTGAGTTGAACTTGGCAAGTTATGGGCTGGCATATGCAAATGTTGGGGGCGTACACCCCGATGGTTGCGTCAGAGTCTGTGTTATGTTGAGATTCGCCTATTTTTCCGTGGTGTTTTTCACGCACGAGATTTACATATCTATATAGTTTGAGACTCACGGTATGTGATTTCCATGTACTGAACTCTTATTATTCAACTGTGCCAAGGTTTATTACATTTTTCATTCTAAGGCACCTTTAAATAACTTTAATAAATAAACAAAGCGAAAGTAACACGGGAAGCACCTCAAGGACGACGCACACACATTATAAACCATAAACAAAACACAACGAAAAGTCCAGTCCTGGTCCTCTCTGGTCCTTCACCCGTGTCGCTCGTCCTTATATGCCTCCGAGCTCCCTCATGAGAGGACTCGAGAGTGACGCTCATTATCAGTTACACACCGGTCTCGCTCGCTCCTCCCTCATCTCTCGCTTCTTGCTCTGATCTGCGATGCGCCATGCATGGAAAGGTAATTTCAGTAGATAAGAGCCTTATTCCTCAGCTGGGAACGTGAAGAGACCTTTTTTAAAGGTGCATTGAAACTGGAATTTGGACCTTCAACTCGTTGGACCTATATGGAGAAAAAATTGAATATTTTTCTCAAAAACCTTAATTTATTTTTGACGGAAGAAAGAAAGACATGAATCTTGAATGACGTGGGGGTGAGTAAATTAATTGACCTGATTCGGAAACAGATTTCCTTTTGGCTCTCTTTTTTAACTAAAGAAATACAATATTGTCTTATTTTGTGGTGAGCCAGGACCCCAAAAAAAGACCTCCAGTTTCATCTAATAGTCTAAGTATTGTAAGTATTGTAGTCATGTTCCAGATGATCCACTCTGTTAACATTAGAGAGACTTAACACTATTTGAGTTGGTGTGGGTGCCCATAGTGAATTTGCATGATTAAATTAGGATGTGCATACACATATGCCAGCCCATATTTTTCCCATCACACGCATTTTAGTGCTGATTTACAGCCTGCGGCCCAGCTTCAGTAAATTCAGTTCTCCTGCAGAGCCGTTCTCTCTGTGTCTCATGTTAGAAATTCAAAGCTACCTGAGAATACAAATGCAACAGTTAGAATAAGTTAATAAAAATGAATAAATACAATTACAGTATCTGACTTTGAGAAAAAGCCAAGAAAAAGACATGTCTCTTTATTAATTGATAGAGAACAGACACATCATGTTTTAAAGCTTCCCAAAGTGTGTGAGACCAAGTATGCAGTGCACACTTCATATCTCAAATGCTGTTTAAATTGTTCAATGTTGAAGTAAATTCTGGATTAAATGTATCTATGCCAAACTCTCCACAAAATTAGATTACTGAGCTCCTAGTCTCGCACAGCCAGAATTTCTCGACAGAAGGTCTGGACTCCATAGCAGCTTTTATTGGCCAAGGACCTCCTCAAGGCAACCAGTCACTATTTATTTTGTTCAGCGTCATGTTTAGGAGCATGGAAATATGAATATAAAAGTAAAATTGATGTTCCCAATAACAGACTGCCGTGCAATTCATTCAAGAACGTTGTGTAAGTTTACTGCTACAATGGCGCAACAATGGTTCAGTAGTGTTTCATTAATCCCGGTAAGCGCTTATTTTCACTGTTGTAAACACGATCGCCTCCTTTTTCCATGAGGGGGTTTGGTGTCACAATGTTTATAGCAGATCATTAAAGAACACAACTAATCAGATAATGACTGAAACTCCTGAAGATTTTCCCATTTTGTGTGTCATATCCATCAGATGTTCAGCCAACGGGCCATGGCCTGAGACTATTGACATTGTACTTGATCTGATTTAACTTTGACAAAGACATTTTGTTGTGTCTATATAGACTGTAATTACAATAAAGAACACTAGGGGGAGATATAATGAAAAAGGAAGAAGGGGTATACATACAGATGGAAGAGTTCGGTCTGGGTTAAGTGATAATCCAAGGTATTTTTTATTGTTTTTTAAAGTTAAGTGACAGTACAACAAACTGGCGATGAGGTGGTCTGCATCTATTTTGTGCAGCGAATGCTCCATTCCCACAATTATTTCTGCCTTGCCCGGATGAGCCCAGCATTTTATGCACAACGTGGATCAAGATGTTCCACAACTATCATTATCGTGGGAGCTACAGGTAATGCTTGGCCAGAAGGAAGGAAAAGAGCCTTGCTGCTTCACTGCTAACGGCAATGGATTTTTTATACTTTACTAGAGACTGGAGATACACTAGACTCTGCTATCACTGCATTAAGTACGCATTTCACGCCCACCATTAATGTCATGGTAGCACGACATAGTTTTCGTAAAAGAGTGCAAGGTGCTTACGAGTCCATTGAGTATTATATTAGTGCACTGAGACAATTCGCAGCAACTTGTGACTTTCCTAATACAGAGGACATGATCCAAGACCAACTGATTGAGCATGTGTGGGATCCCCGTATTCATAAGAGACTGCTCTTAAAACTTGGTAGAAGCTATCGCAACTGCAACCCAAATTGAGTCTGCATCAGAACAAGTGAAGGCCATAGGAGAAAAGAGCATTCCCGTGCAAGCAGTTCAAATTGTACAAATGGCTCATCAGCGCAAACAACAAAGAACCACATCCACTGCAAAGACTTTCCAAAACCGCGCGCATTTTTTTCGATGTGGTTCTAGTGGACACTTATCTAATGCAAAGGAGTAGCCAGAGACCAGGGCAATGTGTAAAAACTGTAAAAAGAAAGGACAGTTTGCGCGTGTGTTGTCCAACACACACTGTTAGAGAAGTTGAGTTATCCGAGAACACATTACTGTTAATCCAAGAATCCAGCATGCAGAAAAAAATTCAGTGTGCTGTGGGTATCCAAACGACATAGTCCTTCGTAAATGTGAAATTGACCATGGATTCCAGCGCTTCAGTATCAGTTTTGCCTCAATCTTTGTATGAGGAAAACTTTAAAAGTACACATCTGCAGCCATCAACCGCATGACTACAGTTACTTATTCATGTTCGCCTAATGAGGTGCTTGGCTGTATAACAGCTACTGTTATTAAAGACAATGCCAAATGCTCTGCCACCTTCTTTATTGTGGATTCAGGAACTACTCTAATGGGGGTGGACTTGATATCTCCTCTCCACCTCTGCATTAAAGGGAATGCAGTCACTTCTGCACAAGCCTCCAACTGCTTCTCTTTTCCTGACACTGGTGATGCATCGGTCATCTGTCTGGCTGTGTAAAAGGGTTCATGCATGAAGTGAAAGTTTTACCCTCTGCTGTACCTGTGCGACAAAAACTACGACGTCTTCTTTTCTTAGTACGTGCTGCTGTGCCTGATAAACTAAACCGCCTTCTCAGCACAGGTGTAATAGAGAAAGTGGATGCTTCACCTTGGATTTCACCGATTGTGGTAATACAAAAGAAGATGTGAGGTACGAAGTTTGTGTGTTGATTTGCGGGAGCCTAATAAGGCCATTATGGATCCTTACCCTCTGCCACACATGGACGAGACTGCCTTGTCCGGTGCAACAGTTTGTTCTACCATTGATCTGGAAAATGCCCACCATCAATTGCCACTCCACCCCGATAGCAGTGACCTCACTGCCTTCATCACACATGACGGGTTAGTTTGATTATGCCGTGTACCGTATGGTCTCGCATTGGCTCCGGCCACATTTCAGAAAATGATGTCAATAATACTCAGAGACATTCCCAATGTTTAGAATTACTTAGATGACATTATCTGATGCGGACATACACAGCAAGAACATGACGTTGCTTTGGATGCTGTGCTCAAACTTCTCAACGAGGTTGGTCTACGAATGAATAAGAAAAAGTGCAATTTCCGCCATACCTGTCTGCGTTTTCTCGGACACATGGTGAATGGGAATGGTATCAAACCTGATGGAGAACATCTGCAAGCAATAATGCAGGCCCCAGCCCAAACTGATGTCACCAGTCTGCGCTCGTTTCTGGGTATATTGTCCTGGTATAACAAGTTCATACCTAATTATGCCACTCTCGTCAAGCCATTGCGTGCATGCCTGTGCCAGGATTCTGAATTTGAATGGACTGAGGAGGTCCAGCAAAGCTTTATGGAAGTTAAGAAATGCTTAGTGGATAGCCCAGCACTGGCTCTGGCCACCCCAGAACTTCCTGTCATTGTGTCAACTGATGCATCAGATTATGGTCTGGGAGCAATATTATCGCAGGTGCATCCAGATCACAGTGAACGCACATTTGCGTCACGAAACTTTAACCCCAGCTGAAAGGCGTTATTCAACTGTGGTGAAAGTGTCTTTAGCGTGTGTTTGGGCTGTTGAGAAGTGGAGCACATACCTCTGGGGCAGACATTTCACACTGCGCACTGATCATCAGGCACTAACAACTCTGCTGTCCACACGGGGAGCTGGACGTGCCGGGATGCGCATTGCTCGTGGTCAGCTCGCCTTCTGTGCTTCACGTATGACATTGTGTATTGTGCTGACTCGTCAAATCACGCTGCTGACTGCCTTTCAAGGTTACCTCTTCCTCTTACTTCTGCTTTCAACTCCGATAATGAGCTGGAGCTTGTCGCTCTACTGTCTACTGCCTTGACTGCGATTTCACCATCCGAGTTCAAAAATGCTGCAGCCTCATGTCCTAAACTGACCGCTGCGCACTCTCAAATTGAAAAAGTTGAAAAAAAGTTGGCCTGTCTCTGTAAAAGCTGTGCATACCGACCTTCAGCCCTACTATCATGTAAAGAATGAACTAAGTTTCAAGGACCAGGTGATATTCAAAGACACTCATCTTGTAGTTCCATGTGACATTGCGACATATGGTAATAGCGCTTGCGCACGAGAGTCACCAGGGAATAGTCCAAACAAAGCAGCACTTACGCAAACTGTACTGGTTCCCTGGAATGGATAAAGTGATCCAGACTCAAGTGTTCTTGTGTGATTTGTGACAAAAGCTGAATAAACCTGCTCGGGCTATTACCGCCCCCCTCCAACCAGTACCTTTCCCAGATGCACCATGGACACTGGGCATGGACATTGCTGGTTTGACACTGATGTTAGGGACTGTAAGTACGTTATTACCTTAAATGATTACTATTCCAAATGGCCTAAAGTTGTTTTTATATTGTCAGTGACCACAGGGGTTGTGATTGACTTTCTCAATGGAGTCTTTAGTCACCATGGTAACGGACAATGGGCCACAATTCATATCGGATGCTTTCACAACCTTTCTGTGAGAAAAGGGGCATTACGGCAATCCGCACGGCTGTGTATCATTCATGGGTGAATGGTGCCATATAAAGCTTTAACAGAGTTCTTAAGGGCTGCGTACAGTCGGCTATAGTCCAGTCCAAGCCATGGAAGCGTACTGTGACAGACTTTCTCCAAGTTTACCGCTCTACCCCACATGCCACCACGCAAGTTTCACCCTTTGAATTGGTGCTGAAGATGAGAACTAGACTGAAGATGGGAACTAGAGCTGTTCATATGCCTGATCCTGCACCAGAGCTTGCAGGGGAAATCTCTGCCTGTAATGAAACTGATAACTCTGAGCTTACCGAGGAACCTCCCTCACGGCTTAAAGACTTCAAGATGTAAACTTATAGTACATTGCCTATACGTTCTGTTGCCTGTTATAATTGAGATACGCTTGTTGTTTTTGTGTGCACAAGCAAGATTCTGTTCAGGAAGTTAAATGGAAATAATGCAAGAGTCCATCACTCTGTAAAGTCTCCTCCAGCACATCCCAAAGACTTTCAATGCATTTAAGGTCTGAACTCAGAGGTGCCAAAAATTATCCTTCATGCTCCCTCCCAACCATTCTTTCACACTTTGAGCCTGATGAATATGGCTATAATGTGTCTTCATGGTTGTTTAAGAAATAAAAAGCTACACACTCCATCAATTAGGTTTAGAAGAACTGTTGCCACACATATAACATGCTAGAATCACTGCAATAATGATCCGATCATTGACTCTTAACCTATTTAAAACAGTGACTTTTTTTTGGACGGGCAATGTGTAATAATTTTGACATGTTTAATACTTAACCACAAAGCAAAACTTTGAAAATATATTTATAATAAGATTTAATTTGTTAAAATTAGTTAACTACATTAGTGAAAGTTATATCAATTATGATACAATTTGTTTATTAACAAAGGTTAATAAATGCTGAAAAATATATTGTTTACATGTAGTTAATGTTAACTAATTTTAATAATGTGTAAAATGTTATCAAATATATTGTAATTCTTAGCTTTAGATTTCTTTGCCAATCACTCACTGATGCTAGGTCTGATTTCTCATGGTTTTAACTATAAACGTAAAATCTTTTTTGTCCCACAGCTGAGAAATAAGTGCATTTGGTCTTAAAATGGCTCTAAACACATCTGAGACTGATTTAATTCTGCAGTGCTGAAAGAGCATAAACTTCTGGCGTTAAGACATAATCCACGTCTCCTGGCTTAGCTTTGTGCCACAATTTTGCATTGTTTTATTTGTATGTATGTCCTGGAAAAAACATGTCAGGGCAGATTCTCAATGTTGTGCTATGCAAATGCTCTCTAGTCAGCAAGTTTTAAGCCTCAAATAATCCTTTAATTTATTTTATTTTTCTGTTTATTTAGAAAGGTTACATAATTTTTTTAATATATACAAAGCATTTTGATTTTGATTCATGTAAAGAAATAAAACCACAGACAATGTCAAAGGTGGTTGGAGGTTGACACTGTATGTTACTACGTTTAACATCCAAAATACTTTTTAACTTAATTTTTACACTATAGGCATTAACACTATAGGCCCTATTATACACTCAGTGTTTTTTTTTTTTTGCTAGTTTCAGCCTGACACAGTTAGCATTTTCACATCTATCGCCACGTTGTTTAAATAGCAAATGCACTCGCGCCCATCTGTTCACCCATGTGCGTGCTGGTCTGAAAACCAGGTGTGTTCAGGCACATTGTTGGTGCATTTTTTTAGGCAACTGAAACCTGGTCTAAAGTTAATGGTCGTCAACAGTATTTTGTGTGTAATTTAAAGAGCGTGTTAGTAATATGTGCATTTAGGCGGGTGCACAACATGTGTACACTCTGCTTATTATACACACAGGGCAGAAGCGGCACACAGACATGCCAATATTAAAAATAAAAGGATTCCTTTCTGAAGAAGCATTCAGTCTTTCTGCTAGCAACCTCCGCCATGTAAATAGCGAATCCACCATGGTGCAAAAGCATCTGGCTTTTAAAGGGAATGGGAGATGAGACTCGCCCAAAACACACCCATAATTCATTAAAGAGCACCTATTATGGCATTTAAAATGTTCCAAATATTGTTTAAGAAGTCCCCAACAACAGTTTTGCATGCATGCAATGACAAAAAAGACTTTAGTTTTCTTATAATATGCATTTATTTTTACCTGTTTTGACAGTGATTCTCAAATGATTCGTTTAGTGATTCACTTTTCAAAACCCCGCCTTTACGTGACGCTAATCTGCGTTGATTGGTCCGATGACCCAGCCAGTTGTGTTTGGTAAAGTCTGTGCAGATATTTTCGGAAATGGAACATCCATCACCAAATGGTTTTCAGTTTAACAAGTTTAAATGCGTATAAAGTGTATGAACAAACATGGCATCAATTTTACCCTATCAATTCGAGCCTGAATATGAAGGGGAAACGTCTGGAGATGCGAATGATCAACAAACTCAATGGCAAACACCACGACTGGAGCAGGATATTTCTCAATGGTAAGCGTCAATGTAACGTTAGTTGTCACTTCAGGCCAATGGAGCGTTAACTCGATGCATAAACATAAAGTTTTTAACAAAAAATAAATAAAAATGCAGTAACGTTACGTTACCACGAGGTGTGACTCTATTCTTAAAGAAAACAACAACAAACAATTCACATATCTCAATACAATTGTCATTGAAGACCTAGAAGCTAAACGGTGCTTACACAACAAACCAAACAATTATTAAGCATGCTACATAAAACATAAAAACAATTATTAATAACACTTACAGGTTGTGATAAGGAGGAGGAAGCTGATGCAAATACACTTGGAACTGAACCTTCCTTCAATATCAGCCGGCTCGCAAATCCAAGTTTAATTGCATTTAAGTTGGTAAAGCAATCGTCTTCAAAATGGCGTGAACAAAGCACAAGGCTCGGACTATACTCCTGTGGTACAGTTGTATATATGAATTGAAGCCACTTAGTCTTCAAATGCTCAGATGAAAAAAGTTTGCTTTTGAGTCGCACTTTAGACACAGTGTCTCGTCGCCATGATGTTTTCTAGTTTTCACTGGCGTGCGCAATAAGAAGGCGTATCGTATTCAAATAACTTTATTCATCTAGTCAGAGAAAAAGCTTCGGTCTTCTAACGATTCATGAAAATGACTCAGAGTCAACTCTTACTTTTGAAAGACAATAACTTTATATACGGTGTACTGTCATATTTCAAACTTTGCAGGATGTTTTTGTTCACTTAGATCTATGTTACACACTACATGAAAGGTACATTTCAAAATTCCATGATAGGTGCTCTTTAAGAGACTAGTTACAACCCTTTTTGACCATGTGCCTGGCATACCGACTGTTTTTTCAGTCATTAAACTAGCAAAAGTGGATTCGGACATGCACCATGTGCACCTGCGCCATGCAATTCAGACCATGCACTCAGATTGTTAAAATAGGGCCCTATATCTATATTTTTTTTAGGGTTTAGGGATGCATAATAATACAGTACTTATATTTTAATGCAATGCCATTGCATGCATTTTTAAGTTTCTTTTTATGTGCATTTTTTAAACTGACAGCAGTGTTTCAGTGAATCACACTTTTAAAATGGTTATGTATGGTCATATGACATCCGAAAGAATAACAAAACTATGTAAAACTTTTGAACCTGTCAGGAAAAAATAATGATCCTTGACTTGGTATGTAGGGAAGCTTCCTTTTGTTCTGAGGCATCTCACACAATTGAAAGTCTGTGGGCGGATTTGAGATTGCCAGTCTCACTCCAGACCTGTAAGCATTTTATGTGCAATCGACATTCTAGTCTGGATGACCTTTCGGCAGATTCAGACATACTCGTGAATGACAAGCACATTGATTCCGAAGCAGAGCACTTTGTCTCCCATTAGGAGAAAACAAGAACCAGCGCAGATGATTATGAAAGAATACATTCCCATTACAACAGAGATGGATCAAACTACCACAGGAACTCACGTGTACTTTTGTGTCCGAATCGCACTGGATACTGGATATACACACACATTTATAATCAAATACATTTAATATATCAAATCACTGTCATTAAATGGGTTAGTTCACCCAGAAATGAAAATGATGTTATTAATTACTTACTCGTGTTGTTCCAAAACAGCCCTGACAAGGCGGGGACTCCACAAGACCCCTGAAGGTGTGCTGTGGTATCTGGCACCAAGATGTTAGCAGCAAATCCTTTAAGTCCTGTAAGTTCTGAGGTGGGGCCTCCATAGATCGGACTTGTTTGTTCAGCACATCCCACAGATGCTCGATTGGATTAAGATCTGGGGAATTTGGAGGCCAAGTCAACACCTCAAACTCATTGTTGTGCACTTCAAACCATTTCTGAACCATTTTTTGTCACGTTAAATAAGGGAAAAACTGGAGGGAGGACTCATGTGCAGAGGAAGCTGTGAATTTATTTACAAAACATAAACTCAAAACAAAAACCCACGAGAGGGAAAAACACATAATTCGAATAATAACATAAAAACTGAAAACATGCCACGGCGTCATGGGAAGCAGAAGACGTAGTGACCAAACACAAGGAGCTACAAATCAAACAGGGAATCAAGGCACCACAGGTGGGGCAAATGAAACCAATAATCAGATAACGAGGGGAAGGGATCAGACAGAGACAAAAGCACAAGCTCAAAATAACAACAAGACAGGACAGACATGTGACATTTTTGCTTTGTGGTAGGGTGCATTATTACCCTGCTTGAGCAGGTCCCAAGGTTTCCCAGCAGAACATTCCGCAAAGCATCACACTGCCTCCACTGGCTTGCCTTCTTCTCATAGTGCATCCTAGCACCGTGTGTTTCCCCGGTAAGCGATGCACCCGGCCATCCACGTGCACGTAAAAGAAGATGTGAAGATGTACTCGTGCCCACTGTTGGTGCTTTCGGTGGGGGACAGGGGTCAGCATGGGCACTCTGACGGGTCTTTGGCTCTGCAGCCCCATACGCAACAAACTACGATGCGCTATATTCTGACACCTTTTCTATATCACCCAACAAGAACGGAAGCCCATTATCATAAAAATTTTTAATAATATGCACAACATGACAAAATCCTAAAAACAAACTCTTACAACCCAAACTCGACCATAAATCGTAGTCCCTAAACATGATTGTGGTCCTTTTTTTTTTGGTTTAATAATCATAATATTTCTAATAATTCTTAAGACCACTATTGGATACCACAAACACTGTATATGTCTAAGGCTCTTTCCTGCATGTGCTGACGTATATGGCACAAAGTTTGGTCAGAGGAAATAAATGCCCTCTCAGTAGCAAAAGGAAATAATCCCCTTAGTTCTTTCTCTTTCTCTTGCTCTGTTTTTCTCTGTCTGTATACATGTCTCTTGCTGTAAATCTCTCTGTCTCTGCTAGACGGTGCTACTTGTGTTTATTAGTAGAATGGTTGCACAAATCAAAACAGTGAGAAATGATTAGCTTTGCATATTCCATGCCATGTCAGCACCGTGTTGTCTGCTACTGTTTGAACCACCCGTAAATTAAATATTGCCCCTTCTGCTCTCAACAGAACCATTTCTTCAATTTGCTGAATGTGTGTGATCACCAAATTCAAAGAGTCCGCCAAAAAATATTTGTGAACATTGTGGATGCTGCATTTGACTTTACTTTTCAACATTATTACATCACAGTAAAAATCTGGGACACAAAATCTAATTTAAACATGGGGATAAAAAATACATGTATTTATTAACATTTAACATTTTATAATGTAATGTAGTAATTGCTGTTATTTTGTTTATTATTATTATTACTACTACTACTATTGAATATTAAAAACATTTCAATAATATTTGCATTATTATTTGTTTCTTTTGAATATTTATGTTATTTATTTTTACTCATTTTAAACATTTTATAATATTTTTTGTATTACTATTATTGTTTATTTTAGGATTTTAAACATTTTAAAATAAAGTTGATATAAAATTAAGTATAAAATTAAGTAAAAAATTAAACATTTTTAAATTATATTTTCTTATAAAAACATTTTTAAACGTGTTAAAACCAGTAGTCTCATGTTTTTGGACCTCACTGTGTATAAATAAAGTACAAATATGAATTAATTATTATAACTTGTATTGAAAAAAAAAAAATACTATGGAAGTCAACCAAGACCAGAAACTGTTTGGTTAGCCATGTTCTTCAAAATATCTTCTTTCGTGTTCAACAAAGAAAACTAGGTTCAGAACAACCCGCGGGTGAGTAAATAATGACAGAGCTCTCATTTTTGGATGAACTGTCCCTTTAACAAACCTGCTATTCCAGATATTTCCTAAACCACTGTAAAGACCCGAAAGCTAGTGCTTTCCCCTTCCTGTAGCCCTCTCATGGAGCAGGGCCTCCATTACTGTGAAGCGGAGAACCTCTTTTATGGTACTCTGCAATCATTTTTCACTTCCTTACAGGTCTATTTCTATTTAGCCAGGCAAGGACTGGTCCTACACAAGCCGTAAAAAGAAACTTCTTCTCTGATTCTTGAGAGCCACTCTCCGGGAAATCTAGTGAGCTCTGATGATTGTCGAAAAATTTCTTTTTTTCTGACTTTTCTGGAAACTGCAGGTAGTAATTGAACTCACTCTCTGGTGTGACCAATGGCTTATAAGTGCTTCCTGGTTACCAGTTTCTCCTTTACTGACTTGCTGAAATGAACCTCGTAGTATGAAAAACATGCAGAAAGTATTGAAAAATTACAATGTCTACAATGTCACAGCAACACAAAAGAGCTTTTGCAATATGTGCAGGCTAATTATCAAACACTTCTAATAGACATGAAATGCATTAACTAACAAACGCGATGAATTACGGTCAGGATGGATTTGCTAATTGATGTACTGTTGTTTTTTAGGGTACGTTATTGGTTCTTATCCAATCTTGCGTATTCATTGAGTGTTAACTGCAGGTTGAGTCCATATGCTTGTACTAATGAGGTCAGAAAAGTCATTGGAGTAGCACAGCTGCCACTTAATTAATCTTTGTGTTTGTGTGTGAAAATGACCCAGTGTTAATAAACCCATTTGCACTCTTTTCACATGCAGGCTTTGCCTCTAAATCTTCTTTTTCTTGCTCTTTTTAGTCGTTCTTCGGTCTTTCTCAGTTGACTTGTTGTATATCAAATCAGGTTTTGTAGATCTTAGAGATCTTTCTAAATGCATGTTCATGTTTTTGAGTTTTTGTGTTTCACTAAGAAATCAGTCACATGCTAAAGTAAAATGCAGGCTTTGAAAGGTTTTGTCCCAGGATGTTAGACCACTAGCTCTTCTGATTCTGTTGCTACTCTGTATGCTCCTAGGTATTACTTTCTTAGGCTAGTTGATCGCTACTGCTTTGGATTTTGAGTCTTAAATTACAATCTTGGTCTTAGAATGTTATGACCTCCCTCCACAATCTCTGTCCATATTTCTTATGCAATATTGATAAAATAATAGAAATAGGAAAAACTCATTGGGCTGAGCATATGTTGAGTAAATGCTGAGCATATGTCGCATTCATTTTGAGATCACACTTCACCTTGAGGTAAGGTCGTTCACTCAAACTTGTAGCCTTGGGCAGGAGAAATGCTGTTTTAAATCCAGAATGTGTCATTTTTTTTATTTCTTACAGTTTTTCTGAAGAAAACAGGTTCTGATTTGCAATGTAATTAAACCTATAGATGTTTCTGCTTCGGAGCCAAGAGCATCTCTTCACTCCTGCAAGCCTGACTTCTGAAGTCCTCTCTTCAGTCTTCGAGACGAGCGGTTCTCCAGGGTGTTGGTGTGACGGCGCGTTCCAGCGATCTCACGTTGCCTGCCTGCTGATCTGTGCAGTGATCTGCAACAGCTGTGTGTGTTTCCCTGGGCGCTTCGGCACTCTGCAGAGCTTTCCTCTCACAAAAACAGCTTGCGCGTGGCACGTCTTTTTCAAGACGGTTCGCCCGCGCACTTCCGGGAGCGATCGATATCCGTTGCTGTCTATGGGCACTTCTACTGCTCGATGTGTTTGGGCTTCAGCACGTTCGGGCAGTGTTTGTGGATGTGTCATGTTCCCACTGCGGGAATGTGACCATCGCGATGTTGTGGTCAAGACTCAATGATCTCCGTGAGGAGAGAGACTCCCCTCTGCCACACCCCAATCTACCGTCTCCGAGAGAAGTGGTACTTTGGCTGGTGGCCAGGGTGACCTGAGGGCTGTGCTGTGGTATTAAGACCCCTGACGTTCATTCCTCGGGCCACGCCCCCCTCTCGCACTTCAATTCCCGGTAGTGCTGGACTAAAACAGCGGCCCGTCTCTGACGCCTCGTTCGTTCAGTTCACACTCCAGATAGCAGCGAGATTTAGATCGCCGCATCTCAAGGTGGGCTGGAGTCCTTTGGGGATGACGATTAGGCTGTGCTCCACCTTCGGGTGTGCCAGCGTTGCCTGATCTGACCCAGAGTTGACAGCCATGTTATTTCAGGCAGCTGCGAGCCTCGGCTGGTGTGGAACTCCGCCCTGTCACGAGTGCTCGTGGTTGCGCGATTGGTTTTTGGGGACGGCACCTGACAGCTATTGGGCCCCGCCCCCAATGCCTTTCGCCCCCGAGGTGCATGAGGAGGTCACGCGGTCCCAGAAGTCCCCGTGCTTCCCGTGGCCGCTCGGCCTCCTCCACCTTCTCTGCCCTCGATGGGGCCGTGGCCTAGGGTACACTGGGGTCCCCCCCACTGTTGAGCACTCTGTTGCGCACTACGGTGTCCACGGAGTGCTTCGACGTGGCGTGGCTATCCTAAGCACCCTCCTGAAGCCTCAGGGCCTGTCTACTTTGGTGGCGTGGTCCGCTCTCGTCCCTCTCTCTCTCGCCAGCCTCTCAGAGCAGACCCCAGTGGAACGCGCGTCCTTCCCTGGTCTCCTCTGTCAGGACGCAGCTGCTGGCTGTGCCCCACACCGGGGCCTTCGCCTCCCACGTCTGGGCCAGTCACGCTGCCTCGCTGCCCCACCCGGGGTACGTCTGTGGTTCGAGTGACCCCGCGGGTCAGTTCCTGGGAGTCTGGCTACAGCTCCGGGACTGTCTGCCGGGCCGCGAAGACCATCAGGCTCGGCTACGCAATTCAGTTCGCGCAGGCTCCTCCCTGCTTTCGGGGAGTCCGCTATACCATGGTGGGCTCTAATGCCCCAGTCATGCGTGCGGAGGTTGCGACCCTGCTGGCGAAGGGTGCAATCGAGTCTGTCCCTCCAGCCGAGATGGAGTCCGGCTTCTACAGTCCCTACTTCATTGTACCCAAGAAAATGGGCGGGTTATGACCGATCCTGGACCTGCGCGTCCTGAACCGATCCCTCCACAGGCTTCCGTTCAGGATGTTGACAGCGAAACGCCTTTTCGAACACGTTCGCCCAGCCGATTGGTTGCAGCGATCGACCTGAAGGACGCCTACTTCCATGTGTCCATCCTACCTTGACACAGGCCATTCCTACGGTTTGCTTTCGAGGGGCGGGCATATCAGTACGCAGTTCTCCCATTCGGGCTATCTCTGTCCCCTCGCATCTTCACGAAGGTCGTCGAGGCAGCCCTTGCGCCACTCAGGCAGCACGGGGTTTGCATCCTGAACTACCTTGATGACTGGTTCATATTGGGCCACTCTCGAGAGCAGGTGTGCGAACACAGAGAGCTACTGTGCAGATCAGGGAGGACAAGGAGCAGGTCCTTCTGGTCGCCCCCTATTGGACAGTCGGAACTGGTTCCCGAAACCCTCCCTGGCCGATTCCTCTGAGTAACTCAGAGACGGGGCACCCCTTGGCACCCGCGTCCCGATCTTGGAGCCTCCACGTGTGGCTCCTGGATGGGAGGCGGCAGGTTTGAGTTCGCTGCCACCTGCAGTGGTGGCTACCATCTCTTCCGCTAGGGCAGAGAAAAGCATGCCTATGCGTTGAAGTGGAACCTCTTCGTCACCTGGTGCTCTTCTCGCCCAGAAGACCCCTGGGAATGCCCGATCGGGTCAGTGCTCTCATTTCTCCAAGTAGGGTTGGATCGAAGGCTGTCTCCTTCCACCCTTGAAGTATACGTGGCGCCATATCTGCCCACCACGACCTCCTGGACAACAAGAAGGTAGGTCAGCACGACCTGGTCATCAGGTTCCTGAGGGGAGCAAGGAGACTAAATCCTCCTCGCGCTCCCCTCGCGCCCTCTTGGGACCTCTCAGTAGTGTTAGATGCTCTGCAGAGGCCTCCCTTCAAGCCATTGCGGTCAGTGGAGCTTAAGTTCCGGTCTATGAAGACGGCGCTCCTGATCGCGTTGGCCTCCATCAAGAGGGTAGTGGACCTGCAGGAATTTTCGGTTTGACGAAGCGTGCCTGGCATTCGGGCCGGCTAACTCTCACGTGATCCTGAGACCCCGGCCTGGATATGTGCCCAAGGTTCCCACCACTCCATTCAGAGTCCAGATGGTGAACCTGCAAGCGCTGCCTTGGAGGAGGCAGACCCAGCCTTGGCACTGCGCTGTCCAGTACGCGCCCTACGTGCTTACGTAGACAGAACGCAGTGTTCAGGACCTCAGACCAGCTCTTTGTCTGTTATGGTGGGAAGCTGAAGGGAAAGGCTCTCTCAGAACAAAGACTGTCCCACTGGAGATAGTGGACACCATTGTTTTGGCGTACCAGCAGCAGGGGCGCCCACGCCCCCTTGGAGTCAGGGCTCACTCCACCCGGAGTATGGCCTCCTCTTGGGCTCTAGCGCATGGCGCTCCGCTAACAGACATCTACAGAGCTGCAGGCTGGGCTACACCGAACACATTCGCCAGATTCTACAATCTCCGAGTCGAGCCTGTGTCCGACTATGTACTCGCCCCTACAAGTGGCCGGTAAGTGGCAGGTGTCTTCGCTTGCTCGCCATTCCACTCCACGGACTGGATACGTGCGATATATTCTCAGGTGAGCTTCCCCGGAAGCCCTGAGCTCCTCCAGCACTGTCTACGCCGACACCAGTAAGTCTGCCCTTCAAGCCCAGACCCTCGTGTCCGGCCAGGTGCCGCTGCAGTGCCGCTGTTTCCCCCTATGGGCGACCCCCACATGTGTATTTCCACCATAAGCCTCCCTGAGCGGGTGTCTTTCCCTTGGCAGGCTTGGGAAGCCTTGCCCCACCTGGGGTTAAAAGTCCACCTTCCGCTGGTACCCCAGAGTTCTTCCATATGCAGCCCTCCGGTCATATGTGTATGAGGACTTTATGAGTACTCCCTACGGGTAGGCAGCTTGGTGCATACTTCCACCTGGAATATGCTTCCCAGTGTACCTTGGTATTCATGTGTTAAATGGGAGTCCTTCGTCCGTACTAGTCTTACGACAGGGAACTCACACTTACGCAGGGCACTGGAAGACAGCCGAGTGGCGTGTTTATATCGGGACCCCCATTCGTCAGTCACTGACGTTACTCGGAGTGACTGAACGAAAGGGAACGTCTGGGTTACGTATGACCGTACCATAAAGGGTTTTAAAGCCTAGTAAATGTTGAAATTGATAAGTTTCAATTATACTGTAATGATGATTGTCTATCATTAATGTTTTAATAGAGACACCACTATCAGTTTTAGATACTGGCCTTCATTCATAAAAAAAGATGCCATGACAACAAATATTTAAAATATACTGTCTTTAATTTGTTTCTTCATTAATGTGGACAGTAACTGTGAAAATGACAACTCGCAGTTAATTAAATATGTGATTAATTAGTTGTTTTTTATCAATTGACAACACTAATTATAATGCAGCCCGCTATTGTTTTGGTTAATAATTTGGGGTTATATACAGTATAATTGGGACTGCTTTTCTGAACTTTTCCTTATTTGACTGATCTGATGAAATGTGTCAAGCTTCCTGTGGGGTACTAATTATTAGTCCTGTCTGACGCATGCTTTTACACTGACAGTGATTTTAGCAGCGTGTTTACAGCTGTGATTTTATACGGAACATAAGGGGATTTCTGAATTAGTATTAATATTTATTTAAATAACTGCATTTTATTAAATGTAAATATATGCATTTATTTACTTACAGAAATATATTATTATGAATATAATTTAATAAATTATAAAAAGGCTTGATCATTATGAAATGGAATTAACATGAGAACCACAAAGCATAGAATTTAAATGCTTAAATGTCCTTTATTCAGTCAGATTTACTAAATTGAATTTTCTGCATATCACTAATGTGATGTATGAGTAGTTTGAACAAGTATTTTATATTGCTATATAAAAGCCTGTGTTGCAAAATATTGTGTTGATAAATGGGTTTTCATCTGAGTTCAGCAGCACTGTGTGTTATTCGCACCTACTGTGCTGCCTAGCTTACGTGGGCAGTGTGAAACCTTTACCTGCTACATAGTCTTATATAGTCACTAAAATAATTATGCTGTAAAAGTATGTTTTATTATTATTATTTTATGAGGTTAGGTGGGATAGTATGGAAGCTTGTTTCCACCATGAAATAAAATATACAACTTTATCTCACAATTCTGACTTTCTCTTTCTAACAACAGTTTATATTCTGCAATTGCGAGTTTGTCATAATTCTGACTTAAATTTTCACAATCGCGATTTTATATCCTGCAACTCTGACTTTATTTCTCGCAATCACGAGTTTATAGCCCACAATTCTGACTTTAATTTGCGCAATTACATGGTTCTATCTCGCAATTCTCACTTAAAGGAACTGTATGTAGGATTGTGGCCAAAACTGGTACTGCAATGACTTTCAAATTACTGTAGAGAGGTGTATCCCGAGCCCTACAAAAGTGACGAGTCCTACACAGGACTCGTCACTTTTTTTTTCTCTCTCCTTTTTTTCCTGTTAATTATGTTTATGCTTCATGAGAGGTCTTAGGTTTATCCAAAAAGTTTGTAGCTGCAGCTGCGGTAACACTACACTCTAAAAAAGTGCTGGGTTGTTTTAACCCAATGTTGGGTCAAATATGGACTAACCCAGCAGCTGGGTTGTTTTAACCCTGCAGTTGGGTTAAATGTTTGCTTAACTGTTTGCTTAAGACAACCCAATCGCTAGGTTAAAACAACAATTGCTGGGTTAGTCCATATTTGACCCAACATTGGGTTGTTTTTACCCAGCATTTTTTAGAGTGTACTGACTTCGTGATTGGTAGATAGGTGGAGGGTGGCGCTTCAGGCCCAAACACAACATGTCAACATCACCATCAGTTGAGGGCTGCAACTTCACTTTTAAAATGACAATTTCCTGGCCGGACTACTGTTGTCAGTGATATAAGTCAGGGCCGGCCTGTGGCATTGGCGGAATTGGCACATGCTAGGGGCGCCACTCGTCCATAAGGGCGTAGGAAGGGGTAGAATGGACTGGATTCAGGGTACAATTTTTAAAACACAACCAACATATAAAACAACAACTTACATTACAAAAATAACACTACCAGTGTTTCCACACCTTAGACTGATACGTTAGTGCTAAACCTTGATACAAGGGGCACCAAATAAAATCTTGCCTATAGGGCAGCAAATTGGTTGGGGCCAGCCCTGATATAAGTATTTAAAATTAACATGATTTATCAATGTCTAATGACATATCAGGGGCATTTTATGATTAACTGAAACATTTCTTACATACAGGTCCTTTAAATTTTCACAAATGCGAGCTTAATCACAATTCTGACTTTATTTCTCACAAATGCAAGTTTATAACCTGCAATTCTGACTTTAATCTACACAATTACAAATGTATATTACGGGGTTCTGACTCATTTTTATATATAATTTATATATAATTTAGTTTATAGCAATTCTAAGAAAAAAGGCAGAATGTATATATATATATATATATATATATATATATATATATATGATATAAATTCACAATTTGGAGTTATAATGTCAGAATTGTGTGCAGAATTTTTATTCCGTGGCGGAAACAGGCTTCCATAGGATAGCCTGGGCTATGTGACTATTTATTTCTGTATTTACTTAATTACTTGCTTACTCTTTGAGCTGATTTGATTTATCAGGAGCAGGACCTCCAAATTGAATCTATAGCATTTTTCACCTATATGTGTTAGTGCCCTTGTTTCCATGGTGATAAAACTTGCAGGATATTAAAGATATTCTCCTAGATTGACATTTATCTCCTGTAATGATTATTTAATTTTCTGTTCTTATTAATGTTTAAGCTTAAACACCCGAATGTAAAGTATTTTTTGCGTATAGGCTAGTTTTTCTCAGACTTTCACTATAGTGACATATGAATATATGTGTTCATGGCAGGGTTTTTAGCTGACGTAAGGCTTTTTGGTCAGTCGAGACTGAGTCTGTACATTGACCGAGTCCACTGATCTACGCAGTCTCATTTTAAAAAGATCTATATTTTATCATTAAACCAGTGGGCTTCTCACCATTTGTCAATACCCATCAGCATGCCATTCTTCCATCCAAATAACAGAAAGCAAACATGTCATAAATCCACTATCAAATCCACTTAACTTGAACACATCCTGGCTCTCTGGAGTACCTTATGTGCAAGTATGAGCTCCATATTGCATTCCTGTTTCCGTCTGAGAGCTGTTCTAGCCATTTAAGGATTAAAAACTTTACACAGATTACACAGACAGCTGACAGTGCAATTTAAGGATTTAGGTAAATAACAGTCAACCCTTACACAGGTCAGTAAAAAGAAAAAAAGAGCATTTTTATGTTGATTTTTTAGCATTTTAAATATGGAATCTAAAGTCAGTTTAATGTGGAGAGCTGTAATAAAATGTATAGACATTAGAACATTAGAGTAAGGAGACATGCACACATAATCTGTTATGTTTTTCTTTCTGTTAGCTGCTGTATTTTTGTTTGTTAGTTGTTTGCAAGTCTTGCAAGTAGTTAACAAGCGTTACAAACCTGGCTAGTTAATGGAGATGGATACAGCAGCAGCATTCTTTAATACTTGAGATTAATTTAGACATGTTATAGACGAGTTGTAGATTTCTGAAATGCTTTCATTTATGGTAGATCAAAAATGAAAAGTTTGAGATTTCAAGACGTTGCAAGAATTGAATCAGAATGTGTCGAATTGATTTGGTCAACTTGAGCAATCGTAATAAATCTTTAAACTTTATTCTTGATTAATTTTTGATTGGATTGAGCTTTCATAGAAGTGTTTGCTTCTTCTAGCGTTTTGATTCCTGCTTTATTCTCTCCATTTTTTTCATCTTATAGTTCAAGGCATGTAATCACATTACTTTGACAACAATTGTATTGACGTTTCCCAGTGTAGCGCACAATAAAGTGATTTAAAAGTCGTCTTGTAAGCAAGTTTTTATCCCTTGTCCTCACTGGATGGAAAAGTCACAAAGCATGCTAAAGAAAACGTTAGCAAAATTGCTGAATCAAGGAAAATCGTAGAATATTGGAGCATACCAATAACCGTGCTTCACGAGAGATACATTACCTTGCATGTCGTAATGGCGTGCCACAAGGATACGTGCACAGTCCTCTAAAAATGCCATGCACAAGTGGGTATCTTCTTTCTTTTGCCTAATGCAATGAAGGAAGACTATTTAGAAGAATCATGAAGAGATGAGAATCCAATTCGACCATAGCCGATCCATTTTTCCAATTTCACATTATCACCCACACTGCATTGCTTCCAATGGTACATTTGCTACATACATCGCATGAAATTCTCGCCTTTCTCATTATGTTAAATACCAAACAAAGACAGAAACAGCCTCTTGGGAGCCATTAGGCTGACCATGATTGGTGGCTTTCCATTTCCTGTGCCCTCAACCAGAGATAGCGAGTATTCCATAATTCAGCTCCATCCTGCACACTTCCTTGTGCTTTATTGCATCTCATGAGTGACACACGGTGGGTTATTATTCACTGTGTCTTCTCCCGAGCGTACTACACCTCTGCACTGTCACTTGAAGCCTTGGAAGTGTATATGGCCATAAGCCAGGTAATACTCCCATGGTTTCCTGAAAAGTAATCACTGGTGGCCCTGTGGGCATTTTAGTGTGAGGGCACTATATCCACACCAGATGTGCTCTGGGAACTGCCGTCCACCTTCTTTACATCTGGGACTATTCCAAACGCGTAGTGTCTGCCAATTAGTGCAAAATGTCTACATGTTATGTCACACTGTTAACTAATTATAGCTAAACTGACATGTAATAATATCACAGGGTGTAAATGGTTTACAGTAGGCGTCTTAAAGGGACAGGGCTTGGTATTCGGTTTGATCAAAACAGATGAATGTGAATCGTATACAGACAATGAATAATACTTCTAAAGTATTTTTATTTTTAGTTGATTTCAACATTTAATAACACATTATTAAAATCAAAAGTTGTAACTATATTATTTATTGGACCTGAGCTTACAGTTGTAAGCTTCTGAAACAAATGTACTGTAGCTATTGCTCATTGTTGATGTTAATTAATGAATTAACTAACATGCGATTTTTTTAATGAATTAACTAACGTTAACTAATGAGAGCTTATTTTTTTCGACACTTTTGAAACTCTTAGAATGCTTCAAATTGCATGAAACTTGACACACACATCAGAGATCCAGTAGATACGGGCAAGTGTTACCTATAATTCTTTTGCACTTGAATCTGTTTGAAGCAATTGTTTACTTTATCGTTTTTTTGTTTATTGCTTTATTGTCTTTAAATGTTTAGTTATTTTTGTTATAAGAAAAAGTTATTTAACCTGCTATAGTATGACAACACTTCTTTTTTTTTTGTACCGTGATTAAAGCTCCAGCAATTTGATACCGTCACATGTTGTTTTATTACATTGGTTGTTGTATATATTGCAGTTCGGAAATGTCCGGTGAGTGGAGCTAAAAGGTTAATTGCATTTGAAAATAATGTATCATCTACACTAAGCCCTACCCTAAACAGAATAGTAATGTTAACAAAAGCAAACGTAAGCTAAAAAGCATTTGCTTTTTATTGCAAAGCGTTTTATTGGAACTGTTGTTTCACAGGATTCATCCCCAAGTGCTTTGAAGGAAACTCTGTTTACTTGGCGGCCATATTTGCAGCTATTTTGGACATGCAAGACCAAGTCCTATCTATTTAAATGGGTCCTGAAATCTCAAAAACTGCTTGCCGAGCTCACATTTAAATAAAATATTTCAAATCAGCAACTAAAATCTGACATGAATTGTCCCAGAAATGTATGCTGAAATATAATTTAAAGAAAAACTATATAAAAGCACGCTTTCTGTCATAAATATGCATTATTTCACATAAGGCAACAATCTCATGAATAATTAAGACATCACGTCATATACTGTGACAAGGGCCAAATTGTGGATCTCCAAAACTGCAGCTCCTGTGGGGAGTTCCTGGTCTGCAGTGGTCAGTATCTATCAAAAGTGCTCCAAGGAATGAACAGTGATGAACCGGTGACAGGGTCATGGGAGGCCAAGGCTCATTGATGCATGTGGGGAGTGAAGGCTGGCCCGTGGTCCAATCAAACAGATGAGCTACTGTAGCTCAAATTGCTCAAGAAGTTAATGCTGCTTCTGATAGAAAGGTGTCAGAATACACAGTGCATCGCAGTTTGTTACTTATGGGGCTGCATAGCCTCAGACCAGTCAGGGTGCCCATACTGACCCGTCCACCACCGAAAGCGCCAAAGTGAGCATGTGAGCATCAGAACTGGACCACAGAGCAATGGAAGAAGGTGGCCTTGTCTGATGAATCGCGTTTCCTTTACCATCACGTGGATGGCTGGGTGCGTGTGTTGCTTACCTGCATGGGGAACACATGGCACCAGGATGCACTACGGGAACAAGGCAAGCTGGCGGAGGCAGTGTGATGCTTTGGGCAATGTTCAACTTATAGGGATAGTTCATCAAAAAATGAAAATTATCCCATTATTTACTCACCCTCGAGTCATCTTAGGTGTATTTGCCATTCTTCTTTCAGACTAATAAAATCGGAGCTATATTAAAAAAAGTCCATTAAAAAATGCATCTGTCTGTCAAATAACGTGCTCCACATGGCTCTAGGGGTTAACGAAGGCCTTCTGAAGCGAATCGATGCACTTGTGTAAGAAAAATATCCATATTTAAAACTTTATAAAGTAAAGTTCTGGCCTATCGCCTTCTGTGGAAAAGTGTTGAAAGTGCCTTCTTCGCAGTTCAAGATGCGCAACGTCTGACAAGCGTACCTGGTGGCATAAATGTTTCGAACCGTAGAGGCACTTTCAATGCTTTTTCATAAATTGAATATGGAAGGTTATCAGCCAAATCGTACTTTATAAAGTTTTAAATATGGATATTTTTCTTACACAAATGCATCGAGGCGCTTCAGAAGGCCTTCATTACCACTTAGAGCCATGCGGAGCACGTTATTTGACAGACAGATGCATTTTTTTATGGCCGTCCAAAAAGATGGCGAGTGAAAGTTGCGTTTGCTGGTCAGTTTGTGTGTAAATGTAAGTTTTTTTAACTAATATTTTCCACTTCTGATGCCATTTCTAGCGAGAAATTACTACTGTAGTAATTAAATATTTTAGTTCTCACCAAAGCTCTCTCTATTTAGCTGTAGATCATTAAACTGTTACGTTGTGTGTGTGTGTGTGTGTGTGTGTGTGTGTGTGTGTGTGTGTGTGTGTGTGTGTGTGTGTGTGTGTGTGTGTGTGTGTGTGTGTGTGTGTGTGTGTGTGTGTGTGTGTGTGTGGGGACTGGTAATCCCTACAGTATGGGGACAAAATGTCCCCACAAAGATGGCAATATCCAAAATCCTTGTCCTTGTGGGGACATTTTTTGGTCCCCATGAGGAAAACATCTTATAAATCACTCTGTGATGTTTTTTGAAAATGTAAAAATGCAGCATGTCTCCTGTGATGGGTAGGTTTAGGGGCAGGGGCAGTGTAGGGGGATAGAAAATACGGTTTGTACAGTATAAAATGCATTACGCCTATGGAATGTCCCCATAAAACATGGAAACACAACATGTGTGTGTGTATGTGTGTGTGTTTTATATGTAATTAAATCATGGGTTTACAGTCACTTACCATAAATAGTTCAGCATCTTTAATTCTTTTAATCTGCTATTTAATTCTGGATTCAATTCTGCTTCTGTCTCTACCCACTGGTAACCTGGGTTACATAAGCACTGTTGCAGACCATCCAGTCCAATCCATGGAGGCCTCACCTCGCAACTTACAGGACTTAAAGGATCTGCTGCTAACATCTTGGTGCCAGATAGATTCCACATTTTGATAGCAAAAGAGAGACCAGTACAATGTTAGGAAGGTGTTCATAATGTTATTAAAATTAAAATGTTTTTTTGTTTTTTTTTATTGCCACCCCAATGAAATCACTGGGTCTTACCTGGCCACCCTTTGAAAAAAGTTCTGGCTACACCCCTGGTATTCCGCCATTTTGTGCGTTGCAGAATCTCCCATTCATGAATAATAGGAGTGCACCTTCTTTGTAAAATTATAGTCTTCCTTTAAATTGCTAGTGCAGCACTGTACCAGATGAGCCACTAAACAAGTTTACTGTCAGAGAAAAGCCATAGACTTGGTCGGCGTCGTGTCATAGCTGGGGGAACGGCCACATTCGCCATATGCCGTGGTGGAAAACAAGCCATTAGAATGAATGCCCGTAGACCTTGTTAGATGCTTTATCTTAACTCTTTGTAATGACGATTTATTTTTGCTTGGCGCAGTCCCGAAAAGTTGCCATGTGGTGTTCTGCACCTCAAGTTATATGAAGTTTTAGAGTAAAGATAAAGTGTCTAAACAAAGTGTCCATTCATTCTAATGGCTTGTTTATTAAATTGATAATCTGCTGTAATCATGATTTGTATGAAAAGCAATACAATAAATTGCTGTTGTTTTACCTGGAAACTGCAGAGAATTGTATGTATGTATGTACCATCAGAACCAACCAGGTGACTACAATCTATTGAGTCAGCAGAAAACTATGGGATATAGTGAGAAAATAATTGCTTAAACAGAGCATTTGTAGACTATAATTACTCAGTCAGCACTATAATGAATATGTCATTTAATGATCTGCTGCTGTACGAACGACTACTGTCAGAATGTAAGATGAGCCAAATCTTCTGAAGGACTTTGGGTCAGATTCAAAGCTGGTGCTCACTGAATGAAAAGTTCCATAAATCTAAATGATGAACAGATACAATACCCCTGAGAGAGACATTATATTAGCCCCTGGAGATGAATAGCTTTGTGGAGTTGTTGTTTTTTCCTGTATCATAGTTGGTGAGTATTAATCATGTCACATTGTTGTGATTTCCATCAGTTTTACCAGGCATCTACTGTGAAGACTCCCCTGACCCGCAACAAATGTGAGAGGGGACCAATCAAACAGCAGTAGAATTCAGTGTCACTCACTTGGTGACAATTTGAGCAGCACAGCTGTGGCCTGTGACTCCAAAGATTTCCACTAAAAAAAGATGATATTGCCACATGTACGACGGGGCCATAATGAGGGCGTTCTAATATTGCTCTGTCAAAAGCAGACCAGCACACTTGTAAAAATTTGTCATGACACCTCTGGTGGCTGGAGATTCAACAATACAAAGTTATCAGACTGGAAGGTGCAAGAATATAATTCTCAGATTCCTGGAGGAATAACCCTGCATCTTTCTTTTTCTTTTATGTAGACCTGTGGTTTAACCCTCATTTCTCCCTCGCACTTTGTAACAAACCCCTGTGCTTCAGGTCAAAATGACCTGAAGCCCTAAAATTATACTTTTTTTGTCTAGAAAGCTTATTCAATTTCATTTTGGTAATATTTGTTTTATTTTTTAATGATTTTTTTATTTACCTTTAAATTACAAGATTTTATCAATAAATGATAAATAAATCATAATTTAAGCACATTCTTTACAACTTAAATCAAAATAACTCTCAATTTCATGCAATAACCCTTTTACTTCAGCTCAAAATATCTCACTATATAATGTCTTTGCCGACATCTTGTGAAAAAAAAAAATTATAATAATAATTATATGTGATATTTTTATGACTCTGGCCAGGCATTATAGCTCTATATGAAGCTAATGTGCGATTCTTCTGTGTTTTTCTTCAGTATGCATTTATACACATGTAAACATTATATTTTTTTATATATAATCATTAGTACTTTTTTGGAAAAAGTTTAAGGATTTCTTAGTTTGAATTTAGAATTGTTTTAGGTTGTTCTGTACTGCAACATTCCTAGCATTCTGTTAATTCCGGGGTCAAATTGACCCGTGAGGGAAGGATTTGTTACTTTTTTAAATTTCAAGCACAAAACTCCTTGAAACAATTTTTGTGTATGTGTGCGTGCCTATTTCTGGTTCAAGTGCGACTAAAGTCTAGGGTCTTGGACGCCTCAAATGAATACTGAGGGGGTGAATGAATACATCAAAATGATGTGAGGGGGTTAATTTCTTTTTTTTTTTTTTTGTAAAATGTGTCATAGTAAATTGTAAATTGCCCTGTTTATTATTTTAACTATTATTTAATTATTGTGTTAAGCTATGGGACAGGCCTAAATTATTTCCCTAGATATCAACAATCAACACATATCCTAAATTATTTCCCTATTATTTCCTTATTTCCCACACATATCGATTGAACTTACTTAACCCAAAACAATTCTTTAAAAAAATCACACTTGTGCAACTTTTTCTTTTGTTTGGCTTCAAAACCCATAAGGGTAACACTTAAACTTTTATACAGATTTATAACTGATATTTTTCCTGTATATTCTGGGCTTGACGTAAAGAAAAAAAATATTTTTAGTCATGGTTTATATAGCATTTTTCCAGTTTTTGACATCCTCTATTTTCTGAATCATTTTTCCGTCAAACCTGAGCGACTCCTTTACACAAGACACAATTAAAGTTCGAAATTACTTGGCCAAAATGTTGAAACCATGCTTGGAAGAAGAAAAAAAAAGTGTTTATTTTCCCATTATGCTTGCTGTGGCGTTCCATCAGCTGGGTTTGGATTGCCTCCTAAACTGCCCATAAAACAGCTGCATAAGAAACTGCACAATTATGGAAGCCATCTGGAATAATAACGCTGGAGAATGAATATGATTAACGCTAAAATAAACAGATGGCAAAGTGTTAGATTGCTGTTCGACAAGCACATAATGAGAGGCAACCTTAAGCCCAATTATACAAGCAGGACTCGGCTATAGAGAAGACGGGGTGGGGAATGGAGGGCTGCTAATTGAAGCCATCACTGCAGGGCGAGTGTAAGACTAGATTCACTAAACAACACCGATCATGTGTCTGGTCACCTGTCAGCCCCTCGAGAGGGGAAAAAAATACTGTATGCTTAGTGATACTGTTGTAGATGGGATGTTTAAAGGTTGGACAAAACGTCAAAGTGTACAACGGCTTATGAGTATCATATCGTAATGAGCTGTCAGGATCACAAGCCGTCATGGGATTAGATTAAAAACAATTGTCCTTCAAGAAAGATGGAGAAGGTCTCAACAATAGCGAACAGTGTTGCCGATTCCTTTGCAGTGAGAATTTGCACACTATCTATCATGAGATCAATGTGCGATCACACCTTTGCGGCTTTACCCCTTTTTCTCCATGCTCAGATTAATGCAAGACATACCAGACACTCCAAAATCCTTAGGGAAGATGCACAAAGAAGATCTGGAAGGTATTGGATCAGTTAGTAATTGACTTGTGGGGGAAGGCAATGGTGGGTGGTGGATGAATGAATTTTGTCTCTGTTCTGAGACCAAAGTGAATGTAGCCTTTTTATCCTGAGAATGTAAACAACAACTGAAATTGTATCCTGGCCTTTCCATAAAAGCCTAGACCACTTGTTCATCTTGCTGCTGAGCTATTTTATTTTATTTTATTTTTTTGTTTGTTTGTTTGAGGCACAATCTTGAGTCAGCATGCCCTTGCAAACACAAGTTGATGAACAAAGTATAAAACTTAATCTGGTGGGGGTTTGTTTTGGTCGATATTAAAAGTTCAAGTTGTACAGCAAAGTGCTAGGAAACACAATAAATGACCAACATACAGTTAAAATCACCATAGGAACCAGACAAAACTACACATTAAAAGCCAAGGGGGGGAAAAGATGAGTTTTAAGACAGGATTTGAACTCAAATAAAGTGGAAGCCAATCTAATGTGATTATAGGTGTGTCTAATGTGATTAAATTGAAAAGACTGGCTGGTTTATACCGGTCTGGGACTGGTGGACTCGGTGGACCCCTAAAACTTAACTGGTAAAGATCAAACAAGAAAGACTTTCTTCTGTTGAATATAAAATATGTTGTCTTTTTTTTTTTTTGGTTTATTTTTTGCTTTTTTGTTTTGTTTGCCGTACACTGAAAGTCAATGGGGTCCAGTTTTTTTTTTTTTGGACCCCATTGACTTTTTAAGCACTGCAGTTTAAAAGCAGGTGATTTTAAATGTTGGATGCCAGCCGAATTTAGCCCTGCCCACAACATTTGAGTTCAGAAAATTCGTTCTGGACATGATCCGTTGTGGAGCAGCTATGCTCGAATAGGAGCTGTTCGAACCAATCGAATTGTCAGGGCGGGCTTTATACGATTAAGGAAAGATGATAAACAGCAAAGCATTCACATCACCAAAGAGCGCTTGGGTTGAATTCGTTCACCTTTACTATTTCTCTCAAAAATGATGATCGTGTTGGTAAGTACTCTGTGTATCCTTAAATCCTTTTACAACACCGGCAAAGATAATTTACACTCTTCTTCTTCTACTTCTTCCAGCGTGTGAGCAGTTGAGTTCAGTTGACAACTCTGCATCGTTCCCTTGCTCTGATTGGTTGTAGGTCTATCCAATTAAGGTCTTTCCTGGTTCAGTTGAAACACAGCCCATAATCACAGCCCAATGGAGCAGCATTACAATCATATTCTGACTAGAATTGAGTATGATGACATCAGGCTAACGTTGAAGCACAATTAGCAGCTAAAGATAACTTATTTCAGTATGCACGCTGTTTGAGAGTCGCACAACATGAAGCTGCTGCTCATAGAGCGCATGGGAACTGAACTGAAGACTTTTATTGTCTTCATTGGGCTTGAAAGGTTAAAATACTTGATCCTGATTGGTCAATCGCGCATTCCAGCGGTATGTTATTCCCAGATAACAACCGCCAAAGTGAATAACACACCGCTCATCCGGGTACTACGAGTCTTCTTGACCCGTACTACTGTCGTTGACTGTCTGGCGCCATCTTGTGGCTGTAACACTTAACCGCAATGGGTTACAATGGAAGACTTAAGGGTTTACTTTATAAAGTTTTAAATATGGATATTTTTCTTACACAAACGCATCGATTCGAATCAGAAGGCCTCTTTTAACCAATCGGAGCCATGTGGAGCACGTCATTTGACGGACAGCTGCATTTTTTATGGACTTCAAAAACAGCTAACGTTACTATTGCTTGGATTAGCCAGGACTTTTAAAATATTAGCGTTAGCTCCGATTGTATTCGTCTGAAAGAAGAATGTTATATACGGATTACTTGAGGGTGAGTAAATCATGGGTTAATTTTCATTTTTGGATGAACTAACACTTTCAGCATTCGTTTCAACATGTATGGTAAAAACAAATCTTCAGCAATAGATAAAGGCTTAAAGCAGTTTGGAACTGTTTTTCTTCGCGGAAGCTTTGCGTAAGAGCTAATAGTACAACATGTAAACTCAATTTAAACAATAATATTTAGTGTCTAATTTACTTGAGACAAGTAGCCGTGTAATAACCGGGATAATGAACATCCAGCCGGTTGTTATCACAGAAAAAACCCAGACAGAGTGATCAGGACCCCCATGCGAAGCCGGACCAAACAAACCGAATTACACCTGTGAACAGTACAGAAAGTAACAGTTGAAAAGTGTTTAGGAGAATAGAGTCAATCATACAGGTTTGGAATGACATGAGTGTGATAAATGATGACAGAATTGACATTATTGGGTGAAGAATCCGTTTATGCATGAGAAGTGTGCGATGTTAACACCAGCATCCAAAACACAACAAATGCTGGTGTTTGCAATGAATATTTATGGTGAGGAGGATTTGCAATACTTTAGAACGTGTGAAATCAGTGGGCAGATGGGTAAGAAAACATCTTTTATAGTGAGCAACAAGAAAACATCTTTTTATAGTGCTTGTTCCTCTCTTTTTCTCTCTACATGCAATTTATTATTTTGACTCCTACACTATTGCCACAAGCTGTCATTAACTGATGCATGGCTAATATGCTGTTCCTAGTAATCCATCAAAGTGCTTAAGTATTCACGATAGCAATGCAGCAAAGTGTTCTTGCATACCTCTGCTCAGTCCCAGATCTAGCGACGTGCTTGCATAAATCTTCCTGAGTGAACGCTGGTGATAGCCAGATAGGCACAGGATTCAAAGCCTCAGATGCATGGATTGTTTATGAAAATGTAGAAGCGCACTTGAAGAGCCCATGGCCACCTTCATGTTGTCATCTTAGTATAGGTTGGCAGAAGCAGAGATGGAAGTTGACAGCAGGTTCAAATAAAGCACTTACAGTGTGAGCTTTTTTTCCTACATTATGACCAAACATTTGACCACCTGCCTAATATGTTGTTTCTTCAAGAAATTAACTAATCGAGAACTATTCTTGGTTGAACCAGACCATAGAGCGTTAGAGAATAAATCTTCAGGGATGAATTGCACTAATGAGGAGTTTTATGAGAGCATTTTGGCCCATTATTGTCAACGCATAAATACATCTGTGCAATAACACTGTCATCTCAACACCAGGTCTGCGCTTTGTTTACTTTTTAAAATCTGAGTGTCGGAAATTAAATTGTCTTATCTTTCCATGCTGTTTATTACTGAGACTTGACGTGATTGTTTCATCTGCTGTATTTCCTACATCCTCAGATGACTGAAAGGATCATTCATCCATTAACTGATTAAAAGAGAGCTGTTTTATCATCCGTTGTTTTACATCTATGGCATTTATAATTATTAGCATGGAACATAAACCGGAATGTGGTAATTAAGACATGGAATCACAGTGAAATCTTTGTTTGCATGCTTATAATTGGAGACAATGCTCTCGGATTAGTCTCATTCCAAGTGATCAGTGACACCCAACTGGGAAACACACATTAAATGCATAGTAAAAACCTAGACGTATATGGAGAAAAGAGAGAACAGGAAGACTCCCCCACTCCCAAAAACCTCCATAGTTTGATTAATTATTAATCACTGCATGAACCAGCATCTCAGAGATGAAAAAACATCAGCAGAGCTCAACCGATTAATAACACAGTGTTTTATTTTAGAGTGTAAATGCAATTGGAATTTTTATGGAGCAATTGGTGGAAATTTAAAACAGATTATTTGTTGTAGCATCACTTTGTGGAGTCACTGGGATGTGAAATGCTAATCACATAGACTAAGGAAGTTTAGAAAGAATTGAATTTATACTATAACACTCTAAATATAAATGGATCAGTGATTTGAAACTCTTTTTCTAGGTCTATTAAGTTAAAGAAAATACAGTTCAATTGACTTCCAGAGCATACAGAGATTATCATTAAATAATTGATTAATTTAAGGTACACTTTGTAATTATTATTATTATTTTTTTTTAAATCATACAGTTCATACAATTCATACAAATTATACGTTTCAACATTAGGATTGTCATGAGTACCCACTTTGCAATCGTTATGCGCCCTCGATGCGCACTTTTGCAGAGCCCGCACTGATGCAGACTTCTTCCCGACAGTCAAAGCGGTGTTACGTCACGAAAGTGCGGACTTGTAGGAAGACTTTGAGGGTTAGGGTGCCTTTTGGGACAGGGCCTATAAGAACTCCTTTTGGGGATCTAAATTAGCGCCCACTTCAGAGTAGGGTCTAACCAAGCGCTATAGGAACTGCGACGTCTACGATGATTGACCGAACGCACGCAAAACACCAGCTACCGTCATTTAAAAAAAAAAAAGCTGTGAACGCACACAGATTATATTATACATTTACTCCACAAACCTTACTCTACGAACATGGAAAACCGTGATAGATGGACCTCTCAACGTTTAGGCTAAAGAGAAAATTCAACGATCTTTGAGGGGACCAAGCGAAACATCTAGCGACATTAGACATTACCCACACGGCAAACGCTAATACTTTTTTTAGGTTCTCTGGAACCACCCTGGTGGCTAGTACCTAGAACTACCCAGTGAAAAATATTATAATGAACTCAGCATGTGTTTTAAACTATAATGATTTCTCCTTATCAGACATTCATATTTGGCATTGACCCAAATCAAACACTTTCTGAAATGGATAGGCATTCAAATCATGATAAACTACATCAGAACTTTCAAAATCTCTACACGGGGGGCGACTGCTGAGTGTAACTGAAGTATCATAACATGCTTAGCAGCCACATACATTGAACTAATTTAATCCTCTAGGTTCAGTCTAATTACTTCACTGCAATGATTTCCTCAAAACACAACTGTAAATGCATTATTCTAATGGTGCTTTTGCAGTAATATTACTCACGGATGTTTCTCACTCATAATGGGATATTAGCTGTGTGTCATAACAAGTGATGCAGAGTGCACAGAGCCTCTCTAATGAGATAATGTTTAAGAAAGCTGAATTTAAAAGCGCAACTGCAGAAACTAAAGTGGGAAATGGTGTTTACCAATAATATAATATCTTAGTTTTCACAGTTTAATTAAATCGCAATGGATTAAGTGCAGGACTACATTGTTTTCCAGAATAAATATGTTGGCTTGTAGAAGTTAAAATGTCTACTGACTGTGTTCTCAGCTAACAGGGAATGTTCTGGGAACTTTGGCTGATGTTCTGGGAAAGTTATGAACAGACGGTCTTCTAGGGTTGTCAATAGAATGTTTGTTCGGATTTATCTAGTCTTTAATGTTTTCCAGATGTCAGCACAAAAACAAATGTCACCACACTGTTTAAATGTAGCTTCAGAACGTTCTGAGAACATTCAAAGAGAATGTTCCCTTAACCAAAAAAAACAAACAAGTTACGTTCCTTCAGAGTTATCTGGCCTTTAGGCCATGTGTTCACCAAAGTGTTTTTTTTGCACGGCTGGCTGGCGTATCCAATTGTTTTCAATGTGAGCGCCGCGTTTTTAGAACGCCATGAGTGTAACAAGGCGATGATCGTCTGTTTCACCCTGAAGAGTTGAGTGCTCTGAATTTTTTACCGATCGCTGATTCAACTTTGAGTAAAACTCAGCGCTCATCATTGTCATTTTTTTTACCCAGCCATCCAATCACAGTAGAGAAGGGGCGGGACAAAGAAACACCGACCAACCACCACATTCTGCTTGTACAATGTCAACAGATTAAAAAGACAAGCATAATAACAGAACAAACTAATTTAAAGCAGGAGACAGTGAATACTTTACAACACTCTCAAGTGCTCACAGCAAGGCGTTTTCAGCAGACTGCAATCACCCACCGCTTACCCCGGCCTTTCGAAGCACATAGAGGAGCTACGGGGGCCGACACAGGACAAAAATGTTGTCATCGGAGAGAGCAGAGAGTGACTAGCACTCTGTAGAGCAGTTTGTCCATTTAGGACCACTGTAGAAACATGACAGCGCAAAATGGTGACTTCACTGTAAGGGGACTCCCAGTGTATGGATATAGAAATGGCTCATTCTAAGTTAATAAAAACATAACGGTTCATTATGTAAGGTCTTTATACACCACTGAATATTGCATTTCTGTCAATAGATCCTCATAAATACTACACACGGCACCTTTAATGATGTTCTCATAATGTTAGCACAAAAATTTTATTTATAAAACATTAATAGATTTTTTTATTTCTGAAACGTTTATTAGGACATTCGTTTAACTCTCTTTTTTAAATGTAACTAATTTCAGAACATTCAAAAGTAGCATTCCCATAATGTTTGCGAAATGATAAAATGGAATGTTCCCTTAATGTCTGCATAACCAAAAACATGAAGAAGAAAAGAAAAAGTTAGAGTTAGAGAGGTAAGAGAACATGCAGAAATTACAATCCATAACTTAATAGGAACATTAGCAATGAAAGAAATGTTCTTAGAATGTTTGTTGGCTACGTTTGTCCCTTTATTTAGATGAAAGTGAGGTGCATTCTGTTGCTTTGGCAGATCACTTGTCTGCATTCACTTTGAGTTTCTTAGAACTGCTAAATGAATCAATGGAAAAGACCTTAACGGTGTCACCTGTCTGCTTTTGAGAAGAGGTTACCCCCCTCTTGTTTTGAAGAAAGCGCCTCTGCATTACCGGTGAGATTGAGGTTCACCTTTTTGCCTATATTCACTATTTGTCTCCAAATAACAGATTTTTTCACAGATGCCTCCCTCTGTGTCCTTGATGAATTTAACTCCCATCTCCAGATGGAAGGTTATAAGAACAAGACACAGAAAAGAAATAGTGTGGGCTTTATATCTTTCAGTTTAGTAATGTCTGCCAGGTCTCAAAGGACCAAAAACTCAATCGATATCATGTATCATTTCTTTTTATTATTTGTCATTGATGTAACATCTTTGGCAGTTGCCAGTACTTCAACAGAAGGATGTTCACACACACGATGTTACGAGCTAACAGTCAGCTTTTCTTTCTGGCTATTTCAAACATGCATGGGCATTATGCTAATATTATATTTTTGTATTTTTTATAATTTCACACATTTTATACAGTTTTACAGAAGACTCTTACTTCCGACTTTAGTTTATGATTGCTAGGGGTGTGACGAAATTTCTCGTCTAGTGAAAAGTTGTCTTGCGATATCACTATTTCTAATATCCAGAATTAGATCAATCAAATGTGCCCAAGGAAACGGAGCTGGTGAAAAACGTATGCCATGCATTAAACATACACAGATGCATCATCCTCTTTCAAACAGCACCTGTCGCGTGCCCTCATACACACAGTGCACCTATCAAAGCTTGCCATTGGTCTAATATGCATGGTAGGCATAAAGATACACATAAATTATAGCCTAACGGGCAAACTGAACTGACAGTACCGAAACTACTGTACTCTACTACGTATGTTTATCTAATTCTGTATATTTCCAGTTGATAACTTAGCCTAAGACGTGTGATTAATAATAAGACCACACCAAGAAAAAAACATTATACTCAGTGATGCTGTGACTGTCCACACGTGAAATGTTCTACTGTAACCGACGCCTCGTTCTAATTTGGATCTTTGAAATATGCATTGTATTGTAAGCATTTGTCACATGTTTTGCATATACAAATAGGAAACATGAAGGTGAAGGGAATTTGTGGTCTCGTTTCAAATGCATTGATCAATATGCTTGCGTTGACTTCACTGTAGCCTATATGTGCACTGCTCCCTTCTGTGTGTTCTGACCGGTAAAAATAAGTGTTTCCATTTCAGAGTCCCTGTTATCAGATCTGTTGAAGATGTTGCTGTTCATGTTTGTGTAACCCCTCTTGTTCGAACCGCCGGCTCCAAGAGGGGCTCAAACCCTTGTATGCCGGCATGAGAGTCGGACACTCTAACAAGGAGGCTAAAGGCTGCAACCCCTAGCGTCAATCGCTGGAGCATCTCTTGAGGCCTCCGTTACATTTGTTAGCCCAGGACATTTTACAAATCCAGACCAGACGATGTTGTACGGCCATTCCTGGAATAAAGAGTAGCCTATCCATGTCACACAGTACAGTTAAGGTGATACTGAACCTGTGATATAAGATTTTGGCCATATACCTATCCAAGTTAGTCATCACAGTATCAACGTCAGTCACTTATTGTATTTCGGCCACACCACAAGGTGTCACTGTGGCCTCAACGCTTTGACCTCGCCTACTCTGAGCTTGATTGCTATATGTTAAGATAAACCATGAGATAAACCATGCCCTCCTCATTACCCTACCGACAAATAAATGTAGAACTAAATAAATGTGGAAATAAATAAAAGAATAAATAAATAAATGTGGAAAAAAAATACATTTATTTATATATTTATTTTTGCTTTTTTTATATTTCTTTGTATATTTATCTATTTATGTATTTATATATTTTAAATTTTGGGAGCTTTGGGATTCCATAGTTATCTTGTAGAATGCAAACTCAGCACCGCCGTTCACTATACACTGTGTATGTGCAATCGTGAATCGAAAGCGAAAGTAAATGCAAGCTCCCTGAATTGCGTTTTATGCTGGGCTGTGTAGTTGTAACCACCTCTTAGCTCTGGTCTCTCTTCTGGCCTCAAGCTCCATTTGCAAGATTTCCCTAGCCATGACCGCGTCCAAATTCTCCTCGTTCGCTTCCTCCTTTTTTTTCTGCACACATAAAAAACACATTTGCCAAAGTGTGATTCATCTGGCTCTGTTTGTTTACCACTAGCTGCGTTTCGTCAGAGCCTAAGATTCAATAGATGTCATCAGCATACAGTCTACATACACGTCGTACATACAAGCTTATTAGATCCATGTCGTACAGTGTGTTTTGTAATGATCTTATAGGATCGCTGAAATCGTACAGTCTGTAGCAGGTATAAGATGCTTGAGCCTTAAAGTAGGAGTCTGTAAATTAATTCCCCAATTCCCAGCTACAAGTAAAGTGAGACCTGATGCACCACCCTTGCACTTTTGCCAAACCCATTTGTCCACTGCACCATAGACTGTAGCAGTATAAAACAATGGGCATAGTGTTTGTGACGGCACCCATAGGTTTCTGAAGAGCATTTTTTAAGCTAAAAAAGGCAGTTGCCATCTTGGCAGTGTGTCACAGTGCATCACTTCTGGATAACCGAAAATGAGTAAAGATGCGGGATGTGGGTGGAGCTGAGGTGCCTGATTGCTGAAACCAATAGCAGCAATCGACCTGTCACTCAAGTGACCACGCCCTTAATTATGCAGAACTTTACGGCTTAATAGAATTTAAACAAAAAATTCACCCCCCTCACAGTTGTCAAGAAGGGCAAAATTAGCTATATAGGCCAAAATCACGTTTTGTACCAGGCTGTAAACACTTTTTTTTTTTGCTTTAAAGTTGGGCATTTTAGCCTTTTGAAGACTGTCTCTAGCGGCCAGTCGATGAATTTCATTTTGAGTCACTTCCGTGTTGGATTCAAAAGAGAGACAGGAAGGTTGCTGCCTGGTCTATGCACACAAATGCACATGAACACAGGTGCTCACCTTAAGGCAAAGCCCTGGGTTTCTCCTCACATGCTTCATGAAGCTGTCTAGTCACAGTAGTGCCACTACTGCACTGCGGCTTGTTTGTCCGCAGACGCCACCAGTGCGAGGTGAGGTCACACAGTTAGCCTCCTTGACCGCTCTGATCAAGATGATTTGGCATAATTGTGTTATCACCTGCTGAGCAAAGGCCACCGCTTTCGAAGACGGCAGTATTGGATTTCTGCAAGCTTTTAGTCTGCCTATGTCAATGTGATGTAGTTTCCATGAAAATCAATTCGGAGGCGGGGGTGTATTTGACTTATATTCCCAGAACTGGAGTTGCCACTGCTGACACACAAAATCAGAGCGAGTAATTATGAAGAAATATGGACACTCTGTTTTTTGCTGAGAGAAACGTCTCTCTGCACAACTTTATAACACTGTTCAATGGGTGCTTAAACCGTTAAAAGCTTAACTATAACATTTTGTGAGTTGGCTTGCCATAATTATTCATTATAGACAAACCAGATTGGTCAAAGCTCATTTGTTCACTTATTGCCCCTGTCAGCTTCCCCCGCATTCACCGCGGTTCCTAAGGTTCAGAGAATTCCCCTTTACAGGTCTGCAGTAATTGATCAATGAAGTTTCCCACAGTCTCTTTGGTTGATCCATAGACTGAATTAGGTGAGGGATTCATTAATTGGATTTTCAGCTCAGTTTTTCCCTGGATCTCGCCACAGAGCTCTGGGGGTCATGTACTGATTGGGCTGTTAAATAAATAAGTTTACCCAAAAATAAAACACTGTCATTATCTCATACTTGTGTGGTTACAAATCTATCTCTGTCTGTCTCTCTGTCTGTATGTCTGTCTGTCTATGATTTAAAATACATACATAATAACAAAGAGACAATAATAATTGGTGCAAAGAAAGTATTAAAAGCAAGTAATCATGGTTTTATTGTACAGCACTGTTAAAATGCAAAATGTAATACACAGATCAGGCATAACATTATGACCACTGACAGGTGAAGTGAAAAACACTGATTATCTCTTCATCACGACACCTATTAGTGGATGGGATATATTAGGCAGCAAGTGAACATTTTGTATTCAAAGTTGATGTGTTAGAAGCAGGAAAAATGGGTAAGCATAAGGATTTGAGCACGTTTGACTAGGGCCAAATTGTGATGGCTAGACGACTTGGTCAGAGCATCTCCAAAACTGCAGCTCTTATGGGGTGTTCCCGGTCTGCAGTGGTTAGTATCCAGTAGTGAACCGACAAAAGGGTCATGGGCAGCCAAGGCTCATTTATGCACGTGGGGAGCGAAAGCTGGCCCATGTGCTCCGATCAAACAGACAAGCTACTGTAGCTCAAATTGCTCAAGAAGTTAATGCTGGTTCTGATAGAAAGGTGTCAGAATACACAGTGCATCACAGTTTGTTGCGTATTGGGCTGCTTAGCCGCAGACCAGTCAGGGTCCCCATGCTGACCCCTGTCCACCACCGACAGTGCCAACTGTGGGCATGTGAGCTTTATAACTGGACCACGGAGCAATGGAAGAAGGTGGTCTGGTCTGTTGAATCACATTTTCTTTTACATCACGTGGATGGCCGGTTGCGTCGCTTACCTGGGGAACACATGGCACCAGGATGCACTATGGGAAGATGGCAAGCCGGCGGAGGCAGTGTGATGCTTTGGGCAATGTTCTGCTGGGAAACCTTGGGTCCTGCCATTCATGAGGATGTTACTTAGACATGTGCCACCTATCTTAGCATTGTTGCAGACCATGTACATCCTTTCATTGAAATGGTATTCCCTTGTGGCTGTGGTCTCTTTCAGCAGGATAATGCGCCCTGCCACAAAGCAAAAATTCTTCAGGAATGGATTGAGGAGCAGAACAACGAGTTTGAGGTGTTGACTTGGCCTCCAAATACCCAGATCTTAATCCAAATGAGCATCTGTGGGATCTGCTGAACAAACAAATCCGATCCATGGAGGCCCCACATCACAACTTACAGGACTTAAAGGATGTACTGCTAACATCTTGCTGCCAGATACCACCCCACATCAGGGGTCTTGTGGAGTCCATGCCTCGACGGGTCAGGGCTGTTTTGGCAGCAAAAGGACCAACACAATATTAGCCATGATGTTATGACTCATCAGTGTACACTATAAACAATAATCAACTTCTGTACATTACGTACTGTAACAAATGCCTGCAGAGGGCGCCAGCAGCCTGATGATTGTTGTTACACTTTACAGTATGAACAAAAATGAATTGAATCGCAGCCTTTTCAGAGGCTGGAGCCTTTGGAAAACAGTCTAATAATGCGGTCTATTGATTCTCGTCCATGGAATGCACCACTTCCGCTGGTTAAATGGGCCAGGAAAATTGCAGTCGAGGAATTTTTTATTTTTATTTTTTAAACAAGCACTTGAATTTAATCAACGAATTGTGACAGCCCTATCTTGTAATGAATGTCACTTCTGTTTCTAATTTCTGAGTATGAGGCAGAACAACGTAATGCAAGCACTGTAAAAGTTTTTGCCTTAAACTCAACTCCTTTATGCAAGACAACTTTTACATCAACGAGAACTATAGTCACGTTTTAATATCGAGAGATCTCGTCACACCTCTAGTGAATGGTATTACATTTACACTTAAATCACAGACACACACACACACACACACGCACACATTAAGGTATATCGAGCCATACACACAGCATTTAAACTTCAGTGGTGACATTGAAGGCTTCAATAATTGGATTCGGTAGTGAATTCTAAATAGTGTAGTTCCTCCAACCATTAGACTGAGTACATCCACAGGATTCAAAGGATGCATTTCCAAACTGTCACTATTGTGGACACTGGCCTTTATGGCTTCAGACACGAGCCTTGCAGGACAAGGAATTTCACTCGCTCTG
This sequence comes from Gobiocypris rarus, assembly GCA_023029165.1. Classification (NCBI taxonomy): domain Eukaryota; kingdom Metazoa; phylum Chordata; class Actinopteri; order Cypriniformes; family Gobionidae; genus Gobiocypris; species Gobiocypris rarus. The sequence goes on from CM040914.1 coordinate 41,754,146, forward strand.
CAGGGGCCGTGCCAGCCTAATGTATATTCAACAGTGCAGGAAAAGCTGATGGTCCCTATTGAAAATATGTCACCTCATATTCAAGCTTTGAGCCAGGAGGGCAGACTGCCAAGCAGGAGGAGACCACTGTGAGGAATACAGCTCTGACCTGAGGGATCTAAGCTTGGGTGACCTTTGAGCATTTGATAGATGCTTTGCTGCATCATCGTGTACTACAGTGTGCAAGAGGTCGACAGACCACTCAATAGACAAGAAAGGAACAAGGACAGGAAGATGTGAGCTTTTCAGATGGAAATCTCCCAACACTCTCTCATGAGGAAACATATCTCCAGTGATTTAATTTCACCCTGCACCACCAAAACGATTGAACTAATTTAGGAGGATTTCATTTGTTTAATTGAATTTAAGAGTAGGGGAGCGCGGGGCACAACCTAACGCGGAGTTAATTGTAACACGCATGGTTTAACACTTTCCACACATGCCAGGATGACGAAACAATTAATAAATCTTTCGAAGATATCACTGAACCTTTATTTTACCATAGCAAAAGTAAATTTCTTACTCAAGTTTATTTTTCATCTCTGTTTTTTTGTGTTTATTTAAAATAAGACAAATATGATATTAATGTAATCTTCTATCTGTTATTTATCAGTTGAGATGGTTCTTTAATGCTGATCTAACAGCAGAAGACACGAGCTGCTGTTTTAATCCCAGTTGTGCAGGTGGTGTGTGTTGTAACACTGCGTTACAATGAGCCGCTATCAGAACTACGCTATTATATTCTATACTTTTATTAATTCTTTTGAGAAACCATGAGAAAAAGGGTGAATAATGACTGAGAATCAATGTTCAGAAATGATTCATTATTATTCTGTTTTGAACTCTGCTGTATAGCTGTATTTAGCGATGTGTTTGTTGTCAAACTCAAAAATGTGTGTATTTTTAATGATAAAAAAATGCCATTATTTTATTTCAAAAAGTTAATAATTATTTTTTTTGACAAAATATTTTAGTTTGTTTTGGATATTTTTTTTTTTTTTGATTATATCAGATAACATTTTAAGCTGTCATATGGTGATGTTACAATGTACCCTCACATGTCACAATGTACCCCACCTACGGAGCATGTTGTCACTTCTCTTCCATTCTTCCAGGGTAAATCAAGAAAAAAGTATACACTGTATTAATGAAACAAAACCACATTATTGTACTATAGACATGTGGGAAAAAATAAATACTCTGAACCCCAAGTGGATTTACACAAACTGAGACAGTCAAAAAGCGTTAGGTTGTGCCCGCTCTCCCCTAATTAAGTTGGCTTGAGAAAAGGGTCAAAACTTTTGTACAATAACACTTGTAGTGTATTTACGCTGTCTATCACTAGCAAAGCTTAATGATAATCCTAGGACAACATGGTAGAAACATGTTGATTCATGCTAGAAAAGTGCAATCATGCTAGCAATGTGTTAAATCATGCTAGAAACATGTTAATTAATGTTAACATGTTAAAACATGTTAGCAATCTGTTAAATCATGGTAACAACATGCTAATTCATGCTAGCAATGTTAATTAATGGTAACATTTGAAAACATACCGTGTTAAATCATGCTAGCAATATGTTGATTCATGCTCTCAATGTTAATACATGTTATCAACATGTTAAACATGGTAGCAGCGAGATAAACGTGCTATCAACATTTAATTAATGCTAAAATATGTTAGCAACATGTTAAATCAAGTTAATAACATGTTAAATAAAGTTAGCAATATGTTAATTCATGATAGTAATACGTTTATTTATGTTACAAGTTTGCAAAATGCTAAATCATGCTAGCAACATATTTAATTTGTGCTAGCAACGTATTAAAACATCCTAGCAATGTGTTAAAACATCCTAGCAACATGCTAATTTGTGTTAGCAATATTAAAACATGTTACCAAAATCTCTATCTATCTATCTATCTATCTATCTATCTATCTATCTATCTATCTATCTATCTATCTATCTATCTATCTATCTATCTATCTATCTATCGATCTATCTATCTATCTATCTATCTATCATCTATCTATCTGTCTATCTATCTATCTATCTATCTATCTATCTATCTATCTATCTATCTATCTATCTATCTATCTATCTATCTATCTATCTATCTATCTATCTATCCATCATCTATCTATCTGTCCGTCCGTCCGACTGTCTATCTGTTTTTCTGTTACCACTTTATTGCCATACAAACATTCCAACATTAAACATAAAAGTAGCTTGATTTTCTGATCTGTCTTTCTCAAGCCTACTTCAAAGTTTGTCATCAAACTTTACTCATCTAGTTTTAAGGGTTAAAATGTAATTAATCTATATGTGTATCTTTGTAGCTAATTATTTATTTATTTATTTATTGTAGTAGCTATTTACTTTAGGAAAATTGCATTAATTTGTAGGGCTCGAGTTTTATCTTTTTATTTTATCAGACTATCTGAGCTGCAAAATATTCTGTACAGTGAAAGTTTTAACTTTCATGTTCCAGGAATGATAAAGATGCACTTGTGCACCTTTTCCAAGTCTTCTGAGTGAAAGAAGTAAGAGTCTGAAATATATATTTTTTACTTCCACAGAAGTAATGTTTGAGCTCTGCTCCTCGAGACGCATTGAGCCAGGTTTGACATTACTGATGATGTCAAATGACACTTGCTCTTACATGGTCTTGTGACTGATTGCGACATGTCAGTTTGAATCTTTATAACTGACATTTGAGAGCTACAGTGGAGTGGAAGACTTTCAGCAAATAACTTACATTTTCCATGAGGACCTGAAAAGAAAAGAAGGATTTTTTTGGGGTGATTTCTACCTTCGTTTTTAAATAGTCTGCATGGTCCCTGCAAGAGAATGTAACATATCGTAACATCTCTGAATGCCCGCATAAATAATCCATTTAGCTTTTCACAATAATGCCCTATTAGTGTTGACAGCAGCACTTAATGTGCAGCTGAAGGTGTGAGATACCACAATGCTTTCTTTGTTTTATTTATGACGCATATTTTCAGGTTAGGTAACATATGGAGCTGTTCAACAGGAGCTTGAACACAATAAGGGCGAATGCAGCTGCAGGCTTTGGATAAGGTGCTAAATGATGCGTTTCCTGTTGAGGATGAAAACAGGACTTTATACGTGAGTTGGGCATCTATTACTTGGAATTGTCGTTTGACTGGCTTTGTGAGTATTAATGAAAATGTATCAATATTTTACTAGGCTAACTGTAAGCACTACAGGTGTAACAAGCCAGTATTTATAGAAAAAAGTAACAAAAAATCTATATGTACTAGAATATATATATAGAAATAAGTAAATACATTTGGCCCCACTTTATATTAGGTGGCCTTAACTACTATGTACTTACATAAAAAAATAAGTACAATGTACTTACTGTGTTCATATTGTGTTGCAAAACACCTTTGCTGATATTGAGGTGGGATACGGGTAGGGTTAGGGACAGGTGTGGTGGGATGGGTCAGTTTAAGGGTAGGGTTAGGTGTAAGGGAAGTGTCAACTGTGTAATTACAAATGTAACTACAGAAATTGATTACAGATGTAATTACATGCAGGTATTTTTAAAAATGTAAGTACAATGTAAAAACATGTATGTACACAATAAGTGCAATGTATCAAATTATTAGTTAAAATGTTAGTACATAGTAGTTAAGGACACCTAATATAAAGTGGGTCCATACATTTTTTATTATAAAGAAATAAGTATATTCATAATTCATATTCATAAATAAGAGTTCATTTCTATCATCAGTCAGTTAAACATGTGAAATGGAGAATGATATTTGAGGCAGGCAGTGGATTTTTTTATTTTGTGTGTGTGTGTGTGTGGGGGGTGTTTTAGCGAAATATCAGGACACAAATGTGTATAATGACATGGGTATGACATAGGTATTACAAAAAGAGGGTGAAATATGAGGACGTTCCCCATGTCCTCACTTTTCAAATGCTTATAAATCACACAGGATGAGGTTTTTTCACAGAGCAAACTGCCGGTCTCCTGTGATGGGTAGGTTTAGGTGTGTGTGTGTGTGTGTGCAGTGCGTGTGCGTGCAGTGCTGCAGTGTGTATGCAAGTGTGTGTGTGTGATGGGTAGGTTTAGGGGCAGGGGCAGTGTAGGGGGATAGAAAATATGGTGTGTACAGTATAAAATGCATTACGCCTATGCAATGTCCCCACATTTCACAAAAACAAACGTGTGTGTGTGTGTGTGTGTAATATAATAGTTATATAATTGTTTAAATTAATATTAAGTTAAATAATACAAAAGTTAAATAATAATACAAAAATGTATTCAATATTTATTGCATTTTTATTCTATTTGAATGTTTTATATGTTAATATATACATATTAGTGACATTTAATATAATTCAGGATTCAATTGTTTAAATTAATATTAAAGGTGCACTATGTAAAAGAAAATTCAGTAAAATATCCAAAAACCATCAGGCCAGTGTTATATATTTTGTTCAGTTGAGTACTTACAATATCCCAAATGTTTCAAACTATTTGTAAATTGTGAGAAAATTGCTAGTTTAACCAAGGAACCGGGACATGTGAGGGAGTCGCCTGTCAATTGCGTCATATCTGCGTTACCCTCGGTTTCCAGTTTTATTTAGCAGAAACGCTTTACTCTTACTGCAGTGTGAACAAGCGTCACAGCAGCCGCCGAGCGAACGCACAGATTAACATCATTACATCATTTTCAACACACTCAGATGTATCTAATATGATAAACAGAGCTGCGTTACCTCATACTCGTGACAGGAAAAGCAGAAACGGCCATGGCGACTGTGGCATAATAAAAGTCCCACTGCTCGCGAGGCGTGTGTTCATCTTATTAACAATCGCTCCACCGGCCTCGCTCAGCTCCACAACACTCGACCTGCTCTGCTTCATACTACAGTAACGTTAATAATTGGGACCACATGTCCCAAGATTCTGCGCTCAAACTTGGCCTCATCAAACTACGCCTTTGTTTTGAATAGGTGACCTCTAGCGGAAGGAAAAGTTACATAGTTCACCTTTAAATAAAAAAATAGTATACATTTTATTAGTAACTATTCAATTTTATTTTTATTATTTCATATTTGCTTAAAAATACATATATAAACAAATAAAAACATATAAATTAAATAGTAATAAAAATAATATTTTATATATAATTTTATTTTTTTTATAAAATGTTCTTAAAATTGTGACCTAATTCATTGTGGTTGGTATAGGGAAAAATAGAATATAATAAGGAAATAACAGTCACAAGACAATTGAGTTATTATTGGTTAAAGATATAAAAAATATTAAATGCCTTCTTGAATTTGCAATGTTAACATGTTTTCCCGAGAGCATTCGGGAATTATATGTCATTTATTATTTGTCAATTATATGTCTGTATGTGTCTGTATGTGTAAATGGAATGTCAATCTATGCCAAGAATTCATAATGTAATTTCCATCATGGTTCCTGTACATGTCAAGTGTATCAGCCTGCTGAATGGCTTTTCCAATCTGGAAAAGATGTATCCTCAGATGTATTGCAAAATACCCACAGATCCAAAGCATCTAGCTAATTTGAACATGCAAACAACTAAATAAGTTGACCTACCTAAGACTTTGTACTACATGAGAATGACCATACTAGAAACATGCTCCCTCTAGTGGGAATTAACCTCTACAGCAGGAATGCAAAATAATCCAAGGTGTTTGTCTGTAGCATTAGGATGAGGTTGAACTGGTCTGTTGTAATGATGTAGAAAATGTATCTTACAAGTCTACACATATGACTGTCTCATAACAGTTCATGAGTTACACAACACCCCTGCAGGACACAGAGGCATTTCCACTTCACAATTACTTGCAGCTGTAAAGGACAAAAGGTCACTCTGAGAGGATCGCTGCAAATTTGCATGCAGACAGTAAAGCATTATAATGGTATTTAAAAGTGAGCAGCTTGTGTGGATAAGCTATTTAACCGAATTATTGACCTAAAAATAAAATTGTCATTAATATCTCTTCCCCATGTCGTCCCATCCCTGGATTGTTTTATTTCCCCTGTGAAACAAAAAAGCAGATGTTTGGGAGAATATCCAAATTTGGTGGGTTATACTGCCAAGCTCCAGATATAGTCAAGTCTTGGATGTAGATTCAAATCCTTTTGGGGTTATAGAAATTGCATGCTTATTTTATAAATCAGTGTAATGGAATTGTTCTTAAAGAGATAGTTCATTCAAAAATTACAATTCTGTCATAATTTACTCACCTACAAGTCATTACAAACCTATGACTTTAAAAAAATGTTTTGAAGAAAGTTGAACCCCATTGACTTTCTATGTATGAATGAACAAATAAAAACACTTTTCAAAATATATGAAGAATATCAGAAGAAATAAAGTAATTTAGTCTAGCCTGGATGCCAGCCAAACTTAGCCCCGCCCACAACATTTGAGGTCGGGAAGTTCGGTCTGGACTTGATCCGCTGTGAAGCAACTATGCTCGAACAGGAAAACTCAGAGCTCGAAGCCGTCCCTCTGGAGAGCACGCCAAATACGTTAAAAAATATTTAAACTTACTCTCCATAAAATGATATGTAAGTGCGAACTCGTGAAACAATGATGGACAGATGATAAACAGTAATGTAAGCAATCACGTCACCAAAGAGTGCTTGGGTTGAATTCGTTCTAATCCTAAACGGAGAACTTGTTCATATATGGATTCACCTTTACTATTTTTCTCAAAAATGATGATTGTGTACTCCGTGTATCCTTAAATTCTTTTACAACACCGGCAAAGATCATTTACACTCATCTCCTTCTTCTTCTACTTCTTCCAGCGTGTGAGCAGTTGAGTTCTGTTGACAACTATGCGTCGCTCCGTTGCTCTGATTGGTTGTAGGTCTATCCAATTAAGGTCTTTCCTGGTTCGTTTGAAACACGCCCCATAATCACAGCCCAATGTAGCAAGTATATGTCTCTGCAGGTTAGTAATAGGAGTTACCTCATCAGTGGATGTGGCCATAAACAGAGGGACGGTTTCAACTGTGTTACCTGATTTGCCCACGTCACAGTGTGGGTGGGGTTTAGGGGTGGGGTTGGGTGAAAGGGATCATTTTCATTGCGTGATTTATAAACACCCATCAGTTTGAAAACACCCACTAATTTAGAAACACCCACTCTTGTTCCGCAGAGACCTCATACTCCAATGGAGCAGCATCAGAATCATATTCTGACTAGAATCTGAGTATGACGACACCAGGCTAGGTTTAGACCAATTTTAAGGTGAGTTTCATTTTTGGGTGAACTATGTTTTTTATTTTATAAAAAAAATGTATTGACTGATAATCTTTCCCTTAATTTGTGGTTGCATTTGAAGCTTGTGTTGTGATCGGTCATGTGACAAATGAGAACCAATAACATCTGGCATCAGTGGCATGTAACAAGGCATAATATAAAAGCAGAGGAAGATTGTTGTTGCACAGCACAGATTTTGCTGCTATGTTTATCCTACTTTTTGTGTGTTTCACAGAACAAAATAAATCCTAATAAGTGGATCGAAACTACATCAGGGTGAGCCAGTTACGCCAATTTCCATTTTTAGGCAATCGGTTCCATTAAGCAGTCAACACAAGTGCTATTTCATTCCCTGTTATTATACATATTTGCATTTTTAAAGTCTGTATCTGTACTATATGCATCACTTTCTGGTAAACTTAATTTTTTTCAGTCTCATACTGATTCTCGGATTATTACAAGACCATTAAACATATTTCATCGTTAATAGTTCCTAACCATTTTATAAGTCTTGTGGAGTTCTCCTTGATTATGGTATCATTCAAGTATGATTGCTAATGAGCAGTAATTTATGATGATTGAAAACTGTTTGAGCCATTAGTGTCAGCGCTGATTGTTTGCAGCATGACGCATGACTCGGGAAGTGGAAATCATATTGATGACCTCAATATAACAAATATTTAGCGGAATTTGTTTCATAGCCCGTAATGAGCGTCCCGTTAATGGCAATATGTGATGTTTCCCTTAAAGTTAGCATTTAAGTTTGTCAAGCTAGCTTGATCTCAGCTAACAGGGAACATTCTCACATCTGCAGCTAACACTCTTGCAAGGTTCTTGCAAAGTTATCAGACAACATTCAAAACTAATGTTCCCATAATGTTCCCTTAAAGGGGTGATGAACTGAGAAATCAACTTTCCCTTGAGCTTTTGATATATTAAAGGTCATGGTAATATAAGAATATCCTGTAAGTTTCAGAGCTGAAAACTTCCTTGTTAGTCAAAGAAAGCTTTTATTGACAATAGGCCCAGAAAATGAGAGCTCTCAAATATATACTGATCAATGACGTCATAGGAGGGGGAAACGCCGCCTCTACAGATAAATGTGTACGCCTGCTTCTGTAGCGTGGAGCTAAGGATCGCGCTACCAAGCTATAAACATGGCAAAGAGAGTAATACATTGCGCTGTGCCTGGTTGTGGAAGAACACGGACCTTGCATAAGCTTCCTTCTGAACATACACGTATGTGAGTAGGCTAAAACATGTTTTTCTATGTATTAGTAATGCATTGTTACAGATGGTTTGAAATCTATTGTTTACACACCTTAGCATGTTATCACAGGGTGGAGAAGTCATTATTATTAATCAGACTCGGACTTGTAACGTTATGTTAGTAAGCGTAAAGACCAACATCACGGGGCTATGTGTTTTTCAAACGGGCTAAATAGTGAAATAACATTCCTTTCTTGCGTGCATGTGTGTGTGTGCCCGTGTGCGTGTTCACGGTTATATTCACAGATCAGGCGAGCCAAGTAATACAAAAATAACAATCCAATCAATCGCAGGTGGATGAGAGATAAATCATTGTGTTTGTTTGATAAAGATATTTTGCGAGTCCTCTGAGCATTTCCCCCAGACGATTCCCACATGTACTGAGGGGAGCTCATTAAATATGCAAATCTTATCCAATCCTAGCCGTGGGCATTTACTTCCAAATCTTCAGTGCGGCACGCCCATCAAAACAGCGTTTTACAGAGAGCCTTAAAACCAGGTCAGAAAATAGCCTATTACTTATTCATAATGATGTTTTTGAATGTAAAAACCACACAAACGTCATAAGTTGACCTCAGACAACAGTATAATTTTTTTTTAAAGCCAGTTCATGACCCCTTTAACATTCGTATATACAAGAAAAAGCTTTTTAGGGTATGTTTTAGGGTAACATACTAAAAACGTAAAATAAACATTTATTTGTGTTTTTCGAGTACAGTCAACAACGTTGTCAAAATTTTGAGTGTTCAGATATAATGATTTCATTACTTATGTTTTCAACTAAAAACGTTGTGGCCATTCATTTACAGGACAACAACATTTTTTGGGTGCCTGAAAACACAAACTCTTGAAAACGATACTGTTATTGCCTTTGTGTAAACTACAAAAATGTCGAAAATGGTGACGTCATGCAAATTACGTGTATAGGCATGCGCGAGTACTTGACAACCAAAACAACAACAGTGGAGTACAGAGCCCTGTTGCACTAAGCCAGTTTCTGTCCTTACCCAGGTAAGTTTGAGGTCCTGTTTACACCTGGTTTTAAGATGCGCTTTGGTTAATCGGATTACAAGTAGATAAAATAATACTGCTAAATACAGGTGTAAACATGGTCTAAAATGCTTTGAGCTTGTCCACTTCCAGAGGTAGTCCAAAACGCATTTGACTAGATTGCTTTCCTAGTGTAGACGCTCATGTGGTCAAATGTGTTCGAACAGGCACAAAAGACTGCCTACTATCCACCTACTGACCTAACGTGGAAACATTATGGTAAATGCACTAGCCAAACGGGATTAAAATTTTGGTTTGTAAGTTTGGTTTGAAGAGGAAAAATGTACCAAGCAAAATGTTCTCTCACCAGTCATGATTTCTAACATGCACTCAGAGCATTCGGCATGGGGGTTTTTTGGCTTTCAGAGCAGAACAAAAGCTGACGTATTCATATGTAAATTGCATGAGCTTATTTTGTCCATTAGACTGAAAGATGTGGGGAAAAAAAACATTTCCCTGCCCGTAGACCCTCCTCAAAAAAATCAGGACAGAAGTGGCTGAAAGTGGACAAAAGAGACAGAATAAAAATCAGATGTAGGTATGTGTCTTTCTCGTCTGCTTGTGATCCGATCGACCAAAACACATCTTAATACCAAGTGTAAACAGGGCCTGAGATAAGTTTGTTAGTTTGAGCAGACTCAAGAAGGTGGTTTTAATGACACGGCTAACCTGCTCCCAAACTGGACCAATCAGCTGTAAGTATATGCGTCAGCATTTATATGATGTAATGAAGCCACTTCTTCTGTCTCTCGCTCCAAATTAAAGCAGTTTATAGTTAACAAGTTTAAGAGACAAAATCGCCTGTCTTCTGCTGCTATTATTTAATATATTCATATTATATTAATTATAATTATGCATAATATAATATATTCATATAAGTATTATATTAATCGACAGTTAATATTAAACTTAGCATTTAAATGAACTGTCAGTCTTTCAGGTGAATGCGCTCTACAGTTAATCACGAACTCAGGATCAAACCATGAGTTGACAGAGAAGTTTGTACTGCGAGTTGTGAGCCTGCTGAACCTGATCTAAACCTGGTGGGATTTGTATGGTTTTGCAACCTCTAAACCTACTCTGAAACTCAGAGTTTGTTCACCCATTTCCATGCAACAGGCCTCAGGACAGTGTTTGTGCTGCTCAAGAAAGATACTGAGTTTATCAATGCTTCTCCGGCAAAGTGTACATTTACTGTTTGCATTCACCGCTTTATTTATTTATTTATTTGTATTCAATGGGTATGTGCACAGGCACATACTGTTTATTTTCAAAGTGACCCCACCAACTACGGCCTGGCAGCGTAATTCAGCGTTTTTAGTTGTTTTTGTGGATCCCTGTGTATGGGGATAGTTTAGAAAACATTGCCGTCTGTAAAAGGAAAACTTTTCCATTTTGAATACATCGTTGTTTTTTAAATGTACCCTTAATGGGTTGTTAGAACATATTTTTGGGTCCCACTTTATTTTAGGTGTCCTTAAAGTACTTGCATTGCAAAACAAGTAAAATGTACTTATTGTACTTATTAAAACACTGATATTGAGGTGGGATACGGGTAAGGTTAGGGACAGGTGTGGTGGTGTGGGTAAGTTTAAAGGGATAGTTCATATACTCCAACCGTTGCTCATATAATGCATGTCAATGGGGTGTATTTCTATGAGAGCCACTATGAGAGTAAAAACACACGTATGAATCCATATTAAACCCTGTGGCTCGTGGCAACACATTAATGTCTTAAGACACGGTTTCAACATCTCCTTCTTCTTCTACTTCTTCCAGCGTGTGTGCAGTTGAGTTCTGTTGACAACTATGCGTCGCTCCATTGCTCTGATTGGTTGTAGGTCTATCCAATTAAGGTCTTTCCTGGTTCGGTTGAAACACGCCCCATAATCACAGCCCAATGGAGCAGTATCAGAATCGGGAATAGTTGAGATTCGTCTGATATAAGGTAAAAAAATAACACAAGACACGAAACGATCGTTTCCTGCGAGAAACTGAACAGTATTTAAGACATCAATGTGTCGCCACAAGCCACAGGGTTTAATATGGATTCGTATGTCTGTGTGTTTTTACTCTCACAGTGGCTCTCATAGAAATACACCCCATTGACATGCATTATACGAGCAACGGTTGGAGTTAAAAATCTTCATTCTTACTGAAGAAACAAACACACCTACATCTTGGATGCCCTGGGGGTAAGCAGATAAACATACAATTTTCATTTTTGGGTGAACTATCCCTTTAAGGGTAGGGTTAGGTGTAAGGGAAGGATCAACAGTGTAATTATAAACGTAATTACAGAAATTAATTAGTGAAATTACATGCAGGTATTTTTAATTCTATGTACAATGTAGAAAAAACATATACATACACAATACGTGCATTGTATCAAATGAGTAATTTAAATATTAGTAAGGTGAAGTTAAGGCCACCTAATATAAAGTAGGTCCTATTTTTGTTAGCTGGGATGACTGACAGTAAGACAACTAAACACAACACAGTCGAAAATAAAGTTGATGAACATCAAAGCACAAGCTGTTCTACGTGAAGATATAAAACTTAAGCTTTTCTTCCTGGAACTAATATAAGGCCGATGTAGTTATGTTTTTCTACTTGCATACAAACAACAAAACTAGGCGTCCCTGAAGAGTGTCTATTGTTGGAGATTACAGTTGACCCAAAAACTCAAAGTTTAAAAGACTTGTTGCATTCTTGGCTTCAAACACACAAATGTCCTGGGATCCAATTTAGTTCTTCTTCTGCATCGCTTTCACCATAAATTGTTACATGTGTGAGCATGTGGCAGAATATAATTCTGAGGAAAATATGAGTTGTCACTAGCAATACTGATGATTCACTCGTTTAGTGATCTCAGCAAACTCTTTAGAGTGTCTATTAAAAGATGAAAGGCAAAACGCATGTCTGCGAAGCTTCCAAAGAAAACATATACCAGCCTGTATGCTAGCTTCCATTTAGCTTCCCTTTTTAATGCAAGCTACAATGGAATGGAGAAAATGTTTTTTAAACTGTAATCAAATCATCTGTGCTACACTTATCCATTATTTAATATGTATTTTTACATAAACTATAAAAATCTAATAAATATAACAAATATTTATACATTTATGAAAAATATTTTTATACATAATAGATTTGTTCATTTGTGTTCTGCTAATTTGTGTTTATGTGAGTATATTTACACTATATTGCCAAAAGGACATCCCTCCAAATCATTGAATTCAGGTGTTGCCATCACTTCCATGGCCAAAATCCATGTATAAAATCAAGCTCCTAGGCATGCAAACATTTGTGAAAGAATGGGTCACCCTCAGGAGCTTAGTGAAATCAAGTGTGGTACCGTGATAGTTTGTCACCTCTGCAATCCTAACTGCTAAATATTCCACGGCTATCTGTTAGTGATATTATAACAAAGTGGAAGCAATGGGGAACAACAGCAACTCAGCCACGAAGTGGTAGGCCACATAAAATCACAGAGCGGGGTCAGCGCATGCTGAGGTGCACAGTGCACAGAAGTCACCAACTTTCTGCAGAGTCAATAGCTACAGACCTCCAAACTTTAACGAACAGTGCGTAGAGAGCGTCATGAATGTATGTACAACTCATAGAATAAACTGTTCCAAAAAATAATGTGTAGGAGCCACAAATTTGGTCGTTTGTTTTGCAACAAATTATCCCTGTACTAATCATATAGTGAGTATCTCTTACTAACACGCAGAACCATTCAATAATAGAGATTAAACTGAGATTAATTCTCTTTCTCTGTGCATGGTAGAAAGAAGAATGTTATGTTTGACTTGTTTGATGTGAATTTAAGTGGGAAAGGGGTTATGGCCCTGCGGGACGTAGAGAGAAGCTCACTAACTGGGGGCAAAGAGACTGACTGTGAGGCCGCTGGCAGGAAAAACAATTAGGATTTTGAAGTATAAGGTCATTGCTGCTGATTTACAGCTGTGGATCTGAGGTGTATTCAGAAGCACTGCCACAGGCAGAGAAAGTGGCTCTTCAATTAGTGTTTTTGTAATTTTCCACATATGACTTGGAGCAGTTGAGTTAGTTGTGGTGTTGTAAAAGGCCTCTTATGTCATAATTACATAAATAAGCATTTTATATGAAAAATTAACAGATGGTCATATTTGCATATTAAGGGAGAAGAGTCCTCTGATCTGAACTCTCTGTTATAAGGGCCGTATCTGCTATGATACTTCAGTGTTAACACCCACTGCTGTGATTGGCTAATGTCTTTCCATTTGAAATAGCTAAGTATTACTCTCTTTTAGCGCATATTTACTATTACAGCTCTTAAGGTTAACTAATCGTTAAAAGTGTTGCATTACATTTAAATCTATGAAATAATATTTAGATCTATGGCATTATATTTAGATTGGGGCATTAAAGGTTGCAGAGATGAACATTGTAGCCAATCACAGACATGTTGAGCGCATGAAAGCAGTGATCCTCTAACAATTTCTCATATTTCTCATACATTTCTCATATTTCAGACCAACTTCCCATCTTTTAGATCTTCAAAACTCCTTGAACTACAAGCAAACCTTTAATTACAATCATAAGAAATCCAGGTCTTGATCTGATGAAGGAGGCAGCTGCTGTTGCCCTGCCTCAGTGACCAGTGGCCATTAAAAGATTTTGCCATTACTTATCTGTTTTAGTTACCGGAGGAGCTATCGGACAGAGCTATTGACATCCACCAAGCCACCCCATCCAGGTCACAGCCAGATGATTGATGGAAAATTTCAAGCCTCACTGTCTGCAAAGTAGCAAGCACACACACACACACACACACACACACACACTAATAGCCCACCTTGATACACTTGGCTGAACTATCCTTTTGAATTTCTTAGCAGGCTTCTAAATCGAGGAGTCACACCAGCTCAGAGAGAAAATGTGTTGCCATTCTAGACCCTCCTCTTTCTAGTCAAATCAACTTTGATGAACCAAGATCTACCTGAGCTGTGGGCTTAACATTTGGAGATCTTAAAAAAGTTAAATACAATATTTCTTACCACATTCTCAGAAAGAAATGTGCAAAAAATAACTTATTTACCCGTATTTGTCTTAAAGGGCACCTATTATGCAAAATTCAGTTTTATAAGTTGTTTGCACATAAATGTGTGTTGGCAGTGTGTGTACACAACCACCCTATAATGGTAAAAATCCACCCACTCCTTTTTTTTTTAATCCCCATAAATCATAAGCAGTTTCTCAGAACAAGCCGTTTCCAGATTCCTGTGACGTCACACTGCAGAGCCCCGCCCACACGTGTTGATGGACACTGACATACTAGCACAGACCCCTCCCTCAGAGAGCTGAGCTGTTCACACAGTCCGCCATGTCTATCTCCTCGCCAGAGCATTAACAGCAGCATTCAAGCAAGAAATGTGTTCTTATTAAAGCTACTAAAGTTCAGTCAGTCAAGAGCAGTGAGTGAATTTCTGTTTATCTTCTGTTGTTTGATAGAGAACTAGTCTAGTTTAATAGACTACTAGCGGATGTGCTGACATCCAGCTCTGTGCGCATGCGACAGCATCATGTGTGTGTGTGTAAGTTGAGAGTGATAAGGCTTTAAAACGCATGCAGATGATATTTCATGATGATGAAGAACTGCAATGTCACATGAACGTGTCTGCGATAGAGATGATCATTAAAACAAACAGATATCATGTTTCAGTTTTCATTTGCGTGTTCTCTGCTGTGAATGAGCTGTGAACAAGATGTGTAGGCTCCGCCCTCTCGGGTGGGGAGCAGCAGCTCATTTGGATTAAAGGGGTAAATCACATTATGAAATAAATGCTTTCTCCAAAACGCGTTGGCCACAACAGGGGGTCCAGACCAAACAAACAGAACTACAAGTGTGAACACACCCTAAGTAAGTTATTTTTATGTTTATTACTGTGAAGCTACTTTGAAACTATCTTTATTGTATAAAGTGCTTTTGTAATAAATGTGATTTTAAGGGTGCTGCCCCGGAGACAAGATTTTTTTCTTGACAGTGTAACATTCTGTACCAGAAAACTTTTTACCATCACATCTATACCCGCTTGACTTTCTTCAAAAATAGAGATATGTGAATGGGTATTGTCTTTAAAGCTCCTATAAGCACCCTAAGTGTATCATTAAAGTAAACCGGCACAAAATAATCAACAAAATAATAATACTTCTTCATTAAAACCTTTAACTTGATTGATATTTATACATCTGTTGTATCATGAACATTTAGTTTTCTGCCATTTCTAACACCCTTATTGTAATGTTCATGCATGTTATTAAAACAGAACTTTTTAAGTTGTCATTAGATGAGGAAAAGTAGAACAAGTAGTCTATTAGTGGCCTTGGGGTCTCTTCGATGCCAAAAAGAATATAAGGCTGAAAGCAGTAAATTAGGACCTTGTGGACCTTCAGTGAGACTGCTTGTCTGTTTGAGGAATGTATTTATGAAATAAAAAAACATACTATTTGGTAGAACAAACAAGACAGGAAGGAGTGGCCAAACAAGCTCTATAATCGTACAAAATGTTCCAGTTGTGCATATGTAAACTAACACAAAAGCTGAGGCTTTTACTACACAGAAAAAGCAACTTTTCCATTCGGTGTTGCTGAATGTGAGGTACAGCATTACTCCATTACCCTCTGAATTTTTATTATGCAACATGGAGCACATTATATATACACAGTGAACTTTGACCCTTTCTATTTCCCCAATCCATTAGCACACAGAACTCACTGCTAAAAGGAGAGAATGGAAACAGGACGAATAAACTTTGTGTTTATCAGACTTGTCTGTTTTCCTCATACCTGCCCTTTTACTGTGGCTGTGTACATTTTCCGCTCGGTTCAATGATTCGGAACACTTTTTGTGCAGCAGGAAGACCAACCTCACAAATCAAAAGCAAATTGTACTTGATGTGAACAATGATAGCTTTTCACGTTAATAAAGATACATTGAAGCACCATCTAGAGCAAATACCATTAATTATACATAGGGTTCGATTCTAAAACACAATATCAGACTTCTTATTTTGCTATGTTTCCTAACATAAAAACATATTGTTCCTTGTTATTTTGAATGCAAGACACGACATGCAAACCTGTTGAATTGATTCCCAAATCGCACTGAATGATTCAATCATGAATTTGACTGATTCGACTGCAACGGTGAACAATGAATTGAGTGATCAGGAGTGATCATTTCCCAGCATCGTTAGCCAACTAAGTTCCGTCGTTATCAGCATAGTTCAACGAGTCTGTCTTTCCCGAAACCATATTTCCAACGAACATTCGCAAACAGCATCGCAAAGTTGTGTGGTTGCAACGACAGATCTCAACCTGTGGTTGGAAGCATAGTTTCTTCTTTGCATGACGTGGACTTAATAAATCCTTATCTTGAAGAAAATAAGCACCTGAGATTCAGTACAATCTATATTTTTTATTTCTAATTTAGTCTGTACAGAGATTTAAAGCACCATTTTGAAGTGTACGTAAGAAAGAGCCTATGATTGAATCTGGAAATAACGCAAAATAAACAGAGAAAAAATTAGTCCTTAGAATTCCATGTCCCTCATTTATAGCAAAAAATCTATCTTACTGGCTTACCTAACCACTGAAGTGCCTTGATACGCGCCACATTATTCAGTGGTTGATGTAATTTCCACTGAAACAGGAAGACAGGGTGAGACATATCAAACAGCTCTTCCCCTTTTTAAAAAAGAGCCAATTATGTTTAGTTTATATCAGAGCTTGGCCAGAGCTGATGAGCTTGGTAAAGCCGCAGTTTCCTCCTAATCTTTTAATCCTAATCATATTCTGGTATGCGCGGACTCATGCATTCGATCGCGTGACACTAACATGAAACCAGACTTCATTCGCCCCAATGGAAAGCACATTTACACTGTCTGAATCGTTCCCTATCCCCTATATAGTGTGCCATTCACCATGTATAAAACATAGACTGTAAAAAATATGGACGTAGTGTCCGTGACGTCGCCCATAGGATTCTGAAGAGCAGTTTTGAAGCGTAAAGTAGGGTTGAGCTGCCCGTTGCCATCTTAGCAGCGTGTCTTCGTGCGTCACTCCCGGATAATAGAAAATGGGCAAAGAGGCAGGACGTGGGCGGAGCTGAGGTGACGTGATGACTAACAGACAGCAGATAAATGGCTATCCACCTGTCACTCAAAGTGGCCACGCCCTTATTTATTCAGAACTGTAAGGCTTTATATAATGTAAACGAATGAGTTAAAAAAAAAAATCAAAAGAATTTTTTTAGACCAAAACTAGAATTTGTACCAGGCTGTAAACGTGACAGATTTTAGCTGCAGCTTTATAATCTAGGGGGCGGGATGCTTAGATTCTAGAGAACATTTGATTGGACAGAAATCTGATGAGAAGCTTAAGTGCAGAGTCATGTCATCAAAATCATTGATTGTTATTGGCGGAAGTGAGAGACTGTACATTTTGAATGTTTATATCTTCTAAATGTGAATTTAGTCATTGTTTTGGAGCACACTAGCAGATACCAGTCAGATTAACATTCATACTAAAAGCCAAAACACTTAAATTTTGTTTCCCTTAACTTGATCTCAAGCGGATTAATTAAAAGAAGTTATTACTCCAACACCTGCGTGAATTCTTCAACAATGCATCGTGCTAGTTACGCAGCAAGTTATGTCGTTGTATGGGAAACACACCTCAGGTCAGTATGGGCTTTCTATTAACAAATCATTAAATTGATCATGTCTGATGGAAAATGTGCAAATAACCGAGTAATATGATGCTTCCCAAAGTTTGAGTGTGTGGGAGATTTATAAATAAATAAAACATCTATGTTTTCCATTAATGTTAATATTACAGTTTTTGGGTAGTTGTAACACACTTTGTAGGCCTCCTTGACATGAAATTACACAGTAAATAAATTACTTTATCATATAGCAGACAAATATGACAATATTATATTGTTGAAACACTCTTTGATCTCTGCTATGTAATATAAAACCCTCCAAAACATTCTAGTGAACGATATTTCAATTACAGCCATTGTTTATCACGCTATGAAATCATGTTCCATAATATAGTCACATGAAATTAGGCCATGTTATTCACAGATGATTATTTAAAAAAAAAAGGATTTCACACTCTAAAGCATCATAAATTATCCTGTCTGCAATATAATGTGTATTACATAGATGGGAAAAAATGGCAAATTTGGCAAGAACACACTGAAGTATGCACACCTGACACTCAACATTTTCTGTATGTTCACTCCAAACGAGAGCGCCTCCTGATTCCCAGCATGCTTTACTTTCTGACTCTGTGGGAGGGTTGCAGCTGCCAGTCCTGTGTGACTTCACACTATACAGACACAGTGAGTCAGTGGGGCGGCACATCCTCACATTTTTTATGATTAGTCAGACGAAGTCAGAACCCATTCCAGCCGCTGACAAACACCATCACACATGCTGGAAAAAGAAATTGTAGAAAATTGTTTTATTCTGAAGTAAATTTCACAAAGAATAACAAAAGAAACAGCAAGGAACACATTGAATTAAACATGACATTTTGAAGTAAAAGACTAGTATTTTCTTGTAAAATGTACTTTTTCTAACATGAAAAAGAGCACACAGATCCTCCTCTGACTGTGCGCACTCCTTCACAAACGGATAAGGAAGCCCCTTTTTAAAAAAATTCAATCAGCAGCCATCTTTGAAATACCTCTCGGGCAGCTATTTTAGTCATGCAAGTGCAGCTCCTATCACTTTGAATGGGGAAACATCAAATTCTCCAAAGCTTAAGATTAAATTTCATATTTGAAATCACCAAAGAAATCTGACAACTGTATAATACATAATAGGCTCAAATAGCCTTAAAAAGAATTTGGATTGGCCAATAGCTACACGTGTAGTTCAAAGCGCGAGACTCAAAATAATCAGCAATAGAGCATTTAGGCCACGCCCACACCGGGGGTGGGGAGGGAAACAATTCAACGCTCTCCATTGACTTTGTATTGCGAGAAGCGGTCGCCTTGTCATTTCTTACTTATAACAAAAAACAGAACAATGTCTAAAAGCTGTGTAGAGCAAACAAGCTAAAAAACACACAAGAAAGTTTTTATAAGCTGTCGACCCCCAAAAAACGAGCGTTTAAGGAGTCAAAAGTGGATACAGGCAATAGACGTGAATAATGGGTACATTTTGGGATCCTGACACTCTGTAGCTCTGCCTACGTGTGCAGTTAACATTTTGTCAAATATCCAAATGTCAGTTTTATGTATTATATTTCCTGTCGCTAACTATGTTCCCCTCCAGTGGGCGTAGTTCTCAGTGTAATAGAACACATTACTCTGTCTCAATTTGCCTGTATCAACTTTTGTGTCCTTAAACGCTTGTTTTTTTTGGGTCAACAGCTTATAAAAACTGCTGAGTTTTTGGTTCTGTTTTTTTTTTTGCTTGTTTTCTGTACACCATGTCACATATCAGAGTTTAGACATTGTTCGTTTTTTTGTAATAAGTCAGAAATGACAAGGAGTCCGCTTCACGCAATAGAAAGTCAATGGAGCTGGTTGGTTTGTTTTCCCTCCCGGAGGGACTGGTTTTCAGATTATGACGCACGTCGCTCTGTCTCTATTGGCTGTTTTATGTAGAAGGCAGGACTTATTCCGCCGCGCGTTGCACTTTCTCCCATTTATATGCTTTGTCCAAAAAAATCATATAATGCGATACTGAGTAGGTTCTACATTTGAATTTGAACTTATCGACCGTTAAAAAAGTATGTTCTATAAAGTATAATTGGAGGCTCTCCTGTGGCCTACTTCTGCTATTGCAGGCTCGTTTAATAAATGTAAGCAATTAATTTAGACACACTGTAAGATACATAGCCTACATATCTGGTCAACTTTACTGTATAGTAAACGCTGCACAAAGGTATCGCTCTTTACATTGTCAGACACATATGGTAATATGATCCTTTTTCTTGACTACATTATCAAACAGCTAATAATGTGTTGCTAATGTTACTCAAATCGTGATCTGCCATCTCAGTCTGCCTTCTAAAATTCAGCATCCTTAAAAATGCTTTGAACATCATAGAACGTCAGTGGAGGAAGGCATATAGTTCATCATACCATCGTAATATAGATCAACCGCTGTATATTGCTGTACCCATTTTTCATATTAACAGAAAAATATACAAGGATAAACTGGCTTCTCTTGAGACTCCCCTGCTTCAGAGCGGTCATAGTTAATGATATGCTAAAGCCCGCCCACACGTTGACGTGATTGGTTACAAGGTAGTTTGTGACGTCAGAGACACCCGTTTTAAAGTGGGGAAAATACTCAGCAATGGTGTCAACTTATGAATTTTCACAAGGTTTGTGTTAAATAATATTAAAAGCACAATTTTGTTTAAAGCACTTAACAAAGTAGGTTAACATCCATCCAGCTCTAGAAATTCGGCAGTGAGAGCTATTATATTTATGTGTGAAGTTGTGGAGTGTTTAACTTCGGAGAAGCTCTCTGTAGAGGCAGAAAATGATCTCCTGTGCTCTGTTGAAGTGCTCTTATATCTTTTATTATGCTACTGCCATTTTTATATCATAGGTCATTATTTCCCATCTGTTTAATCATCAAATCCCTGGTTGTAAGTTTGTCATGAGTGGGCAAGGATGTCAAATAGTGCAGGCTCCTCATGAAACACCTACTTGCAGAGAGAATCAGCATACTAAAATGAATGTCATAGATCAGATTTGTTTTTCCACCAGGTCAGCATCAAGTATAATGAGAGTCTGAAAAGCTACATGCTTTAGTACTTCTGTAAAGTTCTGATTTATGGGGATGGAAAGTAGAAAAGAGCAGCTTGGGTATTCTGCTAAACATCTCCATGCGGGTTTGGAACAATATGAGAGTGAGTAAAGGATGACAATTTCGTTTTTGGGGTGAATTGTTGGCTGAATAATTATATGAAATAAAATGCATCAATTTAACAATATATTCCATATTGCCTGTTCAAATAGCAAATGTTATTTGGCAGTTTCCTCAGGGAGAGATATATTTTTCATGTTCTGAATAACAGGTGCTTGTTCAGAAGTCATAGTTTTATTTTATAAGAAGGTGTCTGCAAAATCTCAAGATGTTCTTGTTCTGTAGGCCTCTTGAATGTAAAATCAATGTTTTGGGCATAATAATTCTATTCATGCGCCATCTTATCTCTGCCAACCCTAATTCTTATTCAGATCACTCCGCACAGCAATCTGCCCCATTGATTGAAACTTTACAGTAATGTTATTTGATTCTCTTGCAATTATTAGCCACAATCACATACTTTCCGGGTTTTTGTGGAAGTACATCTCATTCACTGATAGTTATGTACGAGTTGTGTACTTATGTGTGCAGAAAAGGTTCTAGCACAACATTCCCACCGGATTCACAACAAGACATTGAACAATAAATTCATAAATACTAAATATTTATGATAAACCAAATATTTTGTATCACTTTGTAATAAAACATTTTGTAGTCGCTTCTTAATGCATAGGGTTTCATGTGGAGTTGGCCCATCCTATGCAGCAATAACAGCTTTAACTCTTCTGGGAAGGCTTTCCACAAGGTTTAGGAGTGTGTTTATGGGAATTTTTGACCATTCATCTAGAAGCTAATTTGTGAGGTCAGGCACTGATGTTGGACGAGAAGGCCTGGCTCACAATCTCTGCTCTAATTCATCCCAAAGGTGTTCTATCGGGTTGAGGTCAGGCCAGTCAAGTTCACACCAAACTCGCTCATCCATGTCTTTATGACATGGTCTGTGCTTTGTGCACTGGTGCGCAGTCATGTTGGAACAGGAAGGGGCCGTCCCCGTGTTCCCACAAAGTTGGGAGCATGAAATTGTACAATGTATGTTCCTTCCACTGGAACTAAGGGGCCAACCCCAACCCCTGAAAAACAACCACACACTATATTCCCCCCTACACCAAACTTTACACTTGGCAATGCAGTCAGACAAGTACCATTCTCCTGGCAACCGCCAAACCCAGACTCGTCCATTGGATTTTCAGACAGAGAAGCGTGATTGGTCACTCCAGAGAACACATCTCCACTGCTCTAGTCCAGTGGTGGCGTGCTTTACATCTCTGCATTTGATGCTTTGTATTGCACTTGGTGTTGTAAGGCTTGGATGAGCTGATTGGCCATGGAAACCCAATTCATGAAGCTCTCTACGCACTGTTCTTGAGCTAATGTGAAGGCCACACAAAATTTGGAGGTCTGTAGCTATTGACTGTAGCTATTGCAGAAAGTTAGCGACTTCTGTGCATTGTGCGCCTCAGCATGCCCTGACCCTGCTCTGTGATTTTATGCCTACCACTTCGTGGCTGAGTTGTTGTTGTTCACAATTGCTTCCACTTTGTTATAATATCACTAGCAGTTTAGTAATATTTAGTAGTGAGGAAATTTCACGGATGGACTTATTGCACAGTTGGCAACCTATCAACCTATCATGATTCCACTCTTGAATTCACTGAGCGACTTCTGTCAGACAAACTTTTAAAAGCTGGTGAAAACTAATGAAAAAGAAGTAGAGCTAAAGTCAACATTTAGGCCTTTTGGCATGATTGACTTAAAACTGTAAACACCAAGAACATGGCATATCAGGTTTGGTGGTGGAGGAAGAGCTGACAGGCTGTTGAACGCTCAGTTTGATCAGGATCAAACTTGTGGAAGAATAATTTCCCTCTTGCTTATAATTGCCAGAAGTGGCACTATCCAGTAGTGACAGCTAGTTTTTGATTGATACATTGATGAATAATATTTTTGTATTTAATACAGACTGATACTGTTTTGTTTTGTTTTGTTGTTGTTGTTGTTGTTGTTGTTGTTTTATTCAATAAATGTCAATCTGCATTGTTTTCCATATTACTGCAGGGTATTTTGTCATGTTCCCAAAACATGGTGGGTGTATTTTTGAATCAACTGTGAGTTCTTCCACATTAAATGACATGAAAAGATGATGTTTTTGGCTTTTGATAATGTTAAGGGTGTGATGCTTGGTTACACATTTCAGTGGTTAGCTTTAGTCATTCTATTAACTATACATGTCAACTAACTCTTATTAGAGTATTAGTAGACTGTTAGGTTAGAGTTCAGGTTGGTAGAATAAGTTGACCTGTAGTTGCAAAGTTACTTATAGTCAGTAGAATGTAAGTCAGGGAGTATCAAAATAAAGTGTTGGCAGATATTAAGCAGACAGTCTACTAACACTCTAAAGACTGGTAGTTGACATGTATTTGCAAACTTATAGTTAGTAGTAGTCTACTAATGACTGCTAGTTGACATGTAGTTGCAAACTTATAGTTAGTAGTAGTCTACTAATGACTGCTAGTTGACATGTAGTTGCAAAGTTAAAATAGTTAGAAGAATGTCTAAAGTGGACCATCAAAATAAGGTGTTGCCTGATGTTTGTCTGAGAAGGCAAAATTTGAGAATCCTCAAATTTGATGTAATGAGAAGTGTAGATTTATATGCTTTATTTATTTATTTATGTTTACTTTTGTTTATATAGTCATTAAAATATGGGAATTATTGATTTCCACAAACATAACAAAAATTCAATACTTCGTTTTATTGATTTTTAAGGTAATACTCTGTCCACAGATCATTTTATTAGTTATTTTTTATAGCTTTTAATCCATTATTGGCAACATTATTGTTACAACTGTGGAAGTGGCCTCTACTGCTAATCCACTGCTGTTCTTCCACTTCTTCATGAGCAAGTCTCATTTTTTGACATGGTCAGTCACATTCTAAGTCTATTAATATCATCGTCGTTGGGTTTTAATAAACTCATTGACTGAGGTCGCAAGTTCATTGGGAGTGCTTAATGGCAACAAAGTGGAGACAGTGATTGTGCATTGTACCAAGTAATTGTTGGAACGTAAATGTGTCTGGAGCTGAAACTGTAATGCAATTATTACATTATTTAAAGCATGAAGTGTTAAATGGAGTTGACCCCAAGGGAACAGAGTCGCTAACCAATTACATCTTAATTGAACATGATTTTGCACACATCAGCCAAGTGAGTTACATCAATTTCTATTATCCTGACTTTAGAACTTTTGATTCACAAGTAAGATTATGTAAAACCTTGCACCAAATTTGGCACAACTTTGATCATCTAGGGTTAAAATTTATTTTGATGGTCCACTTTGACTTTCTACTAACTTTGCAACTACATGTAAACTAACTCTAAATAATTTGCAACTACATGTCAACTAACTCTCGTTCGAGTATTAGTATACTGTTAGTTTAGGGTTAGAATAAGTTGACATGTACTTGCAAAGTTACTCATAGCCAGCTAATGTCTGTAGGGGAGCATAGAAAAAAACGATTTATCAGATATTAAGCAGACAGTCTACTAATACTCTAATGAGAGTGACATGTAGTTGCAAAGTTACTTATAGTTAGTAGAATGACTAAAGTTCCTCAGACAAGGCTTGAGTCTAGTTCCAGACTAAAATGCATATTTGAGCCGACTGACTGAACTGAAAGTAACTTTCACTGAAACATCTTAAAATATGTCAGTGACATTGTTTTGTCTCAAGATGAAAACCATGTTTTTTTGTTTTTTTTCTAAGGCATGTTTAAAAGCTACTAAAATGTCTTAATTGAACTAAGGCCTAATCCTGGCTTCTTTTATTTTTTTAAATTGCAAAATCTTATGGGAGCTTGTTTCCATCACATAATAAAAATTAAAAAGATAATTGTGACTTTTTATCTTGCAATTCTGACTTTATATCTCATAATTGCAAGCTTATATTGCACAATTATTATCACACAATTCCAACTTTATATCTTGCAATTTTTGACTTTATAACTCACTATTGTGACTTTATACCTCACAATTTTGAGGATGAAAAAAGTCAGAATTGGGAGATAAAAAATAAAATAAAATAACATTTAAATAGTTTTATTCCGTGTCAGAAACAAGCTTCCATAAAATCTTGAGGCTGATGCATGCAACATCGGGTTTTCTGGATCGGTAAAGTGGATCTGAAATAATTTATATGATGTATAGGATGTGACATGACTATTGTGAGATCATCTTGACTACTGTGAACCTAGCAAATGAGTTTGTGAATAATCCAGTGTGAGTATGATCAACAGATTCTTTGAAATAGTAGATAGAGAAGCCCTATTCATATACCTAAAGGCATTTTCAAAGGATTCTCATTTTACTAATGCATTTCAGTCAAGGAGTTACAATCTGTAGTTACAGAGCCGCATGTCCGGTCTCCTGTGCGTCACACTAATTTGCCGCCAACAGCGATTAAAGCATTCACCAAAGAATGAGCCTGTAGCCATTATCTTAAAATGACCAATCAAGCAAATATTATCAGGTAAAGTGTATCTGACGCAGCCAGAGTCAAAACAATGACTCATAAATAGACCAGGCGTCTCTTTGAAGTCAATTCCCTTTTCTTACATCCCACAGTCATCTTTCACTTGAAGTCAGTTTTCACTAAAGTCTAGTTTGAATAAATTGGATTATTTAGACATTCACTTGATATGAAATGAATATTAATTTGCTGTAAAGTTTCTAAATGAAACCTATTCCATCACATTGACTTAAACACAGTAAGATGCAACAAACACTTTGGAAAAAGTTTGATAGTTAGTTAGTCAGTCAATCAGTCAGTCAGTTAGTACACATATGCATTACTGTATAACTTATTTTCAGATAAATTTTCATAGATAAAAACAGAATTACATAGCACATAGCCTCTGAAACAACAATGGCAGCCCCTACGTACATTTTCAAACATACAAATAATGTAAAATAAAAAGGTATAACAGCTTTTCTTGCCTTATGCGCCATTTTTTTCTCCTCCGTTTCCCTCAAATAAGCTAGGAGTAAGCACCTTTGGCGATAGAAATGATTGTAAATGAGCATAACCATACGGTCTGCCATGCTTTGTTTACATCTTGCTACCGTAATTCCTTGCACTCAGGCAGTTTGGCGTGACTTTGCCTGGAGCGCTACAAAGTCGTTAGTTGTGGTTTGAAGTCGTGACTTACAAGCTGAAATCTGCCTGGAACGCAGCATCAGTAATGCTCTGTTTAGTCTCTATGAAGCCTTCTGAAAAGAGCAATGTGCTCTGATTGGTCAGCTGGACCAGTGTGTTGTGATTGGTCAACCGCTTAGAACGTTTGGGAAATGTCACGCCCCTTACCATAACTGTGAGTTTCACCACACTACTATTACAACTCAACCAGGCCTCGCCCCTTTTTTGAGGAATATTGATATAGAGAATAACTTCCTTCGGAGTCACTTTGTGCTTTGTAACTTTTCAGACCTTTTCATTGCTTCAGTTTTATTTTATATTTAAAATGTTTAAAGTTCAATTAAGTTTAAAGAAGTTAAATGCATTTCAAAACTTATTATGAAATTCACTCCCTTCCACACATTTAGAGGGAAGCGGCCCAAACCCACACAGATGGGTCAGAGCCATTCAAACATGGTCTCATATTTGTGTAGACCATGCAAAAACATTGACTTGGCTTTAGTGACCCACTTCAGCTTTAGGCTGAAGAAACAAAATCCACCTTTTGTCAGTCATTGATTGGCTTGGTTCTGCAGTTTGGTCCTTTTTGTTCAACCAGGTAATATAGAGCAACCTTTTAAGGTTCCTTTTACGTCTCCTTTGGTTGTAAACTATAGGAAAAAAGAAGCAGAGGAAAAAAGGAATGAAACGGGTGAAGTTTTATATTGTGCCTTTTGTAAAAGTGCCAAAGCAGCCTCAGTTTTGAAAAGCCCAGCACATAGCATATTCCTTTATAAACAATGCAAAGTATGGTGGGGTGAAGCAGAAAAGTGCTAAATCCTCTCAAAGAGGGGATGAATCTTTCATGAATGAGACACACTTTCCTTCTTAAAAGAGCAGAGTGGAACACACTCTCACACAAACACACACATCTGCACACAGTCGACACTTATAAATAAGGCGCAGCTCGCATCCCTCGCTCAGACAACAAAATGCGAAGCTGTTTGGATTTCTCCCACTAACGATGTGAATTATAAATGAGAATCTGTAATTTGGAGGAACTTGAGCTGGTGATTGCTTATCAAGCCTCAGTTTCTGCTGAGCGCTGAAAGAAAATGAGAGTAAATAAGTTTTTGGGAAAGAGTATTTTTATCTTATATTTTTGGAGAACCACTAATTCTGGTTCCTTTACCCTGTAACATGTACATTTAATTGTTTGGTTGGGGTGGGTTGGGGGTTAAAGGCGTCTCCCATGCTAACAAGGCTACATTTATTTGATAAAAAATATACTAAGAACAGTAATATTGTGGAAAAATTAGTACATTGTAAAATAACTGTTTTCTATTTTACAATTTTTTTAATTGTTATTTCGGTGATGAAATATTCAGCATCATGAAATATTCAGCATCATTACTCCAGCCTTCAGTGTCACATGATCCTTCAGAAATCATTCAGATATGATGATTTGATGCTCGAGAAACGTTTACTATTATTATCAATGTTGAAAGCAGTTTCATATATTTTCATATATTTGTGTGTGTGTGTGTGTGTGTGGGCATGTTTTTGTGAAATATCAGGACACAAATGTGTATAATGACATGGGTATGACATAGGTATTACAAAAACAGGGTGAAATATGAGGACGTTCCCCATGTCCTCACTTTTCAAAATGCTTATAAATCACACAGGATGAGTTTTTTTTCACAGAAAGTAAACTGCACAGTCTCCTGTGATGGGTAGGTTTAGGGGCAGGGGCAGTGTAGGGGGATAGAAAATACAGTTTGTACAGTATAAAAACCATTACGCCTATGGAATGTCCCCACATTTCACAAAAACAAACATGTGTGTGTGTGTGTGTGTGTGCGTGTGTGTGTGTGTGTGTGTGTGTGTGTGTGTGTGTGTGTGTGTGTGTGTGTGTGTGTGTGTGTGTGTGTGTGTGTGTGTGTGAGTGTGTGTGTGTGTGTGTGTGTGTGTGTGTGTGTGTGTGTGTGTGTGTGTGTGTGTGTGTGTGTGTGTGTGTGTGTGTGTGTGTGTGTGTGTGTGTGTGTGTGTGTGTGTGTGTGTGTGTGTGTGTGTGTGTGTGTGTGCGTGTGTGCGTGCACAAAGGCAGGCAAACAAGGGAACAGCACAACTAATCATAACAGTGATCAGACAAAGAGTGAGGAACAGGGAAGAACTTAAGTAGCAAACAGAAACAAGATAACGAACATAACAAGTGTAACTGCTGACAAACAAGTGGCAGGAAACTGAGACAAAGGATCACGTGACAGGAAGAAAACGACTTAAAATCAAAACAGAACGATATGTAACTGTGTGTGTGTGGTGTGTGTGTGTGTGTGTGTGTGTGTGTGTGTGTGTGTGTGTGTGTGTGTGTGTGTGTGTGTGTGTGTGTGTGTGTGTGTGTGTGTGTGTGTGTGTGTGTGTGTGTGTGTGTATGTGGACTGGTAATCCCTACGATATGGGGACAAAATGTCCCCACAAAGATGGCAATATCAAATTTTTGTCCTTGTGGGGACATTTTTTGTCCCCATGAGGAAAACATCTTATAAATCACACTAAGTGATGTTTTTGAAAAAGTAAAAATGCAGCATGTCTCCTGTGATGGGTAGGTTTAGGGGCAGGGGCAGTGTAGGGGGATAGAAAATACGGTTTGTACAGTATAAAATGCATTACGCCTATGGAATGTCCCCATAAAACATGGAAACACAACATGTGTGTGTGTGTGTGTGTGTGTGTGTGTGTGTGTGTGTGTGTGTGTGTGTGTGTGTGTGTGTGTGTGTGTGTGTGTGTGTGTGTGTGTGTGTGTGTGTGTGTGCGTGCGTGCGTGCGTGTGTGTGTGTGTGTGTGTGTGTGTGTGTGTGTGTGTGTGTGTGTATGTGGACTGGTAATCCCTACGATATGGGGACAAAATGTCCCCACAAAGATGGCAATATCCAAATTTTTGTCCTTGTGGGGACATTTTTTTGGTCCCCATGAGGAAAACATCTTATAAATCACACTAAGTGATGTTTTGAAAAAGTAAAAATGCAGCATGTCTCCTGTGATGGGTAGGTTTAGGGGCAGGGGCAGTGTAGGGGGATAGAAAATACGGTTTGTACAGTATAAAATGCATTACGCCTATGGAATGTCCCCATAAAACATGGAAACACAACATGTGTGTGTGTGTGTGTGTGTGTGTGTGTGTGTGTGTGTGTGTGTGTGTGTGTGTGTGTGTGTGTGTGTGTGTGTGTGTGTGTGTGTGTGTGTGTGTGTGTGTGTGTGTGTGTGTGTGTGTGTGTGTGTGTGTGTGTGTGTGTGTGTGTGTGTGGACTGGTAATCCCTACGGTATGGGGACAAAATGTCCCCACAAAGATGGCAATATCAAATTTTTGTCCTTGTGGGGACATTTTTTTGGTCCCCCATGAGGAAAACATCTTATAAATCACAATAAGTGATGTTTTTGAAAATGTAAAAATGCAGCATGTCTCCTGTGATGGGTAGGTTTAGGGGCAGGGGCAGTGTAGGGGGATAGAAAATACGGTTTGTACAGTATAAAATGCATTACGCCTATGGAATGTCCCCATAAAACATGGAAACACAACATGTGTGTGTGTGTGTGTGTGTGTGTGTGTGTGTGTGGGCATGTTTTTGTGAAATATCAGGACACAAATGTGTATAATGACATGGGTATGACATAGGTATTACAAAAAGAGGGTGAAATATGAGGACGTTCCCCATGTCCTCACTTTTCAAAATGCTTATAAATCACACAGGATGAGGTTTTTTCACAGAAAGTAAACTGCACAGTCTCCTGTGATGGGTAGGTTTAGGGGCAGGGGCAGTGTAGGGGGATAGAAAATACGGTTTGTACAGTATAAAATGCATTACGCCTATGGAATGTCCCCACATTTCACAAAAACAAACATGTGTGTGTGTGTGTGTGTGTGTGTGTGTGTGTGTGTGTGTGTGTGTGTGTGTGTGTGTGTGTAATATAATGTAATATAAACCACAATGTAATATAAATACCCACGATGACCAGCCAGCGTTCCCCACAATGTAAATGGAGTAATAAACATACTAAATGATGTTTTTTTTAATTAAATGTAACAATGCAGCATGTCTCCTGTGATGGGGAGGTTTAGGGGCAGGGGCAGTGTAGGGGGATAGCATGTACAGTTTGTACAGTATAAAATACATTACGCCTAGAAAGTCCCCACAATTCAGAAAAACCTAACGTGTGTGTGTGTGTGTGTGTGTGTGTGTGTGTGTGTGTGTGTGTGTGTGTGTGTGTGTGTGTGTGTGTGTGTGTGTGTGTGTGTGTGTGTGTGTGTGTGTGTGTGTGGACTGGTAATCCCTACGGTATGGGGACAAAATGTCCCCACAAAGATGGCAATATCCAAATTTTTGTCCTTGTGGGGACATTTTTTTGGTCCCCATGAGGAAAACATCTTATAAATCACACTAAGTGATGTTTTTGAAAAAGTAAAAATGCAGAATGTCTCCTGTGATGGGTAGGTTTAGGGGCAGGGGCAGTGTAGGGGGATAGAAAATACGGTTTGTACAGTATAAAATGCATTACGCCTATGGAATGTCCCCATAAAACATGGAAACACAACATGAGTGTGTGTGTGTGTTGTGTATGTGTGTGTGTGTGTGTGTGTGTGTGTGTGTGTGTGTGTGTGTGTGTGTGTGTGTGTGTGTGTGTGTGTGTGTGTGTGTGTGTGTGTGTGTGTGTGTGTGTGTGTGTGTGTGTGTGTGGCCCTGGTATTCCCTAATTTATGGGGACAAAATGGCACAAAGATGGCAATATCCTTGTCGTTGTGGGGACATTTTCTGTTCCCGATGAGGAAAATGGCTTATAACCCATTCTAAATTATGTATTTAAAAAATGCAGAAAGTTTTTTGTGTTTACTTTTTTAAATAAAAAAATTAGGGTTACAATTCGGTAATTATAGTGTAACTATTAAGTAAGTATGTGTCGGTATAATGGAACAATATGTAATATTTGGGGAATAAAGGGGTAACTAGCAGGAACATTAACAAATAATTTGTACTAAGTAAGTATTTTTTAATTAAGGGATAATTATCCATGTGGTTACAGGGTAAGTATGAATCTGCGGGCTGTAAATTAAAGTGGTTCTTGTTCCCCTCTTGTTTAATGTAGTTACAGGGTAAGTATGAATCCTGTAGTTACAGGGTAAGTATGAATCCTGTAGTTACAGGGTAAATATGACTCCTGTAGTTACAGGGTAAATATGAATCCTGTAGTTACAGGGTAAATGTGACTCCTGTAGTTACAGGGTAAATATGAATCCTGTAGTTACAGGGTAAAAATGAATACTGTAGTTACAGGGTAAATATGAATCCTGTAGTTACAGGGTAAATATGAATCCTGTAGTTACAGGGTAAATATGAATCCTGTAGTTACAGGGTAAGTATGAATCCTGTAGTTACAGGGTAAATATGACTCCTGTAGTTACAGGGTAAATATGAATCCTGTAGTTACAGGGTAAAAATGAATCCTGTAGTTACAGGGTAAATATGAATCCTGTAGTTACAGGGTAAATATGAATCCTGTTGTTATAGGGTAAATATGAATCCTGTAGTTACAGGGTAAATATGAATCCTGTAGTTACAGGGTAAATATGAATTATGTAGTTACAGGGTAAATATGAATCCTGTAGTTACAGGGTAAATATGAATCCTGTAGTTACAGGGTAAGTATGAATCCTGTAGTTACAGGGTAAATATGACTCCTGTAGTTACAGGGTAAATATGAATCCTGTAGTTACAGGGTAAAAATGAATCCTGTAGTTACAGGGTAAATATGAATCCTGTAGTTACAGGGTAAATATGAATCCTGTTGTTATAGGGTAAATATGAATCCTGTAGTTACAGGGTAAATATGAATCCTGTAGTTACAGGGTAAATATGAATTATGTAGTTACAGGGTAAATATGAATCCTGTAGTTACAGGGTAAATATGAATCCTGTTGTTATAGGGTAAATATGAATCCTGTAGTTACAGGGTAAATATGAAGTATGAAAGTATGAATCTGCGGGCTATAAATTAAAGTGGTTCTTGTTCCCCTCTTGTTTCATGTAGTTACAGGGTAAATATGAATCCTGTAGTTACAGGGTAAGTGTGTAGATTCACACTTACCCTGTAACTATGAAACAAGAGGGGAACAAGAAACATTTTAACTAAACAGATTAAAAAATACTTACAGTATAAATAATTTGTTAATTTTCCTGATAGTTACCCCTTTATTCCCCCAATATTACATATTGTTCCCTTATACCTACACATACTTACTTTATAGGTACACTATAATTACGAAAGTTATGCTGCAAATTCACTTTAGTTAAGCAGTACTATACGGGCCGTAATCTAAAGCGTTACCCATTCTTTTAATTTTTGGGGAAGCAATCGCTTTAAAGAGCTTTTCAAAAGAGTTCTTTACTTCTATGTACATTATGTACTATTAGAGCCATGATAGATTACTTCAGGAAAGCTTTATTAATCTAATTTGTGGCACCTGCAGAAGCTCACTTGCTGTGCAAGACACCCACGTCCACCGGAGTCACGCAATTCTATGAGGATGCTATAGTAACCTTTTCTGTTTTCAATGTTTTCTATAGCGCACTTACAACTAATTTCACAGTTGCATGGATACAGGGGAATTTAATTTGAACAGGTAAATCAAATTTGAGTCTCTGATCCACTGTATTTAATTGTAGGACAATGAAAAAAAATGACTCATGTCATGAGGTCCGCAATGCTGTTATTATTTCTTGAGGTTGGGGGGAGGGGGAGGTTGGGGAGCATGTCTCAGTTGGTGCCCTGGGCTAAATAACACATTTGCATCAATTATTGTAAACATTCAAACTCGCTGACAGATTAATGGAAATCCATCTTATTTTGTTTTGTTTTCATATTAGGAGTCTCCTCCTGCAGCCCTCAGTTTGAGCACTGAATCTGTGTCGGTGGAATTACAGAGAGAACGAGAATTGTACAAGGAAAGGGTTGAAATATTGTTCCAACTAGCAGGTTGGAAAAGATGAAGAAAAACTCAGGGAACAAAAACAACTCAAAATAAAATGGCTGTCATAAGGTATTGTAGACACACAACACCCACTAAGGAAACACAATAAAGGCACAAATTAATAAAGAAATAACAAATAATTCAGAAGACGTGAGGGATAAAAGAAGGTAAAATTGTATCACCATACCACAGAGAGGAAAGACAGTCAAAGGGTTTTTAGAGGACTATTGCACTCCGTGGTTAGCCAAGCACTGCTGTGTTCTGAGTCTTCACACTGATCTACCACAAGAGATTTAAACCACATTCAACTGCAGTACCGCTGCACTACACTCGGCATGGAGTTCAGTGTTTCCCAACCACTGTGCAGGTTGTCAGCTGTGCAGTGGAAAATGAATAAAATAAGTAAAAATAAATGCCACAAATAAAAGTATATCGTCGCTATCAGGCTGAAACCTTGTATCTCTATATTTAGTCATTTTTGTTTTATAAAATTAATGTTTTTGGTCATCCTTTACATCTGTATGTGGGATTTACAAATATCTAACCAATAAAAAGTAGTCATAAGAGATTTATCTCAAACAGTCTCCTCAGACAATCAGTCAAACCTCATAACTCCACCCGCCTCTAATTAGAAAGTGTGCACACAGTTTGGTAGTGAAGGGAGAATCAATTAAACCAATTGGTTCGCAAAATGATTCACTGGCTGAATGCGAAATTGCCCCCCTATACCCTCAGGGCATTATTTGAAGGCCAGGGGGGTGATTCCAGATTCAGACACTGTTTTGAGGTGTTCGAAACGCCACACACTGGTCATGCCTGCTGGTCAGAACAGTGTAAATTAAAATGCAGCAAAAACTGAGGCCACACTTGCATTAAAACACTTTTTATAAACCCATTTCAAATGTTTTATTGAAAGTAAAATCTATGCAATTAACTATTCATCTAATCAGATTAAATATCAAGTGTCTGTATAATATGTGTTCTTTTATCAATTTAATCAATCAAATCAGGCCTTGTTTTGTTCCATGGATGTCTCAGCTAAGAGACTATTAACTACTATTATTCCTTTTAATTATACTAATGTTTAAATCAAACATGCACAAATGTATAAAACTGATCAGAGATCAGGTAAAACCCATAGAGACTTGTTCAATGTTTTGCAACTGGGGGGCAATGATTCATTGGTTCACAGAGATCATTGAAAATTAAAATTGGCCATTGAAATTTCAAAAAGTCTCCAAACAGTTATGCCCCTGTCCCAATTGGCACTTTCATGACATAATGGCACTCTGACTGTTGGGAAGTCTGCTGCAGAGCTCGCTTCAGTGCAGGCTCAGCAAAAGTGTGCATCAAAGGTACAACAAAGAGTAGTTTTGAAGCATAAAGTCGGCTGTTGCCATCTTGGCAGCTTTTTTTGCAGTAAAGTTGGGCATTTTAACATGGAGCTCAATGAGATTATGTTCCCTTCTGGAGCCTGTCTCTAGCGGCTAGTCGATGAACTGCAGTTTAAGGTACTTCCTTATTAGCTTTAAGAGAAACTGGGGGAGGTTGCCGTTTGATATTAACCAAAAAAGTCTGTAATCTAAAATTACTAATGGGACACCCTACTGTCTCATGGACTTAACATACATGTGCACACGGCAGCCATTGTAAGTTCACAAGACCGAAAGTGCATATTAGTTAGTCTTGCAAAGGCTGCATATCTCGGCTACCACGTCATCAAACGTCGCTGAAGGCCATCTCAATTTCTGTGAAATACATAAGAGAATAAAGCACAATTTTAGATGGTCGGTCGGTCGGTCGGTCGGTCGGTCGGTCGGGATGTTTCCTCAATATAGGTACAGAGTAAAAATAGTTATGTTAAACAAGAAAAGTATTTTATGTTAATTAGCACTTAATTTGATCTGTTTTATTTTGATTTATAAAAACTGATCAGAACAGAACTAACTGAATTGCATAATTGATTGTTGAATTTGTAAATGCATTTTCAGGCCTACAGTGCATGAGTGCTCAGATTCAGGAGGCGAGAGAGACTTCTCAGCTGCAGAAGAGACATGTAAGAGGCGGAGTAGAATGTGGGCGCTTCTCTTTCCTCTTTTATTTGCCCCTACATGCATTTTGTCTCGTAATTCCCACCTCTCTGGTTTGAAATTTACATTTCCCCTTGCCCACAGGGCGGCTGATGGATGCAAAATGGCATCTGAAGACACAGACAGCTCAGCAACAAAGGCTGTTGAGTGCCGTCCAAATAGAGAGCAGACAGAAGTGTGCAGGGCACTGAGCCCAAGTCTTCAGACCACCTTGATTAAGAGAAACAGGTGAATGAATACAAATGTTTTATTAATAACAACATAATTTAGATAATCTAGTCTTCTAAAGTCATATGATAGCTTTGTATGAGGAATTGATTGACATTTAAGATATTCAGGGGTAATCTTCCCAGCGGTAGCTCTTAAATGTCATTTGCATGTCTGCAATTGGTGATGTGAGAACTGTGTTTTTGGTGCCACTGACATGTGAGAAAGAAAATCACAGGGGTTGGAAATTATTTGATGTTATTGAAATATTTCACTGTGAATTTAACACTTTTACAAACATTAAATGAAGGTTATTGGGAATATATATTACACAGTTTTGGGGAAAATTACTTTGAAAAGTAAAGCATTACAATATTGCATTACTCCCTTAAAAAGTAACTTATTGCATTACTTAGTTACTTTTAAGAAAGTAATTATGCATTACTTTACCTTTGCGTTACATTTTCTAGGTTGGGCTTCGTTTTTTAGGAGAAAATCAAATGTAAAGGCACTTTCACACCAAAATGTAAATAATAAGGCAGACAACTGAACAAAAATATAGATGCAAGCAGCCATTATCAGGGCCAAGTACAAAGATGATGATAAGACATGCCAGCATGGCTGGGAGTGTCAGACCAACTGCAACAATGAACCATTAAAGGTATTTTAAGATGATTTTTAGGCAAAATGGCTGAATAATCATATATACATTCTCTAATAATATGAATTAATGGTTTATCACTTTTGGGCCAATAGGTGGCATGGTTACAAAATTGATGTGGTGTGGTCAGAATGAAATGACAATGACACAAAGTTTGGTGTCATTATGTCAAAGCATTGCAGAGATACAGACTCAAGAATCATGTTGGCAACATGCCTAAAATGTGTTGCTGTGCTATACAAAAAAGGTTTTGTCTATAAACACGAAATGCGTTGGATTTTGTTGGCACGGTCTGAAGATGATACGATTAGATTTAGGTGAAAATCGGACAAACGGTCTGTTTTTAAAGTAAAACAAAATGCCGGACAGGAAGTTTGGCAAAATTGGTATCAATGTTCTCAGCATGACCCAATGAATGTATTAAGACCAAATTATAATACACCCAAAATGTTTGATATGGGAAGTTTGGGTATCGTATAACTTAGCATGATGCACCGAATCTAAAGAGTTAGCAGACCAGTTCTGTGATTTTTGGCCAAAGTGTTCAGAAGTTATAAGCAAAAATGTACATTTTTCATATCTCCTGACCACTAGGTGGCACTGCGCAGAAACATTGCAGGTAGCCTCAGGTCATTGTACACACACCAAGTTTGGTCAGAATATGCTAAAGCGTAGATATAGCCTAATGCTAATTTTGGCTGGCACTTCATCAAATTCGTTTGTGCGTTATTCTAGAATGGTTTGACCAATCAACTTGAATTCCATAACTTTTTGTCGGCATAGCCTGAATTTAATCTGGTTCACTATTTGTGAAAATTGGAACAACGGCCTAGTAGGTTTTTCTGAAAATTCAAAATGGCTGAACATTTTTCAGGATGGAATCTAATTGTCTTGGGCCAAGCAATCAGAGGAAAAGAAGAATTTTGTTTCTAGCCCTTAAAATTTTGATATGGTGATAGCTAAGACTGACCTCTATCAGTGTGCCAAATTTCATAACTTTCCAGCAAAAGCCATTGACTCCCAGAGCGGAAGAATAAGAATAAGAAGAATGCCAGCGATTACAATAAGTGCTTGGCCCCTAATAACATGTAATTTGCTTGAGGTTCTCACAAAAGTGTTTAATTAATTGGGGAGCATAAGAGAAAAAGAAGAAAAATATTACATACTTCTGAAAACGTAGAATGTAGTGCTCATATTGTGTGGACTACTTTAATGTTTTTTGGCACTGTCATTGTCATTTTGTCTCTTATAAAACAGCTATGTATTCATCAACAATTCTCTTTTTGTGTTTCATGGAAAAAAGTAAAAACATATGGGTTTGGAACAACATGAAGGTGAATCAATAAATGACAAAACTGTCCCTTTTTAATGAAGGATTCACTTAAGCAACATTAAGTTTTAAGTATCTGTGTCACCAGGCTTGATAACTTAACAGTGCTGCAAACAGATTGAAGTGGCAATGGGTCTATTTGCTCACATCAATTGTACCATTAGGCCACTAATCTGAAAACATCCTTCATTCTCTTTCCCAGGTACACAATTAGCATTTAATGGCAGTTAGCAGCCCAACACATATGTTAGCACTCATAGACTTTACGTTCTGATGAATTGGTACTTGTCAGAACAAAATCGATGGCAGCAGGTAGGGGTGTGCGATATGTAGTGTCTGATAATATCATAATTGTTGTTTTAACAATGTGCAATCAAATATTATCGAGTATGTCCCTCATTTTGCAAAAACCAAACAAAAGCATGCCTAGAGAGAGTGCATACATTGGTAATGCAGTCTTTTCGGTTTAGGTTAGACTACTACTGCACGTGCACTTTTTAGATTTTCACACTCTCACTGTGTGTTTTACTGTATTAAAATTAGGTAAAAATGCCCCTGTGAGTATTTTTATTATTACCCTGTGAGGCTATATTTATAACACATGATAAAGTTGAGGAATCACACAAAGTGATTCACACGCAGATTTGCCCCACAAGTATCAGCATAAATGTAAATGCTCTATTAATTTTATACAACATTTTGATAAACAAGAAGTTAATATTTAGTGACTTACATTTTAGACATAATGTTGCCTGTTTTGCTCCCTTTCTCTGACAAAAATAGTTTCAAAC
The DNA here is from genome assembly GCA_023029165.1 of Gobiocypris rarus. NCBI lineage: Eukaryota > Metazoa > Chordata > Actinopteri > Cypriniformes > Gobionidae > Gobiocypris > Gobiocypris rarus. The sequence goes on from CM040914.1 coordinate 41,792,964, forward strand.
AAAGCCACAGCAGAACGGTTTTGCATTTCTCTGCACATACTCGCAGCTGTGTTTCGGTACTGAATGAATCAGTCCATTTGAACGAATCTTTTGAATGAATGATTCAATGACTCACTCGTTAATAGTGACTTACGATTTTAAAATATATCAACGTTTTATTCTAAAACATAAAAATTACATACATAAGCATAAGCATTATTTATGCATTTGGTTAAATGCATTTGTCACCTCTGAGCTGCATTAAACAGTATGTGTAAATGTATCTAAATGCCACTTCAGATGCAGCTTCTGTTTCCTCTGCATTCCATTTTAGTTCAGTTTCAGTTGATAGGTAACATATCTTAGTGTCTTTTTTCATAACTCAGTTTATTGATTACATTTAATAGTTTTAAATAATAAATTAAGCATAGGCTTTATTTAATTAAGTACGAAAAATTGCCCTTTTTAAAAGGTAAAAATTCTAGCCTGGAAGCCAGCTGCATTTAGCCCCGCCCCCAACATTTGAATTCGGGAAATTCGGTCCGGACTTGATCCGTTGTGGAATGCTCGAACAGGAGCTGTTCGGACCAATGAAATTGTCAGGGCGGGCTTTATACGATGATTGAAAGATGCAGTAAACAGTAACGTAATCATCCACGTCACCAAAGAGCACTTGGGTTGAATAATCCTAATTCTTTTTTTATAATTCTAATCCTAAACGGAGAACTTGTTCGTATATGCATTCACCTTTACTATTTCTCTCAAAAATGATGATCGTGTTGGTAAGTACTCCGTGTATCCTTAAATTCTTTTACAACACCGGCAAAGATAATTTACACTCTTCTTCTTCTTCTACTTTTTCCAGCGTGTGAGCAGTTGAGTTCTGTTGACAACTTTGCGTCGTTGCCTTGCTCTGATTGGTTGTAGGTCTATCCAATTGATTTTCTTTCCTGGTTCGGTTGAAACACGTCCCATAATCACAGCCCAATGGAGCAGCATTAGAATCATATTCTGACTAGAATTGAGTATGACGACATCAGGCAATAAAAAAGCAGTTAAAAGGTAAACATTTTACTTGTGTCACTGCTGTGGACTTACCACCACACAAAATAAGAAGAATAACAAAAACAATAGGAGTCAGCTGTCCACTGCAGTCCTAAATCTGCCAAGGTACAAGCACAATAAACACACTCAGCAAAATATTGTCTGATCATCACTGTAAAATCCCTGAAAATTTTGAGATATCATTTTTTTATCAATATCGCACACCCCTAGCAGCAAGTACTGCATGCGGCTCTGTGGTAAAATGTGTAGTATCACCATTGTATTTACCCAATTGTGTGACTTTTTGGCTTTATTCTTTAAGGACAGAATGAGGACGAGTGGGCTGTTTTATACACTGTTTTTCACTGAGAAATTTCAGCCTTGACAAACTGGGCAGCCCAGGCACTAGCAATGACTTCAGATGTATACACAACATTTTACACAAAGCATAGTTTAAAAGTCCCTTGAGGCATTTTTAAATATCTCTTTAAAGTGGGGATTGAGTGATGTGTGTTGTTTTCTCTTGCCCTTTTCACTTTCTGCCCTCGCATAGCCATAGTTTTCTCGGCATAGCATCTTTAGCAGAGCCTTTCATGCTGTCGTCAGTGGAGCATTACAAGTCGACAGCAGCGTTCAGCCGGAGCGGTTCAAGGCCATTATGTGACGATCTCTGCAACTCAGAAAAGCAACAAAAAAAACAGAGCAAGTCCAACAATTCACCAAAATAAACTCAAAAGGGCCAGGTAATAAGCTACATCCCTTTATTTGATGAAGATGGTGTGCTTACCAGCTGTATGCAATTTTTGTTTTATAGCAGTGTGGGGTTCGTCCTGTTGGGGGGCACAGAGGCATTGAGAAAAGGCTTTCATGTTGAAAATGATTTGCAGTGACAGAATTTTGCGATGTGAGAAAGCTGAGTATGAACAGCAAATTCATCTTATTTTTTTATTTTTATTTTATTTATGCTTTCTTTAATTTTTACATGTGAATTAAATGTTGAACATTTTACAATAAGGTCCCATTAGTTACTTAAATTAATGTGTAACGGACGTAGGCCAGTCTGGGACCACGGTTCGACTCGCATGGAGCAGGTCGAGTACGACCGGTTACATTTGGTGCCATGACCCGGATGGGAGTGAGGTTTAGGGGGGTAAGTGTAACGTAGGCCACTGAGAGCTGTGCATGTAAACCTCACTCCCCTGGCTTCAAGAGGCACGCTAGCGACTGACTCTATCTGCTGCGGTCTTTAGCATCCTTTTTAGCGCTCGCCTGCTACGCTGGAGACTTTGGTTGAATCCCGCTCAGAGAGGGTCGAGTAAGACCAGTTACATTTGGTGCCTTGCCCCGGACGGGGGTGAGGTTTGGGGGGAGACTGTAACGTAGGCCAGTAAGAGCTGTGCCTACACTTTAAAAAATGCTGGGTTGTTTTAACCCAATGTTGGGTCAAATATGGACTAACCCAGCAGCTGGGTTGTTTCAACCCTGCGGTTGGGTTAAATGTTTGCTTAAGACAACCCAATCGCTGGGTTAAAACAACCCATTCGCTAGGATAAAACAACCCAATTGCTGGGTTAGTCCATATTTGACCCAACATTGGGTTGTTTTTTACCCATCCTTTTTTAGAGTACATAAACCTCGCTCCCCTGTCTTTAAGAGACACGCTAGTTACTAATGCTAGAGGCTGCAGTCTTTAGCAACCTTGTTAGCGCACACATCTCACATGCCGGAGACCTTGATTCGACTCCTGCTCAGTAAAATCAGTTAAATGGATAGTTCACCCAAAAAATGTAAATTCTGTCATCATTTACTCACCCTTGTGTCTTTCATTCATCTTCAGAACACAAATTAAACTTTGGATCTTTTTAAGAGATCCAATTGACAGTCTACACAGCTACCACTTTCAAGGCCCAGAAAGGTAGTAAACACATTGTTAAAATGATCCATGAGACTCCATGGATTTAACCTGTTTTATGAAGCGACGTGAGTGCTTTGTTTGTGTAAAAAGAACATAATTTAGCACTCATTTAAAAAATATGCTCTCAGATTTCATTAAAAAGATCTTCATTTGTGTTCCAAAGATGAATGAATGTCTTACAGGTTTGGAACAACATGAGGGTGATTAACGACAGAATTTTCATTTTTGGGTTTCATTTTAGTATCCCACTGTAATAAGAGGGATAATGTACATCCAGCCAGTTATTATAGCTAAATAAATATTATCCTGTACTTCACAAACAATGAGCAGTGCATTTGTTACAGTATTTATTGATCTGTTAACATTCATTGCAAACAAATGCTGTTCATTGTTGGTTCATGTCAGCTCAGGTCCTTTGAATAATATTAACAGATTCAATGTTTTAATAATTTTAATAATGTATTAAAAAGTGTAACCAATATTTATATTAGATGTTAATTGTATTAATTTTAATAAAAATAAAAAAATTTGCTGAAACATAAACATAAACATAAACTATGCTTGCATATGGACCATGTTTCAGCTTTACCTTTTAGCCCTCCTCAACAGTCTTGTAAAAAGAGGTTGCCAGATACTGTAATCAAGTACTTCACACTCACTTTGACCCGGTCATTCAGGAGATGCTGACAGTTTTCCACTTCAGAGCTCCCAACATTCAAGCCTTCAGTCTTGCCTCATTGGACAGCAGATCAATATTGAGATTGTAGTCATTCAGTGGTGATCAACCTGTAAGCAAGGACAGTCTGGACACAAGCCACTGTCCTGTTCATGCACGTGAAACTTTTATAGGACTCTTTCAAAAGACGTCTTCACAAACTATATGGAATATTTTGTTTTCATTTACAGCCGGCATTAAATGGGTCATGAAATTGCCCTTTTTATTTTTTTATACTGTTGTCTGAGGTCAGCTTATGATCTTTGTGTGGTTTTTACATTCAAAAACATCATAATGAATAAGAAATAGGCTATTTTCTACCCTGGTTTTGAGCCTCTCTCATGGAACGCTTGTGCCGCACTGAAGACTTGGAAGTAAATGCCCACTGCTATGATTGGATAACAGTATTGCGTACAGGTCCTTCTCAAAAAATTAGCATATTGTGATAAAAGTTCATTATTTTCCATAATGTAATGATAAAAATTAAACTTTCATATATTTTAGATTCATTGCACACCAATGAAACATTTTATTGTTTTAATACTGATGATTTTGGCATACAGCTCATGAAAACCCAAAATTCCTATCTCAAAAAATTAGCATATTTCATCCGACCAATAAAAAATAAAAAAAGTGTTTTTAATACAAAAAAAAGTCAACCTTCAAATAATTATGTTCAGTTATGCACTCAATACTTGGTGGGGAATCCTTTTGCAGAAATGACTGCTTCAATGCGGCGTGGCATGGAGGCAATCAGCCTGTGGCACTGCTGAGGTGTTATGGAGGCCCAGGATGCTTCGATAGCGGCCTTAAGCTCATCCAGAGTGTTGGGTCTCTCAACTTTCTCTTCACAATATCCCACAGATTCTCTATGGGGTTCAGGTCAGGAGAGTTGGCAGGCCAATTGAGCACAGTAATACCATGGTCAGTAAACCATTTACCAGTGGTTTTGGCACTGTGAGCAGGTGCCAGGTCGTGCTGAAAAACGAAATCTTCATCTCCATAAAGCTTTTCAGCAGATGGAAGCATGAAGTGCTCCAAAATCTCCTGATAGCTAGCTGCATTGACCCTGCCCTTGATAAAACACACTTTTTCCTTCCCACAGACTTCCCACTGAGGTGCCTTGATACAGCACTCTGGGAACAGCCTATTCGTTCAGAAATTTCTTTCTGTGTCTTACCCTCTCGCTTGAGGGTGTCAATGATGGCCTTCTGGACAGCAGTCAGGTCGGCAGTCTTACCCATGATTGCGGTTTTGAGTAATGAACCAGGCTGGGAGTTTTTAAAAGCCTCAGGAATCTTTTGCAGGTGTTTAGAGTTCATTAGTTGATTCAGATGATTAGGTTAATAGCTCGTTTAGAGAACCTTTTCATGATATGCTAATTGTTTGAGATAGGAATTTTGGGTTTTCATGAGCTGTATGCCAAAATCATCAGTATTAAAACAATAAAAGACCTGAAATATTTCAGTTGGTGTGCAATGAATCTAAAATATATGAAAGTTAAATTTTTATCATTACATTATGGAAAATAATGAACTTTTATCACACTATGCTAATTTTTTGAGAAGGGCCTGTATTATAATGAACTTCGACTCATGAGTACATGTGAGGAATTGTTTTGAAAGTGTGTGGGAAAACTGATTCGCCCACAGGGCTCTCAATATGTCTTATCAAACAAACACAATGATTTATCTCTCATCCATCCGCAATTAATTGGAATGTTATTTTTATTACTTGGCCCACCTGATTGGTGGATATAACCACAAACCTGCATCTCTAACACAGACATGCACAAGCCTCACTGAAGAGTCAGACAAATCAGCATGATCAAAACTTCCACAATTGTATTTTTCCTTCAAATATCAAGGAGAGAGACTAAACAAACGCACATCACGAATCGCAACACAATGAACCACCAACAGCTCAAATAAAGGATTCACTTTAGCCTGTGACAGCTGTTCCGTTAGACACATACACATAATAAATAGATATCAAATGATCTGTAACAATGCAATAATATCACATATAAAAACAAATTTTTACTCAAATAAGTGTGTTTCTTCATTCATTCATGTAATCTAATTCTGTCTGCAAATCCAGTCTCTTGTTTACAAACGAATCCGTGTTGAAATTAAGGAACAAGCGCATAATGTGTTCCCCATGTGAGCTGGATATTCATTAAAATTAAAGTTCATCCATGCATTCATAATACTAGAATCTGAATGAAGCTTATGCAGCCTGTTTATTGCTTGGAAGTTTGATCCGATTTAGCTCCATGTAGTCATTTATCTATAACATGACATGCACTAATGGATGGGTGGGGCTACAGAATGAGGCGTTCTTCTTCGGTTAAGGCGGTGTTTCACCACACTCGGACGTCACAGCCTGGAACATTCTGAGATCGAGCATTTGCTGGGTCTGGTGTCAATAAAAGCTTTACTTTACGGGTATTCCTTACAGGATATTGTTATATCACAATGAACTTTTATATATCAAAGGCTGAATTAAAAGTTGAATTCTCAATTCATGACCTCTTTAACTTCAACGGTCAAAATTGCACCCTTTTCTGGCCAAAAACCACATTCTGTACTTAAACATGAAGACAAGACTTCTGATCAGTAAAGACTTGTTCACACCAAGATAAATCTCTGATGTGAAATAAATTTCTTATTATTATCAATGTTGAAAATGTGTGTGGAAAATTTGATAACACTACTATTCAAAAGTTTAGGGAAATAATAATACTGTTATTTAGCAAGGATGTATAAAATTGATCAAAAGTGACAGTAAAGACATTTATAATGTTAAAGATTTCTACTTCAAATAAAATTATGTTCTTATGAACTTTCTATTCATCAAAGAATCCTGCTGTTTCTACAAAAGCGATTAAGCAGCATGTTTTTAACATTGATAATAAGAGCCATTATTAATTCCTGAGCACCAATAATAATGAATAACAACTGAGCAGCAAATCATCATATTAGGATTTCTGATGTAACGTGACACTGAAGACTGGAGTAATGATGCTGAAAATTCTGGTTTGATCACAGAAATAAAAACCGGTTCACCACTGTTTCTTCCTTGGAGCACTTTTGATAGATACTGACCACTGCAGACCGGGAACACCCCACAAGAGCTGCAGTTTTGGAGATGCTCTGACCCAGTCATCTAGCCATCACAATTTGGCCCCGTTTAAACTCACTCAAATCCTTACTCTTACCAAATTTTCTTGTTTCTAACACATCAACTTTGAGGACAAAATGTTCACTTGTTGCCTAATATATCCCACCCACTAACAGGTGCCGTGATGAAGAGATAATCAGTGTTATTCACTTCACCTGTCAGTGGTCATAATGTTATGCCTGATCAGTCTATATATGTATATCATTTTTTTACTACTATTTCCTTGTTACATTGTATACTTTTTCTAGACATAACTTGTTTTGTGTTAACACAATCATGACAATAAAGTACTTTAAGCTGAAATTATATTTTATGCATAAACAGACAGAATTTTCATTCCAAGCATGTTGATATGAACAGGCGTTAAAGTGAAGAAGAAATAATCTGGAATGTATAATCAGACTTTATGTAATATCTCCTGTTTTTAGTAAGCATATCACGCCTCATTCAACATTCACCTCGCTTTGACCTGGTCTTTACCTCAGCTACCCTGGGGCTGATCCACACAGCTGATGCAGAGAAAGTCACCTCAACACACCGGCTGTCAAAGCTCAGGTCTGACTCTGTGGCACTTTGAACCCCAGTCGACTGAGGTCTGCACGCTCTACAATGAGGGCAAAGCTAAATGTGCATCATTGAGGGATTTATGGAACGTCGCTGGAGACGTCCGTCCGTGCATTTAATGCTGGACTAACCAGCTTTACGTCAGTTCTACTTTGATCTTTTTTGCTCTGGAGGAGCCCCGAGGTAAAGCTATGTTAGAAACTTTTAGGGTCAATAATAAATCTACAATAGCTTCAGGTGAGGTCTGACGTTCTGCTGGTGTTGAACACTACGCTCAACCGTCCTTTGACGTCAGTGAAGATTTTTGTCATCCTGAGACTGAAAATACCCTTCAGAGGTTCTTGTCTGAACAATAATGTTGGAGCTTCTCTGCCCACTCTGAACACGTAAGGTTCATTTAATGTAAGGTTCACTTATGTTTGTAGGGTTTTTTTGTACCAAACCCCAGTGATATTTTAGATTTCATGATCAGTTTCCACTCTTTCTTTGACCCTTACAATTAATTATTTTTTTTGCTGCTGTGCCTTTAAGAATCAACCTTGTGTGAGTTGTGGATTTGCTCACTATAGTTTTTCACTCCACCATACTTTATTAGCATCCAATTTACAAAGCCTGTATTGCATTCAAATTGTGATTTTCATAGATTTGTCTGGTTATGTTGTGGTCTAATATATATTTGATTGTTTTTTATCGCTAGATATTCAGTATTCCATCCATCCACTCTCCAAACCTTTCTAGGGTCACAGGGTTGCTGGAGCCTATAGATATTCAGTATTTTATCCAATAATTCAAGATACAAATGTATACAGATAAATATTTTAATTAGTTGTAATTTAATTGGCCAAAATGTGTTGGAACCCTGTACGTTGTGGCAGGTTCACGAAACAAAATAAAGAAATCAACTTTCCCTTGAGCTTTTGATATATAAAACGTCATGGTAATATAAGAACTTCCTTGTAGTCAAAGACAAGCTTTTATTGTCAGCTGGCTCAGCAAACGATCAGTCTGCGAATGTGCTTACCTGTGACATCAGAGTGTGGTGAAATACCGCCTCAAGAAGACCAATGCCTAGTTCTGTAGCCCCGCCCACTGACTCGCACATGTAATGACATGACGTGATAAATAAAAAAGGCCTACGTGGAGCTAAACCAGATCAAACTTCCAAGCAATAAAGATTATGACATGTTTATTAACGTTCCAGCTCGTGTGGGGAAGACATCGCTTTGCTTCATTTCACTGTGGATTTGTTTGTAAACAAGAGACTGGATTCGCAGACAGGATGAGATTAAAAACTGTGCTGTGCCTTTTGGATCAGGATAGGACAGGAATGATGCAACACAATTTTGTGAGTAAAAAATATTTTTTATATGTGATAGTTGTCACATGTCTGTCTGTTTAGTTTAGCTTTCAGTTGAGTTTTGATTCTGTCACATGTTCCTTTGTCTTTGTTTCCTGCCACTTGTCTGTTTCCTAGGCTACCCTCTTAGTTCTGTTCAGCTGTGTTTAGTTAATTATCTCGTTTCTGTTTGCTATTCAAGTTCTTCCGTGTCTGTCTATCTGTCTGTCTGTCTGTCTGTCTGTCTGTCTGTCTGTCTGTCTGTCTGTCTAGTCTATCTATCTATCTATCTATCTATCTATCTATCTATCTATCTATCATCTATCTATCTATCTATCTATCTATCTATCTATCTATCTATCTATCTATCTATCTATCTATCTGTCTGTATGTCTGTCTGTCTATATCTATCTGTCTGTCTATCTGTCTGCCTGTCTGTATGTCTGTCTATATATATCTGTCTGTCTGTCTGTCTGTCTGTCTGTCTGTCTGTCTGTCTGTCTGTCTGTCTATCTGTCTGTCTGTCTGTCTATCTATCTGTCTGCCTGTCTGTGTGTATGTCTGTCTGTCTATATCTATCTGTCTGTCTATCTGTCTGTCTATCTCTCTGCCTGTCTGTATGTCTGTCTATATCTATCTGTCTATCTGTCTATCTGTCTGTCTGTCTGTCTGTCTGTCTGTCTATCTATCTATCTATCTATCTGTCTGTCTGTCTGTCTGTCTGTCTGTCTGTCTGTCTGTCTGTCTATCTATCTATCTATCTATCTATCTGTCTGTTTATATCTATCTTTCTGTCTGTCTGTCTGTCTATCTATCTTTCTGCCTGTCTGTCTGTCTGTCTGTATGTCTGTCTATATCTATCTCTCTGCCTGTCTGTATGTCTATCTATATCTATCTGTCTGTCTGTCTGTCTGTCTGTCTGTCTGTCTGTCTATCTATCTATCTATCTGTCTGTCTGTCTGTCTGTCTGTCTATCTATCTATCTATCTATCTGTCTGTTTATATCTATCTTTCTGTCTGTCTGTCTATCTATCTTTCTGCCTGTCTGTCTGTCTGTCTGTCTGTATGTATGTCTGTCTATCTATCTATCTGCCTGTTTATATCTATCTTTCTTTCTGTCTGTCTGTCTATCTATCTTTCTGCCTGTCTGTCTGTTTGTCTGTCTGTCTGTATGTCTGTCTATATCTATCTCTTTGCCTGTCTGTATGTCTATCTATATCTATCTGTCTGTCTATCTATCTATCTATCTATCTATCTATCTATCTATCTATCTATCTATCTATCTATCTATCTATCTATCTATCTATCTATCTATCTATCTTTCTGTCTGTCTGTCTGTCTGTCTGTCTGTCTGTCTGTCTGTCTGTCTGTCTGTCTGTCTGTCTGTCTGTCTATCTATCTATCTATCTATCTGTCTGTTTATATATATCTTTCTGTCTGTCTGTCTATCTATCTGTCTGTCTGTCTGTCTGTCTGTCTGTCTATCTATCTATCTATCTATCTGTCTGTTTATATATATCTTTCTGTCTGTCTGTCTGTCTGTATGTCTGTCTATATCTATCCTTATGTCTGTCTATCTATCTATCTATCTATCTATCTATCTATCTATCTATCTATCTATCTATCTATCTATCTATCTATCTATCTATCTATCTATCTATCTATCTATCTATCTATCTATCTATCTATCTGTCTGTCTGTCTGTCTGTCTGTCTGTCTATCTATATATCTGTCTGTCTATCTATCTATATATCTGTCTGTCTATCTATATCTGTCTGTCTGTCTATCTATATATCTGTCTGTCTATCTATCTATCTATCTATCTATCTATCTATCTATCTATCTATCTATCTATCTATCTATCTATCTATCTATCTGTCTGTTTATATCTATCTTTCTGTCTGTCTGTCTGTCTATCTATCTATCTATCTATCTATCTGTCTGTTTATATCTATCTTTCTGTCTGTCTATCTATCTATCTATCTATCTATCTATCTATCTATCTATCTATCTATCTATCTATCTATCTATCTATCTGTCTGTCTGTCTGTCTGTCTGTCTGTCTGTCTGTCTGTCTGTCTGTCTGTCTGTCTGTCTATCTATCTATTCATCTGTCTGTCTGTCTGTCTATCCATATATCTGTCTGTCTATCTATATATCTGTCTGCATGTCTATCTATCTATCTGTTTGTTTGTCTGTCTGCCATCATCCTGCGTTATATGTCCTGCACTCGAAAGAATATGCAGAACAGCATGTATTTTACTCTTATCATTAGTTCTAATAGTTCTGCTTTCCTGCAAGCTACATTTATGAAAACTAAGTAGGTGTTTGTAAATTTGATTTGTAAATGTGGACATCATTTGTTCAAATATGTTCAGTATTCCGTTGGAGCTTAGTTTCAATAAATGTTCTCTTTGAACTGTGGAGGAAGTTTTGAGTTCAGAAAGATACAGAACGTGTTCATAGTCCTCTTTTATTTGAAAAGATCAAGGCAAATTTGATTCCTCACAATATGACCCCTTTAAGGTACTAAAACCCAGAAGGTCGAGCTCTACTATATAACTTTACACGGAGTTCCTCTCAGGTTGTTCCTTGACATTTCTCCTCCAAAGCTATTTAGCGCTCTCCAGGCGCACACCCCATCTCAGTTCTCCTTATAAAAGTCGATTTCATTCTGTCTCTCAGTGACCATAAATCTCTGATCCAATGCCTTGGGTCATGTAGGTACATTCTCATTTTCACTGACCCTTTCTTACCTTCATCTCCTGTCCATTGCTTCCTTCCTCATTAGGAGCTTTCCATCTGCAGAGAGAGGGCTTTGAGATCTCTGCTCTCCGTGTTTCTCTCTCTCTCATCTCTATTCCATCGTGACGTTTAATCTCCCTCGGAGTCTAGAGAGGGCCTTCCTCCATCTGTACTAGCTTCCTTTTTTGCCCTTTTAATTCTCCTTGATATGCCATCTCTCTGCTTTTAATAAGCACGATCATTCCCTTTCTTGCGGTGGAAAACCTTGGAGTCATTCAAGAGTTACTCGACACTGGTGGGAGTATGTCACGGTTTGCAGCGTTCAGCTTGTCATGTAGCAGTTTCATTTCCATTCTTTTTGTTGTGGTGGCTTGCCTCTTGTTTTCTGTGTCTTTTGAATCTTCAGAGCGCTCATACTCTAGAATTCTTTGTTTTCTGGGGAGAAAGACAGGGGGGGGGGGCTGTTTTCTAAAGGATGCATGTGGCAAACATTAACACAAAAAAACATTCTTGGTCTTCTTTGGTGTATTTCTGTGCCTGACAGAAGGTGTCAAAAGTCTGCGCCCAACAAAAGATGTCAAACATCACCAGGAACAAAGATGTCACTTTTGAAACCTAAAAGTCATTTGGGAAACAAAGCAACGCTCCAGGTTGAGTTGGACCGAATTTTGCAACAAACACGTTTTCGGCTGCAGCTGATTATGCAGGTTCTCTCTGTAATTTTTAAATGATGCAAACAAACCAAGTGATTAAAATATCATTGATCAAGCCAATTTTATTTGTATGACTGATACCAAATACAAATTTTTTTGTATGTGTCCAACTACAGAGCCCCACACGTCATGCGGACAAAAATATTGTGGCCATGAATTAAGAATTTGTTGTTTTAACCAAAACAAGGGAAAGAATTATTAAATCATGTGCATCATTTACTTAAAACAAGGGAACTAATTACTAAAACAGGCTGATGTAGAAGTCAGACAATATCCAAAACCGAATTACAATGTATTATTTTATAATTGTTACATAATTATATAATTAGCATAATTATTGTATTGTTCTGTTGCTTTTTGGTGTAAAATGAATTAATCATGACATTTTTATTCATGATATCTTTATTTTGGACTAGCATTATAATTTGTAATGTTATAATGCTACTTGTATCTTGGTTAAATTACAGATAAAGTTTAATAGTAAAGTAAGTATTATTTATATGGGTATATATTATTATTATGTATTATAAAACATAACTGATCAGTAAAAATCCATTTAAATAACTTTATTATTTAATTTAATGGTATTATATATTATTTTTATTGCAAATATTGTTTTACAATGGTTATTTATTCAATTATGTTTTATAGTGTTATATGTATTATGATTATTATGTAACAAAAATAAAACATAATTAACTTTTTAGTTTATAAAATGTTAGTTTATGAAACAAAATTACATTTTTAGTTATTTTAAGTTTAAGTTTAGAAACTTAAAACTTTTAAAACAATGCTTGCATTAATAATAATTTGTAACAATTATAAAACAATTGATTAAACGTAAAAAAATATAAGGATAATAACAATAATAATGTATGGAATAATAATGATACACTCTTCTGACTTAATGACTGTTAAATGTAACATGTTTGCATAATTATTCATATTTATAAATACATGAACTGTGGGCCTGTGCATCTCTATATTTATCAGTGTATACCAGTGGAAAAACGATTAATATTTAAATAAAATTCAACAATTGCAAAGCTGTGATCCTTTAAATGCACATTATACGTATAGGTTTTAATATATCTGATGCAATTCCAGAATACTGGAATACTGTTTTCCAACCTCTTCTCAGTTGCATTACTTGAATGCTGTTCATTTTACCAGCAGTGGAGGAAACAGCCCATGGTGGACGTACTGACCCGGAACAGCTTAGGCTGAAAAAGAAGTAAAAATGATGTGTTTTCAATGGACGCAGATGAAATGATAGTACAAGCTTTAAAGGTCAGTAAACACTGGTTTGAGCCTTTGTCCTCCATTGCACCATTGAAAAGAGTCATGTGAACACAATTGGTGTCCACCTGACTTGACATCATTCTCAACCATCCGATTCATATTAGATTTATTTCAACATATGAATGAGGCCTAAAACCGATCTGAGAATATCGGAATCCACGTGCTTTTTTCCTGCTTACACGTTCATGGGTCATATTCAATCTGTGCCACATGAGAGGAAAAAAATCAGGATTGGGTCAGTTGAACCATGTAATGTAAATGCGGCCTAACATACCAAACACTGTGTGTTCCTCAACTTTGCTCATTTATGACAGTCGGCTTTGACGCAAATTGCCTCTGAAAACTTACCCACAAGTGATGGAAAGCTATCAGAGACTTCTGCACCACATTATTGTCGCCATGCTCAAAAACTTTCATACAATTTGTCGCCTGTCCGGAGCTGGGATATCAGTTTCAGGGTCACACTGCAACAGTGTGCAGGGTGCAGCACTTAGGCTCTGAGTGGGCCTGTGAATAACTAAGAGTCTGATTGGGGATGACACCTCTTAGATGGGGACAAATGGGGGCTGGGCCCTCGGCTTGCTTCCGCTGACCCCGACACAACTCCTTTTGTGGTGCTGCAAGGGGTGGGCACCTCTGTGTTTTTTTTAGAGAGAACCAGATTAAAAGGTTAATGGATTCAGTTCAGAAGACCTGCCAATCCTTTACAGTGGGCACACCGGGGTGAGAGCAGATTTGTTCGGCATATTGATGTAGGGTGAGGATGTTTTTGGAGGTGCCTCTGCTGCCCCCTTTGGGCAAATAGTTGATATTACAAGCTCAATACATAGAGATGGGTGCAAGTAACAAATGCCACAACTCAATAAACAACTATATACTTTTCTGGAAGTCCATAAGCAAAGATTTTCCTTATCACTTGCAGAAATAGTACATTCTTTAAAGGTACAATTTCAACCATAGCTACTGCCAAAATGCCACGCTTTCTACTTTTGAATTATTGTACTACTGTCAAATTTTAAAGGAATTAATTTGGGATCTTGACAATGAATTATACTTGGTAAAAATGTTAACTGGAGCATTAGTGCGGCCACACTATGATTATGCTACAAAACGAACAAAAAGCTCAACATAAATTCATCCGCAGTCAAAAATTTTAGAGAACTTGTTTTTTTAAGTCTTAAATTGGTGTTGGTGTTTAAAATAATACAGAAAAGTGTTCCAAGGTAGCTGACAGAGTATTATGTACTTTTGAGAAATGTGCATAATCATTCTACAAGGGGAAGTAGCTATTGTAGATTTAAGAGTCTTATGGGGATTAATGCCTTTTTTATCATTAATTAAAGGTGATAACTTGACGGTGATTTCTCTCCATTCATGATCTGTTCTTCTATTTTGTAAACAGAGGTCCACAATGGAAATAAGCATTTGGATTTCTTGTGTATTTTATCGTTTATCACGTTGAAAACGTGAGCATCAGAACTGGACCACGGAGCAATGGAAGAAGTTGGCCTGGACTGATGAATCACATTTTCTTTTGCATCACATGGATGGCTGGGTGTGTGTGCATCGCTTACCGGGGAACACATGGCACCAGGATGCACTATGGGAAGAAGGCAAGCCGGCGGAGGCAGTGTGATGCTTTGGGCAATGTTCTGCTGGGAAACCTTGGGTCCTGCCATCCATGTGGATGTTACTTTGACACGTACCACCTATATAAGCAATATATATATAAACAGTCAAGCCCGAATTTATTCATACCCCAGGCAAATTCTGACTTAAAGTTACTTTTATTTAACCAGCAAGTTTTTTCTTGATTTGAAATGACACAGGCATCTCCCAGAAGACGATGTACAAGAGGCATCATTGTGGAAAAAATGATTACAAATTTTTGTAATAACAAAAAGTGGCAAGTCCAAAATTATTTATACCCTTTGAAAACTATCACAGTCTATGGGAAAATCCAAAGATCTATACCATTCCAAATAGTCAAAGCTGTCCTAAAGTATCCTAATTACCCTGATTCACTGGGAACAGCTGTTTTAATCAACTCAACAGGTGAAAAACAGAAGCTCTCTGCTGTTGGTTTGTGGACAGTCATGGCTAAGACAAAGGAGCTCACTTAAGATCTGCGGCTGCGCACAAGTCAGGAAAGGGGCATAAGACCATATCTAAATGTTTTGAAGTTCCAGTGGCTACAGTGCAAAGTATTATAAAAAAATACAAGACTCTCCGCACTGTGAAAAATCTCAGAGGGCGTGGTTGGAAGCAAAAAGTGACACCTGTGCTGGCCAGGAGGATAATGAGAGAACTGCACTTATAAAAGAATCCAAGGATCACCACCAAGGCCATCCTGATGAATCTGGGCTCTGCTGGTGGCAACATCTCAAGGCAGACAGTCTAACAGACACTGCACACCGCTGGGTTCAAAGGACGCAGACCAAGGAGGCCACCACTCATTTTGGACATGCCACTTTGTGTTCAAATGTAAATAAAAGATTTTTTCCACAATGATGCCTCTTGTACATCATCGTATTATCTTCTGGGAGACGCCTGTGTCATTTCTAATCAAGAAAACTTGCTGGTTGAATAAAAGTAACTTTAAGTCAGAATTTGCCAGGGGTATAAATAATTTCGGGCTGTACACTCTAAAAAATGCTGGGTTAAAAACAACCCTGGGTTGAAAATGGACAAACCCTGTGGTTGGGTTAAATGTTTGCTTAAGCAACCCAAATGCTGGATTAAAATAACCCAATTTTGGGTTAAAACAACCCAATCACTGGGTGTAGCTAATGACTTTTTCAAAACCATCACTTGACTGTCATTTAAACACTTTACTTTTCATTAGAGGCTTGTAGCTTGTCAAGTTACATTTTTAAAGTAGTGTCCTGACATTGGTCCATGAGAAGGGGATGTGTGAAACATAAAAAAGCATAGTCCTTCGCTCTGAGATAAATCGGAGAGAGGTGTCACTGTCCACCATTATCTCAGATCCAACCAACTGATTGATGCAGCGTGTTTTCAGCCTTGTCATCAGCTGCTTTAATTGAAGTCCAGCATTATTTACAGCCCGACCGACCCGCACCCCCACTGACCATGGCAATCTGTGCAGTGTGTGAAAACCGGTTTGAACTGCGACACATGAATATTGCAAACAACTAGATGTTATACAATTTACAGTTTCCTTTGTTCTGATGGTGACATCAACAACAACTGGGTTGTATTTCATCATCATAAATAAAATATTTGCAGATCTAACGAACAGTTACTGGATAGATGTATGACAAAGTTAGTTTGTAAATAGAAGAGATAGCTATTCAATGAGAATTTTTTAGAATCTATACATCCAAATCACCAGGAGCGCCATAAATAACCAGGAGCTTCAAATAAGGGAAATGCACTACAAATGAGCTGCGTTGATAACATTTTAGCACTTGGGGATTTGATTTATTTTATAAATTATATTTATATTAGAATATAGATATTTCGAGCTCCAAACCTAAAGGAGATATGCACACATTTAACAGGACTCTATTGGTAGGCAGTCTATAGTATGCGGAAAAACAGTACGTTAAAAGAGTATGTCCGAACACATGCTGCATTCGAAATCGCATACTCTCTTGAGTAGGTTCTTATTTTGATTAAGTAATTTAAAAAGTGTAAACGCTAAAAAGGTGTGTCATAGTATGAATGTGTGTAGTATGATTGTAATCTGGATGTACTACATTCGCCATCTTGTCATTATCACATTATCGCATCAGTTGCGTCGCTTCACTGCCATTCACAAATCCTCTCCCGTGGCCTCATGGTGAGCATATGCTCACTTCAGAATCTCGCAGTAAGAAGTGATCCGAATACTTTTTGCCTACTCTTTTATAAGTAGTGTGAATTCATATATAGTACTTATTTTGTAACATACTGTTTTTCGCCTACTATAAAGTAGGGGAGTTTGCGATTTCGGATACAGCCATAATATATAAAAAAAAAAACAGTAGACTACTTCCGGCGAGATTCTGAGGTGCACATTCGATGAACACTTTACTATCCCGTGAGGTCACGGGAGAGGATTTATGAATGGCAGCAAAGTGACTGGTGCTGGTAGGTCACATGATAATGACAACATGGTGAATGTAGTACATCCTCCATATGACATTCATACTACCCATATTCATACTGTATAGCCTATAAAACATACCTTTTTAACGGTCACAAAGTAAAATTTAAATGTAGTGTCTCTAGTCAGACAGTATGCGATTTCAAATGCTTTGATCTTAGCATGTGGATGGCATTTTCCCAGAATGCTCCTGGTGGATTTTCCCTGCACAGTGTACTAAAAGTCACTTTAGATAAAAGCATCTGCCAAGTAACCACATTTTTTTAATATACCATCATTGAATTTTAGTAATCTGGTCAGTCTTGGTAAAAATATGGAAACTGTCCCCGGTGGCATGTTTGAGAGTTCTATTACGTTTTTGAAAGAGATTCTGTGTCATATCGACAATAACAGCTCTTTGCTGGGATTGCAGATTGCCCTTTTTAAGAATTGAATAAATTCAGAAAGAAGAAAAGTAAACACTGGAGGGCCACCACTGCAAGGCGTCTTTGCAAAGAGATTTTTTTATTACACTATTATTTTTCATTATTTTTGAGACTCTCCTGAAAGTCTCTAGAACGTTTCCAGAAAATCTTGAGACTTCATTGAATGGACACTCTAAAGCAGGGTTCCTCAAATCTTGCCCTGGTGGGCCAGTGCGCTGCAGAGTTTAGCCCCAGCCATGATCAAACTCACCTACTCGTGATTTTCTAGTGATGAGACATTGATTAGCATACTCAGGTGTGACTGATTAGGGTTAGAGCTAAACTCTGCTGGAAAGTGGATCTCGTTGGCCAGATTTGAGGATCCCTGCTCTATAAAGTGTAGCTGAGTAAATATAATTGTAAAATTTATAGTCACTTTTTTTGCATGGTACTTTTTACGTTGGAAAAAAAATTGCTTAAATGTTGACAATATAATGTCAAATGTATAAAAACCTACCTTTTTTGGGTGAAATGTGACCTAGAGATTCACCTATACATTTATTTGAAGCAGACAAAGACAGAGTAGCATATTTATTTATTTGCTTGAGTTTGAAGAATTTTATATTTATTAAACTCTACATTTGAGCCCATCACTGTTTTTGAGTTCAGGCCCAAAACTTAATTTTGCAGTATATCTTTGGAGATATGAGTGGAAGGATAAAGAGAGAGGAAGACTGACAGTGTGAACATTTATTGAGGATCCATTCTTCTCTCACTCCCTCTTAGTTAAACCCAGAGAAAAGCTTTGATTTCCCCTGAGAGGAGGGAAAGAAGAACACACACACACACACACACACACACACACACAAACCCTTCGGTCAAGTGTATGTCCTCCGTGCAAGATGTGGTCCACTGCCCTTTACAACAGTATTGACAGTGACTATAAGAAATGAATGATCATATAACAGGGTTGATGTAACACAAAATGTCTTTAAAAATATTGTATTACTTATATATATTTTCTGCTTGCACATGGGTGACTTTTATTTTAAAATATAATAAATAGTGACTTAAGGCCCATTCACATAAAGAACGATAACTATAAAGATAACTATATTAGCATCCACACCAGCGGACAGTATCATTCTGTCATAAACTTCAGTTTTGTCGTCTGCGCTTTAACCCTTAAACGTATACCTCAGGTTGTTAGTGACCCAGGACATCATTCACTACCCTCCTCCTCATTTTTAGACATCAACCTTTTTAGTATTCCATTCATTATAAACAATATAACAAAAAATAATAATACAATTATTATAAGTCTGCACAATAATTGAATCTTTGATGACTGAATAAGTGCAATTCACCCTTATTCCACCAGGTGGCAATGTCTGACACAATGATGAAGTGACGTTTCACTCATAGTTACCGCAGGCAGAAAACAAAAGAATACGCTCTACAAAATCCTGGGTAAAAAACAACCCAATGTTGGGTCAATATATGGAATAACCCAGCGATTGGGTTGTCTTAAGCAAACATTTAACCCAACCGCAGGGTTAAAACAACCCAACTGCTGGGTTAGTCCATATTTGACACAACATTGGGTTAAAACAACCCAGCATTTTTTAGAGAGAAGAATCATCAACAAAATGTGAAATTTACTGCAGGGCAAGAACTGAATGCAGTCAAATATTACTGTCACTGTTACTTGATGGAGGATCTGGTGAAGAAGCTGTCAGAGATCAAAATATTGATTTTGAAGATGTTGAAAATGATCGAGAATATGTTTGAGATGGTGAATATGAGTCACATTCTGAATGTACAGGGAAATGAGCTCTGACGAGAACAGTGATGATGGTTGTATAAAAAATCTGCTCAAACTGAACCCTTCAAAGCTCCAAAAGGTAACAAAATATGCTTTATTTTATTCTTCTGTAATTATTGCAAATATCATAAGAGTTTTATACAATCGCGACAGGTAGAGATCCATCCGTGTTAGATATAGATCTGGGTCACTAAAGACCCGGATATGTGATAATAATTGGTGAAACGCATTTAAGGGTTAAATGATCATGATCTTTAAAGCAGGGTGGATTCTGATTGGCTCTCAGTGTTTTTATTGTTAATCAGCATGAGGGAAAACAGTCTGAAAGTGATTCCTACGATAGGCTATCGTTTCTCTGTGCCGCTGTTCTTTTATATTCAAAATGATTTTTTAAAAACTGTATCTTATCGTTATAGTTATTGTCCTTGGTTTGAAGAGGCCTTTAGTCCATCTTTTTGTCAAACATGCTTACTCTTGCGTAGCCAGACCTTCAGACTGACTGCAGAACGTTTTCGTAGCTCTTATGGGTCAAGGACCACCCAAGAGAACATTTGAATAACATGTAACTCAACCAATCACAGTTAAGTTTTTTTCTGCGTCATGTTTGGGGGGGTGAAAATGTAAAGTCAGTATCCCTGCAATTCATAGTTTTCACGTGTCGTCACAAGTTTATAGGAATGCCCATCTGGAGGGCAAAAAAAGGCTTTCCTCCATTGCCCGCCAGTCATTTTTACCAGGTTTGTAGTCAGTATTAATGCAGTAAGACAGTGATTTTAAAATACCAAATTCAATATACACCTTATTGATGTTGCATACTTTATACAAGGAAAGCAGATGAACACAGAATATTAATGCAACACAAGGTTTCTCGTTAGGTGTTTTCCCCATCAAAACCCATTATAAAGAAAATGCGTTGCGTTCATATTCTTGGCTCATCTATACTCGCCAAAGTATGTGTCATCAAAAAAGGTTTACACTGAATTTGATCTTTTAATATCACTGTTATAGTACATTACAGCACTTTAATGGTGGGGCTAGCACTAATGCAGATTCACTGTAACACCAACAGTTGTTCTTACTAAGACTTTTTTAGTAAACTTTACTTAATGTCCAATAATTTATTGAACTTAAAAAAAAATTGTAATCTGAACTATCTGCATGCTATGCCTTTGTTACTTAGAAAACCCAAATTAACACTACTTGACTGGTTTGAGTACCATTTTGCCAAACCCAAAAAAAATAAGTGGGCGGGCAATTTTTAATAGACTATTCACTAATTTCCTCACCATAATTGTGATTAGTGTTCCCTTTGGTTGTGCACTTGGAACTTCATTCATATTATTGGAATTTTCTTCCTTTATTAATGCAGCATTGCAACATGAAATCACAGGTATCTGATTTCAAAGGAAGGGAAGTAATACATAAATAAATAAATGTTATATATTATGCAGGTCCTTCTCAACAAATTAGCATATTGTGATAGAAGTTCATTATTTTCCATAATGTAATGATAAAAATTAAACTGTCATATATTTTAGATTCATTGCACACCAACTGAAATATTTCATTTCTTTTATTGTTTTAATACTGATGATTTTGGCATACAGCTCATGAAAACCCAAAATCTCAAAAAATTAGCATATCATGAAAAGGTTTTCTAAACGAGCTATTAACCTAATCATCTGAATCAACTAATGAACTCTAAACACCTGCAAAAGATTCCTGAGGCTTTTAAAAACTCCCAGCCTGGTTCATTACTCAAAACCGCAATCATGGGTAAGACTACCGACCTGACTGCTGTCCAGAAGGCCATCATTGACACCCTCAAGCGAGAGGGTAAGACACAGAAAGACATTTCTGAACAAATAGGCTGTTCCCAGAGTGCTGTATCAAGGCACCTCAGTGGGAAGTCTGTGGGAAGGAAAAGTGTGGCGCTGCACAACGAGAAGAGTTGACCGGACCCTGAGGAAGATTGTGGAGAAGGACCGATTCCAGACCTTGGGGGACCTGCGGAAGCAGTGGACTGAGTCTGGAGTAGAAACATCCAGAGCCACCGTGCACAGGCGTGTGCAGGAAATGGGCTACAGGTTCCGCATTCCCCAGGTCAAGCCACTTTTGAACCAGAAACAGCGGCAGAAGCGCCTGACCTGGGCTACAGAGAAGCAGCACTGGACTGTCGCTCAAATTTTGCATGTCATTTGGAAATCAAGGTGCCAGAGTCTGGAGGAAGACTGGGGAGAAGGAAATGCCAAAATGCCTGAAGTCCAGTGTCAAGTACCCACAGTCAGTGATGGTCTGGGGTGCCATGTCAGCTGCTGGTGTTGGTCCACTGTGTTTTATCAAGGGCAGGGTCAATGCAGCTAGCTATCAGGAGATTTTGGAGCACTTAATGCTTCCATATGCTGAAAAGCTTTATGGAGATGAAGATTTCGTTTTTCAGCACGACCTGGCACCTGCTCGCAGTGCCAAAACCACTGGTAAATGGTTTACTGACCATGGTGTTACTGTGCTCAATTGGCCTGCCAGCTCTCCTGACCTGAACCTCATAGAGAATCTGTGGGATATTGTGAAGAGAAAGTTGAGAGACGCAAGACCCAACACTCTGGATGAGCTTAAGGCCGCTATCGAAGCATCCTGGGCCTCCATAACACCTCAGCAGTGCCACAGGCTGATTGCCTCCATGCCACGCCGCATTGAAGCAGTCATTTCTGCAAAAGGATTCCCCACCAAGTATTGAGTGCATAACTGAACATAATTATTTGAAGGTTGACTTTTTTTGTATTAAAAACACTTTTCTTTTATTGGTCGGTTCAAATATGCTAATTTTTAGATTTTAGGAATTTTGGGTTTTCATGAGCTGTATGCCAAAATCATCAGTATTAAAACAATAAAAGACCTGAAATATTTCAGATGGTGTGCAATGAATCTAAAATATATGAAAGTTTAATTTTTATCATTACATGATAAATAAAAATAATGAACTTTTATCACAATATGCACATTTTTTGAGAAGGACTTGTATATAATACATTTATATTTCATGTCAGACAATGATATTTTAAAAATGTCTTGCTAATATTTATGGATTAACCTTTTAATTGGGTTGATATAATCCCTCCATATTTGTGACATCCGCAATTGACCATGTGTGTGTCACACACAGAACATTCAGCATGCAAAACAGAACAATGGTAACAAGGATTTTTTTTTATTTATTTTTTCATTTATTTATTATTAATAAGACCTTTACAAGTTTATTTGCTGTCATTATTGGGGTTATACTGACAAAAGACAAATGGTAAAATAAAGCCAAAAATAGTAAAAAATTAAGCAAATAATTTATTCATGCCGCAATGCACTCTGGGAGTATGCTTCCTCAGACCACAGATAGAATTAACTTGACAAAACTTAAACGGTTTAAGTAAGATCAACTTAATATAATTAAGTAATGCTTACTTAATTGAATTAAGGCAACTAGTTTGCACAATTTAATTAAGTAAACTGAACTAATTCGTTTTTACGGTGTTCTTTAGCCTGGTGTTGGTTTCCCGCACCGTCTGCTGATTGATCAGCTCTATAACGGTTTTACAGCATAATTAATCTGTTTAAAATTAAGTGGTGCAACAACTCGATTTAAAATAAAACCCAGTTTAACAAATCCTAGTTTAGCATTAAGCTTTGCTTAATTTAATCCTTATCGGCCCAACTCATTTAGTGATTGAAATACTGCAGCAGGTACAACACCTATATGGATCATAAGTGCCCAAAACATGCATCTCGTTTTAAAACGGAAATTCGACAGGCTTGAGCTGCAGTTCAATGGAGTTATATCGTGGTTTTGCCCTCCAAGGCTCCCCGACAGTCACATGACTGAAAACTATGAATAAAAGACCAGCATGCGTCTATAAATTAAGTAATGCAAGAGCGTTGTTCAAGTTTATTTCAACAATGGAGCTGCGAACCTGATTTGTTGATCCTGTCAGAGTTGTAAACACGACAGTGGTTTTCTTACACTATGAGGGAGTTTGGCGTCACGGCATTTGTTTCCAGGAGGACTGTTAAAGAATGCAACACACTGACATCCTGTAGATTTCAACCAATCAGATGATGACTTTGAAACTCCTGAAGTGTTTCCAAATAAGTGTGCTCAGAGCCATAGAAAAACGGCCCATTTCAACGGCTCTGAGTGTGCCATATGCTTCAGAGGTTCAGCCAATGGTCCGTGGGTGTGATGTCTGAGGCTGAGGCTAGAACATGCTAGACCATAATAGGGTGAAAATATTAAATCCAAATTGCTGCAGATGTGTGATGTGAAATTGCATGGTCATTGGCTTACCTTGAATTTTTTTATAAATATCAATTTCAATGTTTTAAATTATATTCCAAATTTAAGGCTCAGCCTGCAAACACTGAAAATGCACACATGAATGAATTAATGGCAATAATAATACATTAATAATGTTTAGTTTTTTTCTCAGGAAAAAAAAATATGCGTGTAGAAAATGAACCTTACAATGACTATGAGTGGCACGGTTAAAGATCTGAACTGAAGGCCAAAAAGGTTTAAACAACGCAATCTTTAGCAAGGCACTTGGATAAAAGCATCTGCCAAATTTTAGTTTTGTCTTTATTCAAACTTTGAGGCGTTTTGAGTGTGCATTTTTAGACATGACCAGCAGATGGAGCTCATGTAAAATCTACAACAACAAAAAAAGTCAAGGAAAGTTTCTTCAAGAGGATACTATCTGTCTCCACGTCTAATATATATTCATTGCTACAAACTAGCATGTTTTCCTATATAATTAACCATACACTTATTCTCATATCAAGAGGGAAATATATTGGATATGGAAAATAAATTAGCAAAATAACTTGAAATTGGCTTCATGCAATTTATTACAAAACAGTACAAAAGTACACTGTAAAACTTTTGTTCGGTAGCCTAAAAATATACTTCATGTTTTAACAAACGTCATGTCCAAAAAAAAAAAGAAAGAAAGAAATTATGTAAATCACACATACATCGCACATATAGGCTAACATTAAGGGTCTGATAAGACAAAAAAAACTTCCTTAGTAACAACTGCACTTTTTAAAATAAGTTAAATAAGCTCATTACAAAACCATTTAAATATAGTTTAAATACTGTTTGGAGTAATGATACATTCATTGTCTCAAGTGATAGTGAATTCTGTTGATAACATCTGCGTCCGGCAGTTACTGGCAGACGTCCTGGTGTTGCTTTCAGGTCTTCTGTGATTTCCCATTAGCTGCATGAGGCCAGCACTTCAATCCCAGGAATCTGATTCGGCAGTGCTGGGTCATGTGACAGGATAGGATTCCAGAGTTTCCAAATCTCCCGTTCTGTTCTCCCTTGCTCTTCCGCACTTTCATTTATGCCTTTTGGTTTTGTGACATTGGGCAATCGGACATCTTAAATGTGGTGGCGTTATTGGTGTTCTTGCTGTTGCAAATATAACAAAAAAATGTGCACACATTAATCTCATGCATAATATATGACATGTTCTATATGTGAACATTAGCCAGAGAATTGATCAAGCAGAGAGCATTAAGCAAATTAACTTTTTGATGATTAACCTGAAATCGAGTTATTCTTAAGAATACTGTCTATATCCTAACACGTTACAAGAAAGTTTCATTAGTTAAACTGAGAATGAACAATACTTTATTAATAAGCATTTATTAATTTTAGTTAATGCTACTTTCAACATTTACTAATACATTACTCAAATCAAATGTTTTTGTTAACATTATAGTTAATGTGCTGTGAACTAATTTGAACAAACAATGGAGATTAATAGCAAGTGTATTCAGTTAGTTCATGTTAGTTAATACAGTAACTAATAGGTGTATAACAGGTGTATATGGTCCATTTGATTTGAGGCTAATATTGTCTGCATGGTGTTATTTAATCATTACCTATAAAAAAACAAATTGACAAAATCAAAATGATCCATACCTCTTCCAGCAAGCCTGCAGGTTCTGGCCCTGTATGGTGTGAGGATTCAAGCAGCGCTTGTTGTCTTCACTTGTATTATTTGCAGATTTTAGTGTCAGTCTGCAAACATTGAAAAGGCATCAAATGAATGCGATTCAGTCTGACTTCTATGATATTGTGTCAGAAAAGTTACGATTTACATCCCTATATACTTAGCAACTTTGTGAAATGCAAGGTACTTTATGGCATCTAATCTGATTGGACCTTTTTGCCAATAAAATATATACAAATCTAAAATTAAAATAAAAAATTAAGAACAAGATTTACTTGATAAGCAACACAGTGCATAAGATTGTATGACTTGTTTTCAGATAATGTATCTTTAATTCAAGTGTATTTTGTCCTATTGCATTGGCAAAGTTTTGCACTTGTTTTAAGGATTAGCTTGTTAAAAACACTCTTAATATCTCAATTATGCAAAAATCCATTGCATCTTCCTGTACACTGCATACAATATGTTTAATAAAATTATATCACAGTTGTTATATCATGCATAATAAGTTATCATATGCAGATTAACAGATTGACACTTACATGATTTCTACTTCATTGCATTTTGGATTTTTTGATAAAATGGTGAACTCTTCAATAGTTTCCTTTCGGACAGCTTTCTTCAGTTTAACCACACAATGACACCTGACAGGTATTTCAGCCAGAACTGTTAGGGAATAATATTGAAAGGTTAATTAATCTGATAGAGAACTGCGATTCTGCACACACACACACACACACACACAAAAAAATTCTGGCCAATGTTTAAAAAAAATGCAATAACTAACTATAACATGTACATTAAACCATCATTAATGTCTTACCTCCACTCAGTTGAACACAAATTACTGCAAGCATCAGCAGCACAAGGACTTTAGGTAAAAATGCCATAGCTGGTTTGCTAGTGAAATAAACAGATAGGAAATGCAAAGAGATCTGTTCCAATGGTTTGATGAGCTTCCAATGGTTAGCAAGTTCTACTGGAGCTGTAGTGAAAGTGTAAGGAGCGAAGTCTCTCCGCTGGGTTTTATAGGCCGCGAGAGGGAATCCCACTCCCCCACACCATTTCCCAGCAGTCATGTTGTTTCCTACACTGGAAATTCCAAATCTCTGCCTGTTAGAACAGAGAGGGAGTGAGTAAGTGCAAGTGAAGGGGGTCAGTGAAAGCACAACTCCAAAGAAACGCAGGATAGAAAATAAAAGTGACTTTTTGAATTGCAAAGATTAGACAATATTATTGATGATATATTTACAGAATGTCTCTCTCTGTATATATATATCCCTGCGATGGACTGGCCATCTGTCCAGAGTGCTTTCCCCTGTCTGTGGACTAAAGAAACTTGGATAGGCTCCAGCCCTCTGGATCAAATAATTAATATATATATATATATATTAAACACTTATTATACACTTATATACACTAAACCTAAAGGATTATTAGGAACACCATACTAATACTGTGTTTGACCCCCTTTCACCTTCAGAACTGCCTTAATTTAATGCGTGGCATTGATTTAACAAGGTGCTGAAAGCATTCTTTAGAAATGTTGGCCCATATTGATAGGATAGCATCTTGCAGTTGGTGGAGATATGCAGGATGCACATCCTGGGCACGAAGCTCCCATTCCACCACATCCCAAAGATGCTCTATTGGGTTGAGATCTGGTGACTGTGGTGGCCATTTTAGTACAGTGAACTCACTGTCATGTTCAATAAACTAATTTGAAATGATTCGAGCTTTGTGACATGGTGCATTATCCTGCTGGAAGTAGCCATCAGAGGATGGGTACATGGTGGTCATCAAGGGTCAGAAACAATGCTCAGGTAGGCCGTGGCATTTAAACGATGCCCAATTGGCACTAAGGGGCCTAAAGTGTGCCAAGAAAACATCCCCCACACCATTACACCACCACCAGCCTGCACAGTGGTAACAAGGCATGATGGATCCATGTTCTCATTCTGTTTATGGCAAATTCTGACTCAACAGAAATCGAGACTCATCAGACCAGGCAACATTTTTCCAGTCTTCAACTGTCCAATTTTGGTGAGCTTGTGCAAATTGTAGCCTCTTTATCCTATTTGTAGTGGAGATGAGTGGTACCCGGTGGGGTCTTCTGCTGTTCTAGCCCATCCGCCTCAAGTTTGTGCGTGTTGTGGCTTCACAAATGCTTTGCTGCATACCTCGGTTGTAATGAGTGGTTATTTCAGTCAAAGTTGCTCTTCTATCAGCTTCAATCAGTCGGCCCATTCTCCTCTGACCTCTAGCATCAACAAGGCATTTTCACCCGCAGGACTGCCGCATACTGGATGTTTTTCCCTTTTCACACCATTCTTTGTAAACCCTAGAAATGGTTGTGCATGAAAATCCTGGTAACTGAGCAGATTGTGAAATACTCAGACTCCCCCAGCTCCACCTGCCTAGATTTGCTTTGGAATTTATGTACCAGAAATACATCTGAAAAAAACGGGTTCATCTTATATTCAGGGTCTAGACTTTTACATGTCAATAATACACCCGCAACAATAGGTGGCGCCAAATACACGTAAAAACAGTTTTTCAAGAAAAACTGTGTGTCAAAGTGTAATGTTAGAAGCGTACCTTGCTGATGGGACCGAACTTCCCCCGTATGTGATTTTAAAATGTAAGACAGTATTTCACTTCTACTATTAATGAAATATTGGTAAGCTACATTTTTTGTGGAATACCAAAAAGTATTTAGGCCTATTTCTAAATGTGATCATTTGACCAGTATTTAACATACTTTCAATACAAAAATTTAAATATTAAATTTATTAAATGCATATTAAAATATGCAGTATGCAGTCTTATAATCAGGGTTGTCTTATATTCAGAACAATACGGTAGGTCTGTTTATGCAGAGGCAGCATATCTTACATGCTTACAGTAGCGTGTCTCTGTATCTATTAGCAGTAGCAAGTCCATACTTGCTCTGCAACAGCAGATCTAGTCTGCCAAGACCAAACAAGCCATATTCAATAACAAACTAAAACTATTCAGAGCTATGTCATGATATATAGAGCTCTAAAAATTTATACAAATTTATTTATTAGATCATGCATCAACATAAATTCAGTCTAACATTTTAACCTAGAGTATTTTATAGAGTTTAAAAAGTATTATTCTCTCTGGAAAACTGGTATGTTTTGATCTCAATTACAAAAAAACACTGATTCAACAGCCAAGCTGATAAAACTGCAAAACAGCATAATGACGCATATCAGTGCCAGAGCATGCGAACACTTCTGCTGTCTGTCTGACATGTTGAGGCTGATACCTCATAATCATGATGTCTGACGGAAACACCCGTATGCCTTTGGGATTTTCAGGAGATTTGGTTTCTTTTCCCCAACAAAATCTACAAAGCATACAGGGATATATTTTGTTTCGAAATCAGAATCGTTTTTGTAATAATATTTTTTTTACTCATCATTATCTTATTTATCATTGGCTTTAGACTTTAGACCTTATTACTTTAAATAGAACCTTAAATAATTCTCAAAGGCGCTTCATATATTGAACATTTTTGGGGTTTCCATCATGGGATCATTTTATGGACTTATGGACTTAAAGCTTAA
The DNA here is from genome assembly GCA_023029165.1 of Gobiocypris rarus. NCBI lineage: Eukaryota > Metazoa > Chordata > Actinopteri > Cypriniformes > Gobionidae > Gobiocypris > Gobiocypris rarus. The sequence continues at coordinate 41,822,407 of CM040914.1, forward strand.
AGTTTAAAGCTGCGTTTCCACTGCAGGAACTTTCCCCAGGAACTAGGTACTTTAGAGAGGTACTCAGTGTGTTTTGACCGCAGGGATCAGTGTCTAAATGAAGTTCCGGGTAAAACATTTCCCCTCAGAAAGTCCCTGCTCGCGAGGTAGTATATTTTCAAAGTTCAGGAACTTTCAGGGTGGGACTTGGGGTAATTGGTTGAGTTCACGCAGCATTTTGATTGGCTGACTCCACGCAGCGTTTTAATTACAAGCAGCATTTTTAAAAGTTTGCTATTCGAATCAACAATGGAGTTTTAAAAAAACGAGTGATGGACCGACGTCAAGGTTCAGGCTTTATTAAGCTTATATGCGGAGGACGAAATCCAGTCCTTGGACTAATTTGCCTAATCTTCACTGTATTTTAGACTGCAATGGAAACGCAGACAGCAACAGGTCTGGGGAAAACGCATTACTTTAAAATTTACAACAAAATATCTGAGTTACTTTTTTAAAACAAGTAACACAAGATGTGATCCAGAATGGCAGCAGCTGAAAGCTTTGTTTAAGCTGCGTCCACTATTGTACAGGCGTGAGTTTGCATTTCCTTCTGCCTGAGACCTGTTCATTTCACTTGAGTTGTGACAGAACCAAATCTAGCCCAGGTGAGAAAAAAATGACACCAAAGTAATGTAACACATTATTTTTCTTAAAAAGTAATCCAATTAGTTACTTTTTGGGGTTTAAAGCCATATTGCAACACATTACTTTTAAAAGTAACTTTACCCAACAGGTTTTAATGAGTTCATTGTCCTTTAATACATTTTTCATTTTTTAATTAAAAATTATTGTTTAATTCATAAAATGCAATAAAAATTATTAAATTAAGTTAAATTAAATGATTGCATAATCCTTTCAAGTGTAATGCAGTAATTTAAGACATTTGTTTTTATATAAAACCTTTTTGGCTTAAAGCAGTGTTTCTCAACCAGTGGGTCGTGGATCATTCTATAGGGGGTCGCGAGACTTTCTCTGTGTTCTCATATTTTCGAATTTCGTACATTGAATCATTATTGCCGTAACTTTCTAACGCTGTTTCTAAACTGTCCTATCACATGTATCACTGCCGCGAACGACTCTTATTGGACAAGGTCCTACTCTCTTTACATGGGTGGTTTACCCCGTTGCTTAGCGAAGGGTCAATTCTAAAGAACCCTTTAAGCCTTAAAGGGTTCTTTAGAATTGACCCTTTGCTAAGCCCCGCCCTCCTTAGTTACTGTTGGTCAAGCTTTCGCACCTGGCCCGTCTATTACAATATGGATGCGCCGGTGTCAGACATTCCCAAGGAGATAATTAGTTATTTTTAGCGAACAGGTGAAATATCTGAGAGAGCAAGACAAAAGGGACTGCAGTATGCATATGAGAGATATATATCCATGGCATAATATGCAACCGATTAGAGAATCATTTCATCAAAATTGAAGCTAAAGCCTATAGGTCCCAGCGCAAGCAGCAGCCGCCTCATACGCTGACCATTCAAATGGGAAACACACAAACTGAGGAACAGTTGTTCATGCACAACAGGGTAAACAATCTAATAATTATAAATTAAACAGCTTATCCATAAGACTTGTGGAATAAACACAATACATTAGCCTGACCACTTTGCAATGATAACATTCTCCGCTTATATTTTATATATAGATTCTCCCACACTGCTTGATCCACAGCAGTCTGATAAGGTATTTTGCACTGTGAAATCGTTTTCCCCAATAAGAATCCTCAGTTAAGTTATATTGAATTATTTCACGTAAGTTAGTCACAAACGCAGCAGAATCATGTGGCAGCATGGATCGATAGATGTATAACGTTAGCTATAATTTTGCGCTACGGAAGGAAAATCTGACAAGGTAGAACAAATCGACATAACAGCGCCATTTCTCCATTTGGGTTTTAGGTTTGGGAAAGGGAAGAAATTCCACCATTGTGTCAAAATGTATAGGATGCCAGGTATCAGATTTGCACAATCCATTGCACAATGCTTCGGTATGTTCCACTCGCTCGAAAGCTTGAGAGACCTTCCGTGCCTAGTTACGGTTGCTAAGCCATGATTGGCCTGTGGCAGTTTTAGGGCGTGGCTTAGCGAAGGGTCAATTAAGAACCCTAGGGTTCTATATAGAACCCCAAAGTTTTGGACACTACTGGCTGCGCCTAAATGGACAAAAACACTGAGACGTTTTTCAAAACATCTTCTTTTATTTTCCACAGAAAATTTAAAATCAAACACGATTGGAATGACATGAGAGTGAGAATGACATGGTGTTCATTTTTAGGTGAAATATCCCTTTAAGGCCATTTTACCCTTAAGTTAAGCAACATTTTGCACAAATCACCAATCATAAACTGCCCTGGTGCCAACCTCATTGAATAATAACGTGTTTATCTTCTGCATTTAAGGGAAGTGGTAAAGATTGTGGAATGTCCATCAGTAATGGCTCATGCAGATTTAAACCATGCTATGAGAAAGCGTGATGAGTAAGTTGTTATGACCTATTTTTCATGGATGAGGCAAGAGACAGGAATGCAGAGAGAGAGAAGGCACATGTCCTAAATAACTGTAATTTGTCCCTTACATTGTATTCCACTTTTCACTTGTTATTTTTCACTTGCTGCAAATCATCAAATTAGAATGATTTATGGAGGATCATATGACACTGAAGACTGTAGTAATGCAAGCAAAATTCAGCTTTGACATCATGCATTATATTTTAAAGTATATTAACATTCAGACCAGAAAGTTTGAAGACGTTTTTTTAAAAGCTTTGGTTTTCATGTTAGCATGATTTAAGATCTTGCTAGCATGATTTAGTATGTTGCTAGCACGATTAGCATGTTGATAGCACTATTAGCATGTTGCTAGCAGGATTTAAGATTTTGCTAGAATGATTTAGTATTTTGATAGAATGATTTAGCACATTGTTAGCATGAATTGGCATTGTTTTGAACATTGTTATTGCACATTACATAGAGCACCTTTAATAAAGAAATGACTCATGAATTGCTTAGCTGGGTCTTCAGGCTATGCTGTCTGTTAGTTCACCTCACCTCCGAATCCCAGTCGTTCTTTCATTTGTCACTTCACATTTAATCATGTCTGTTCCCAGGAAAGATTAGTAGGACAACGCTATACCTCTCCTGTCTTTGGGTTCGAGCCGTTAGTTTCGTCATCAGTGTCTGATCCGGGCCGTGACAGCCCTATAAGCAATGCGCGCAGACCCGAAAACAGAATTGATTAGTTCACCTCTCGAGTCTTCGGGATCGAGTCATTGGTTCTCACAGCCCCATCAGCTGAATGCAGAAGATCCTGTACAGAAACGATGGCCTGTAGCGCATGCATGGTCAACACAAAATGAACAAACCGCTCTCTGAGTCATATTTAAGATTAGTTCAAAAATAATGAATCATTCATATGAACGACCTATCACTAAAGTCAACAGAACTCAACTGCACACACACTAGAAGAAGATAAACGAGTGTAAACGAATTTGCCGGTGTTGTAAAAGGAATTTAAGGATATACAGAGTATTTACTTACACAATCATCATTTTTGAGAGAAGTAGTAAAGGTGAATGCATATACGAACTAGTTCTCCGTCGAGGATTAGAAAGAATTCAACCTAAGTGCTCTTTGGTGACGTGGATGATTACGTTGCGGACCAATTTGAGAGCAAGTCCAGACCGAATTTCGCAACCTCAAATGTTGTGGGCGGGGCTAACCTCGGCTGGCATCTAGGCTAGCAAGTTGAGCCTTGGATAAAACCAGAGGTGGAAAGTAACGAATTACATTTACTCGCGTTACTGTAATTGAGTAGTTTTTCTGTGTACTTCTACTTTTTTAAGTAGTTTTAAAAAGCTGTAATTTTACTTTTACTTAAGTACATTTTGATTGAAGTATTGTACTTCGCTACATTTTAAACCACATCCGTTACTGAGTAAAAATAAATCATTAATGCAAAGGAGGAAAACGCGATCCGAAACGACTATATTGAATAGAGGCGCGACACGGAAGAGAACAAGCGCAAATATCAAGTGGAGACGAACAAGACAGACGCCAGTGACGCAGACCCAGCTGAAAGCAAACGCCGTGAGCCCCTGGCCAGTATGGAAATACTTTGGATATTGAAAAAAATAACGTGGTGTTGTCTTGGAGGATATCAAATGTGCACAAAATGTGGATGCAAATGAAGAAACACATAGAACATGTGGGCACACATCCTCTGTGCAGATAAAGGTATGTTTATAACTTAAGGCCGAATGATTTCTGTGACGCAGAGGGAATCCCGGTATCCAATCATGAACATTACCTTTACATTATAACGTAGGATTCACGTAATATGCACAAACTGATGGATGAACGAATAACTCGAAAGAATAAATCAAATCGCAACATGGTCTGTAAATATTAAAGCACAAAACATTGCTATATGAATATATGATCTGCTTGTTCTGTCTCTGTGAATGAGCTGCTCCGTCTACTACATACAGGACTCTATTATTCTTAAACATTTTAATGAATTAATGACAAAATTAAGTTGTTAATCTAATTCATAATCATTTATTGAATTTAGTTTATTAGACATGTTTTATTGAATTTTTGAACAAAACAAACAAATGGTTTTAAGTTTGTTATAAAGCATGTGATCAACCAAAAAAAAAAAGACCAATCCTCTTTATTCATTTAACATCATTTTAACTAACCATAATTTAATAATAGGTTTAATACCGTGATGTTTTCTGAGATAGTTGTCATATCGTGAAAATCTCATTCTATCACAACCCTACAGGGGAGAGTCTCGCACCCCCACTGTTAAAAAAAGTAACTAAGTAACTTTTACTCTGAGTACATTTTAAATGAGCTACTTTTTACTTTTACTTGAGTAAATTTTTAGACCAGTAATTTTACTTGTACTTTTTTTTTTCATTGAAGTAACAGTACTTTTACTTGAGTAGAATATTTTGTTACTCTGGATAAAACAACTCTACAGGTCCTTCTAAAAAAATTAGCATATTGTGATAAAAGTTCATTATTTTCCATAATGTAATGATAAAAATAAAAATTTCATATATTTTAGATTCATTGCACACCAACTGAAATATTTCAGGTCTTTTATTGTTTTAATACTGATGATTTTGGCATACAGCTCATGAAAACCCAAAATTATACAGCTCATGAAAATCTCAAAAAATTAGCATATTATGAAAAGATTCTCTAAACGAGCTATTAACCTAATCATCTGAATCAACTAATTAACTCTAAACACCTGCAAAAGATTCCTGAGGCTTTTAAAAACTCCCAGCCTGGTTCATTACTCAAAACCGCAATCATGGGTAAGACTGCCGACCTGACTGCTGTCCAGAAGGCCATCATTGACACCCTCAAGCGAGAGGGTAAGACACAGAAAGACATTTCTGAACCAATAGGCTGTTCCCAGAGTGCTGTATCAAGGCACCTCAGTGCACAGGTGTGTGCAGGAAATGGGCTACAGGTGCCGCATTCCCCAGGTCAAGCCACTTTTGAACCAGAAACAGCGGCAGAAGCGCCTGACCTGGGCTACAGAGAAGCAGCACTGGACTGTCGCTCAAATTTTGCATGTCATTCGGAAATCAAGGTGCCAGAGTCTGGAGGAAGACTGGGGAGAAGGAAATGCCAAAATGCCTGAAGTCCAGTGTCATGTACCCACAGTCAGTGATGGTCTGGGGTGCCATGTCAGCTGCTGGTGTTGGTCCACTGTGTTTTATCAAGGGCAGGGTCAATGCAGCTAGCTATCAGGAGATTTTGGAGCACTTCATGCTTCCATCTGCTGAAAAGCTTTATGGAGATGAAGATTTCGTTTTTCAGCACGACCTGGCACCTGCTCACAGTGCCAAAACCACTGGTAAATGGTTTACTGACCATGGTATTACTGTGCTCAATTGGCCTGCCAACTCTCCTGACCTGAACCCCATAGAGAATCTGTGGGATATTGTGAAGAGAAAGTTGAGAGACGCAAGACCCAACACTCTGGATGAGCTTAAGGCCGCTATCGAAGCATCCTGGGCCTCCATAACACCTCAGCAGTGCCACAGGCTGATTGCCTCCATGCCACGCCGCATTGAAGCAGTCATTTCTGCAAAAGGATTCCCCACCAAGTATTGAGTGCATAACTGAACATAATTATTTGAAGGTTTATTTTTTTTTATTATTAAAAACACTTTTCTTTTATTGGTCAGATGAAATATGCAATTTTTTTAGATAGGAATTTTGGGTTCAATCATCATTATTAAAACAATAAAAGACCTGAAATATTTCAGTTGGTGTGCAATGAATCTAAAATATATGAAATTTTTATTTTTATCATTACATTATGGAAAATAATGAACTTTTATCACAATATGCTAATTTTTGGAGAAGGACCTATATCGGGAATCATATTGCTTACATCAACAACATATGGGCGCATTTTTATATTGTGATATAACGATATATCGTTACACCCCTAAATTCCTGAATGAAAGTGGAATGAATCTAAAATATGAATCTCATCCCACCATGCATCATCTCATTAATACATCTACATGTCCATGAAATGCACTGTGCAAGAATGTCCTATTGGATGTATAGTGTGACATAGTGGTTAAAAGACCTGAATTGGTACAAGAAAGGTGGTAAGTTGATAGGTGGTTTTATTTATCTTAAGATTAGTGCCTGTTTAATGACGCCTTGTTTATTAGGGGAAAAACTGCATAACTCACTTCACTGGATAGAGGCTTGTTGCAGACACATCAGTTCGTATAAATCGTTTTGCAGAGTCACTCTGAAAAAAGCAGTAAGCATTAATGAGATCAAGATTTCCAGAACATAGATGGAGAAGGAGAATGCCATTGCCACATCAAAATCAGGAACTGGGAAGGACACCATTCATAAGCAAATCTTGCGAAGTCATGATCAACTCATTCACCCAGTATGCAGTCTGGTTAGCATTGTGTGGCCCAGAAATCCCCTTACCATTGAAGCAGAGAATTCAGAAAAGCAAAAGAGAGACATACCGTAGATCGGCTGACAATATTAAAACTATGCAAAAATAAGAAGAGATTAACTAAATCTTTCTTTTATCTCTCTTTCTCTCTTTTTTCCTTTTTGGAGGACATCTATTCAGAAAGCACCTTATTGGGAAATAACTTGTCTAACTGCTCTGTCTAACCATTGAACTGATGATAGCAATTTTATGTTTACATTATCAGTAACTTCATGCACACACTCAGCTTTTCACAGTGTGTGTTGCAGGGATTCAGTCCAGAAGGGTTGTGCAAGGTTTTTTTTTAATCCTCCTGGCAGCAACATGGCATTCTTTTTGGGTTAAATAAACCATGGCCTGTGTCTGAGAACTGCAGTGGTTTAGGGGAAATCGAAACCTAACTAGTGTGCGTTTAGTAAAGCCTGCTGACTGCGATTGCTTTCTTCTGTTGCTCTTTTCAGTGCATTTACTGCATAGTAATTTAGTGCATTTTCATTATTTGTATTATTTTTCATTCATTTATATAGTCTAAAGTTAATTTAACTGCACATTTACAGTCGTGCTTCAATAGCTGGTCATGTTGTCACAATGGAAACCAGCTATTGAATAGTCAAATTTGAACAGTACATGTCTTACATATCTTTCAAAATGTTATTTATTCTTGTGGTGTCAAAGCTGAATTTTCAGCATTATTACTCCAGTCACATGATCCTTCAGATATCATTCTGATATGATGATTTGATGCTCAAGAAACTTATTTTTGTGGTCAGCTCAGAATTCTTTGATGAATAGAAAGCTTAAAAGAACAGCATAATTTTAAAATATAGACTTTTATAACATTAATTTCAGTACATATCTATTTAATGCAATTCTTGCTGAATAAAAGTATTAATTTCTTCAAATCTTATACTAATCCCAAACTTTTAACAGTATATAACAGTGTATATATATATATTATATATACAGTGTCGCCCCACCGTGTTGCGCTTGTGCAAACAACCAGTCCAGAGGGTCGTGATTTGAAATCGCCGGGCCCTTTGAGTCTGTCAAGGTTAGTGATATGTTGTCAGGTCCATTGAGAGCCCAGGGCTTGTGTGCCAGGACAGAACTGGCACTGGCCAATGACATGCTGGGGTATTTAGCCATGCGTAGCGGGGACAGACGGGAGCCCTGGAGGGGCCCGCTGAGAGGGTAGGTCGGTTGGGACAGCTCTCGTATGGAGTCTATGTAGTCATCCAGACTGTGCTGAAGCTCGCTCTCCTGGAGCTCAATAATCGTAGGGAGGAGATCAACAGAGGTCAGCCGCCTCCTGGGCTTCATGCTGGACCTAAGAGAGCGGGTTTAATAAACACTGGATTCAAGCCTGATTTATTATCATTTCATTCAAATAAAAATTAAACCATGAGAATGTGTTAATAACAATCCTCTAACATTATAGCAGGCCTTTTTATTTTCCTGAGCTTGATCAGCTGTGAATCACAGAGTATCCATCTCAGTCCTGTTATCAGCTGTTATTGTGTTAGTTTGATTTTGCCATATTATTTCTCTTTAATCAACTTCTGACATTAGGGGAGACCAGAAGTGACTGTAACAGACTGAATCCCTTTAATCCCAAACAAGCCGGAGTGCTAATGACATTTAATGCACATGCTCACTAGTTCTGTCTTTGTGCAAGAAGACAAATCATGACTGTTTTAGGTATAAACGTGACTTTTTTTTATGCTGTTTAAAGTTAAAATTCCATGAAATATTAATTATTTTTATCTCTAGGTTAAAAAGGTTATGAATGACAGATTTGTTGTGGAATAAAAATTGTGTGGCACTTGAATCTTTAACACTGGTAATGAAATATTTCATAATGTCTAGTTTAAGACTGTTTAACTAACTGAATAGTGTGTGTGTGTGTGTGTGTGTGTGTGTGTGTGTGTGTGTGTGTGTGTGTGTGTGTGTGTGTGTGTGTGTGTGTGTGTGTGTGTGTGTGTGTGTGTGTGTGTGTGTGTGTGTGTGGACTGGTAATCCCTACGGTATGGGGACAAAATGTCCCCACAAAGATGGCAATATCCAAATTTTTGTCCTTGTGGGGACATTTTTTGGTCCCCATGAGGAAAACATCTTATAAATCACACTAAGTGATGTTTTTTGAAAAGTAAAAATGCAGCATGTCTCCTGTGATGGGTAGGTTTAGGGGCAGGGGCAGTGTAGGGGATAGAAAATACGGTTTGTACAGTATAAAATGCATTACGCCTATGGAATGTCCCCATAAAACATGGAAACACAACATGTGTGTGTGTGTGTGTGTGTGTGTGTGTGTGTGTGTGTGTGTGTGTGACTGGTAATCCCTACGGTATGGGGACAAAATGTCCCCACAAAGATGGCAATATCCAAAATCCTTGTCCTTGTGGGGACATTTTTGTCCCCATGAGGAAAACATCTTATAATTCCCACTAAGTGATGTTTTTGAAAATGTAAAAATGCAGCATGTCTCCTGTGATGGGTAGGTTTAGGGGCAGGGGCAGTGTAGGGGATAGAAAATACGGTTTGTACAGTATAAAATGCATTACGCCTATGGAATGTCCCCATAAAACATGGAAACACAACATGTGTGTGTGTGTGTGTGTGTGTGTGTGTGTGTGTGTGTGTGTGTGTGTGTGTGTGTGTGCGTTAGCGCAGGCAGCAAGGCGTGATGCATGCAAGCGTGGTGTATGTATGAAAGGCGTGATGTGGGCGTGAAAGTGTGTGTGTGTGTGTGTGTGTGTGTGTGTGTGGACTGGTAATCCCTACGGTATGGGGACAAAATGTCCCCACAAAGATGGCAATATCCAAAATCCTTGTCCTTGTGGGGACATTTTTGTCCCCATGAGGAAAACATCTTATAATTCCCACTAAGTGATGTTTTTGAAAATGTAAAATGCAGCATGTCTCCTGTGATGGGTAGGTTTAGGGGCAGGGGCAGTGTAGGGGATAGAAAATACGGTTTGTACAGTATAAAATGCATTACGCCTATGGAATGTCCCCATAAAACATGGAAACACAACATGTGTGTGTGTGTGTGTGTGTGTGTGTGTGTGTGTGTGTGTGTGTGTGTGTGTGTGTGTGTATGTGTGCGTGTATGCGCATGCATGCGTATATGTGCGTATGTGCGTGCGTGCGTGCGTGTGTGTGTATAACCAGTAAATCCTATGTTATAAAGAAAAAATGTCACCATAAAGATGACTGAAATACTTGTCATTGTGGGGACATATTTTGATCCCCATGAGAAAAACAGCTTACAAATCACACTAAATTATGTTTTTTGAAAATGTAAAAATACAGAAAGTTTTCTGTGATAGGTACGGTTAGAGCCATGTGAAAATGTTAGGACACCCTATTGAATTCCATGGTTTTCTGTATCAGGACTTAATAAAAAATCATCTAGTGCTTGGCCGGTCTTAAAATGTGGAAAATACAACCTGTGATGAACAACAACACATGACATATCACACTGTGTCATTATTTATTTAGCAGAAATAAAGTCAAGATAGAAAACCGACACAGTTAAAACACCCTATCATTCAATTGCCTGTAGATCCACTTTTAGCAGCAATAACTTAAAGTAATGATTTTCTGACTCTCACATCATTCTGGAGGAATTTTGGTTCAGTCTTTACAACACTGCTTCAGTTTGTTGAGGTTTGTGGGTGCTTGGTAATGCACAGCTTTTGCATCAGTGTTTCAGTCAGGATGAGGTCTGGACTTCGACTGGGGCAGTGCAACAACACCTTAATTATTTTCTATTTCAGCCATTCTGTTGTAGATTTGCTAGTGATCATTGTCCGGTTGCATCACCCAATTTTGGCCAAGCTTCAGCTGTCAGACAGATGGTCTTACATCTGACTCTAGAATACTTTGGTATACAGATGACTGTAAGGTGCCCAGCTCCTGTGGCTACAAAACAAGCCCAAAATCATCACTGTGCATTATGGCCAAACATCTCCACTTTGGTCTTGTCTGTCCAAAGGACATTGTTCTAGAAGTCTTGTGGCAGAATGATAGACTTCAGATTTTTTGGAAATAGCCTCGTGACCATTCGCAGATTGATGGCGGCAACAGTTGCTTCTCTAAAATCATTGCTGACGTCTTTCCTCCTTGGCATTGTGTTAACACACACCTGAAAGCTCCAGACCAGCAGACCGCCAGAACTTCAGCTTTTATAGAGATGATTACATTTGCTGGTAATTAGTTAATCAAAGGCATTTGTAGCAGTGCCTGACCGTTACTTACACTCTTAACAGTTTGTCCATCTTGACTTTATTTTTGCTAAATAAATAATGACACAGTGTGATATGTCATGTGTTGTTGAGGTTTCATTTTCCAAATTAAGACCTGCCAAGGACGAGATGATTTTTCTATAGATGATTTTTTACAGAAAACCATGAAATTCAATAGGGTGTCCTAACATTTTCACATGACTGTATATACATACATACACATATTGATATATACACATACACACACACACACACACACACACACACACACACACACAGACACACACATATACATACATACATTATATAGTGTATATAGTATAAAAAAATAAGAGAAATCAATGTTAAGGTGTCTCTTAATGTATCCAGAGCTGTATATATATAAGAAAAAAAAGCATCATAAATCTATGATACATCATATAATCATAAAAATAATATATTTGACTAGAGGTCAAGTTGTCTATAGTGAATTATCCTTTGCTGTAAAGGCTCACCTGTATAAATGTATGTCTTGAGTGTTTCTTTCCAGATCTCTGCTCAGAGGACCAGCTTCACGAGCAGGCGAGTGTGTCTTGTGTTCTGCTGAGGATGACTTTAAATCCTCAGGCACAATAAGGTACTTATTTTTAGTACCTTCAAGAGCGAAGGTACTAAAAATAAGCAAAGGAAGTGTGTGTGTGTGTGTGTGTGTGTGTGTGTGTGTGTGTGTGTGGGGGCATGTTTTCGTGAAATATCAGGACACAAATGTGTATAATGACATGGGTATGACATAGGTATTACAAAAAGAGGGTGAAATATGAGGACGTTCCCCATGTCCTCACTTTTCAAAATGCTTATAAATCACACAGGATGAGTTTTTTTTCACAGAAAGTAAACTGCACAGTCTCCTGTGATGGGTAGGTTTAGGGGCAGGGGCAGTGTAGGGGGATAGAAAATACGGTTTGTACAGTATAAAATGCATTACGCCTATGGAATGTCCCCACATTTCACAAAAACAAACATGTGTGTGTGTGTGTGTGTGTGTGTGCGTGCGTGCGTGCGTGCGTGTGTGTGTGTGTGTGTGGACTGGTAATCCCTACAGTATGTGGACAAAATGTCCCCAAAAAGATGGCAATATCCGAAATCCTTGTCCTTGTGGGGACATTTTTTGGTCCCCATGAGGAAAACAGGTCATAAATCACACTAAGTGATGTTTTTTGAAAATGTAAAAATGCAGCATGTCTCCTGTGATGGGTAGGTTTAGGGGCAGGGGCAGTGTAGGGGATAGAAAATACAGTTAATACGGTATAAAAACCATTACACCTATGGAATGTCCCCATAAAACATGGAAACACATGTGTGTGTGTGTGTGTGTGTGTGTGTGTGTGTGTGTGTGTGTGTGTCAGTCTCAAGGAACAACATTCGCTACCTGCATGTTACCTATACAACTCTCTACTGCAAAAAAAAGATTTTCTTGTAAAGTATTTTTGTCATTTGAGTAAGTTTGAGTGAGTTTTTTTGCTTAAAACAAGTTAAATTATATGCCGATGTGGTAAGAAACAAATGGCACATAATTTTGTAAAAGTAAAACTCACTTCATTTTGATTTATTTCCCCAGAAAACAAGGCATATCTAAATAAAAAGAAGAAAAAATGCTCCTCTGACATTTCACTCCACTTAATACACTTACATAATATACATATCTCATTACAAGAAGTGTTGTGCAATATTTGTTGAGACTTTAATCTTTAATTTTGTCTATAGTAATACATGTTTTGAGTCTTTTACGTCATGTATACTAAAGCTTGATATTTGTCTGAACTTATCTGGACTTTGTAAGTTCTAGACTTCTAGTTTTAACAAGTATTTTTTCATTTTTCGACATTCACTGAAGATGATTGCGAAACTTGCTGCTGAATTTGTGCCATCTGTCTTTCCTTATCTAGACATATTCCCACAGAGCAAACTAGTGTGGATGACTAAAAGACACATGACTGTTATATCCCTTCAGGGTGTGAATAATGCACGTCATTCCGTTCAGAACAGGTACTGTAGTTCAGCTTACTGTCAATTAAAATATGTCTGTGACAGAGAAAGAGTTTTAATTAATGAGCATTTGGTTGATGCATGTGTTGTGTGACATTAGCAATTACAAAATGAGACAGAATGAGATGCTAGAATGCATTTGGTAGGAATTTATTATTTTTATTAATTAATTGTGCAAAATTAACACTTTGCAAGCTTTTTAAACGCATTCTGTTAAACTGAAAGTTATTTAACTGGATAATTCAATAATTGACCACATAATAAACTTAATAGTGCTGAGTCATTACAAGCATAATAACAGTGACATGTGCCCTTATCTCTCAGCTTGAACAGAAATGATGCAGGGAAAGGAAATGATTCAAAGTTCTTGATTAGAGCATTCATGAAGAAAACGCTTAAAATATTTTCATATGGAGAAATACGTAACAGCACAGGAAGCAGCTTGATGACTAATGCATGATACTCAATATTATTGACAGCACTCAAGACATCTGACATCATCGAAATGCTTAGACCACATTAAGACCTTCACTATTATTGTGTCTTGGTTCTGGTAAAGGATCGCAAGACATAGGAGGAGTTATGGAATTCTGTGGAAAAGCACTGACCAACAGGCCCTCCCTGAGCATGAATACTTCTCCATAACGGTAGATTTGAAGATCCAGTCAGTGAGCAGACATGCATTTTCGGACAGAAAACATCTGGTGATTTACAGCTGACATGGTGCTCATAGTGCTTCTCGTTATTATAATGCTCTAAGGAAGTATACAAAAAAATGTTTCAGGGAAAGCATAGTTTGATACACTTGATACAGTTTACGCAGACTATGCTTGTCAAAGGTATATGCTCCGTTTTGGTTTCATTGTCTTTCAGTGGGGTGCATTTCCCAAAAGTGTCGTTGCCAAATATGGACGAGCTTCCGTCGTTATCAGCATAGTTCAACGAGTCTGTAATTCCCGAAACCATATTTCCAACGAACATTCGCAAACAGCATCGCAAAGTTGTGTGGTTGCAACGACAGATCTCGACCTGTGGTTAGAAGCTTAGTTTATTGTTTGCATGACATGTGGACTTAATAAATCCTTATATTGAGCAAAATAATAAAGCTGACGAGGTGGACGAACGAGAGACGTGGGAGGAGCGAGAGGAGACCGGTGCGTGACCCTCTTCCCATCTGAACTATGAAACTCATTACACTGACATTTAGTACAATCTATATATTTTATTTAGAATACATACAAATGTCATTTATGTATTTTAGTTTGTCAAGAGATTTAAAGCACCTTTATATAAGAGTGTACACGTGCTCTAGTAGGCTATAAGAACGAGCATATGATCGAATCTGGAAATAAAGCAAAATAAGAATTAGTCCTCAGGTGCCGTGTCCATAATTTATAGCAAAAAATCTAGCATGAATTCGATCTCAAATGAATTACTTAAAAGCAGTTATTACTCCACCACCTGCGTTACATCATTAACCAGTTCATCATGCCTAATGTGTGTACACACCAAAAGCAAAGCGACTATTCGCATTGCATTACTCACTCTAGATTACTCGCGGGATACTTGTTTTTCGTGTCACTCAGACAGATGAAAACATTGCGTGACGAGGAGTGTTTTTAAGCACATCAACAACAACAACGGCATTTCTTTCTACCATTTTTTCCGTCATTAACCATGTTGGAGATAATGCGTCATACGAATTTCCCTCTCAAGTTGAAATATTTCAATTGGCACAGATATTTCCAAAAGAAGTTCATAATGAGTAATTAACTTTTTAGGTACATTACAATAATTCTACCATTTAGATACAACAACTGCATTTCTCTGAACTCCACTTTAGTTCCTGAATCAGTCGAGTTGAAATGTTTGAGTTAATGATTGAATGACTCACTCGCCTGTTTCTTTCTTAAATTAATGAGCATTTTCAATTGAATCGGTTGAAGGAATGATGCCGCACTCATGACGACAGTCAGCTGTTTCACTTCTTAATGAACCAGCATCTGAGAACGAATCGTTCCCTGAATGAGTGTTTTTGAACAAATTGGTTGAATGAATGATTTAGACATATGGACAATCACTTGCTGCCATTTACTGGCTTAAAGTTGGCATGAAACAAAAGTTGGGATAGAGTTGTTTATCCCTATATTTTGATCTATATCCAAGGAAAATGGCTTCTCAAGTAAGAAAAAATGTAAGACAGGAATTTATTTTGTCCATTGGGAACTGATTGAATGGTTGTGGTTTGCTATTGGTGGATCGCATGTGAGTGAGTAAACATCATTGCAATAGGGACAGGAAGTTATTTTGATTAAAGATTATAAGGGCAAATGATTAAAAAAATATATATATATATATATATATATATATATATATATATATATATATATATATATATATATATATAATAAATACTGCAATATTCCATAAAAAAATAACAAGAATTCTTAATGTTGTAATTGATTTCATGGTGACTTCAACCATGTAAAGTGCAGATAGAGTTGGAACGGATAAACAGAATGATACAATAGTATAATTTGAATTTTGACATATAAACATAAGCATGCAATTCACATTTAAATGTTATGCATGTAAAACATGATTGCTGATTTAAAGAAGGCTAGAAAACAACCTACTGGGAGGAGAAGAAAATGGAGGGGTTGGAGGGAAAGCCTTTTATCTTCACCATGTGGAATTGTAAAACCTGGAACATTCAAATGGACAAATAGAGCAGAGAATACATAGGCCAATGTAGAATATAAATATTACATGAAGCAGCCAGCAATACGAACACATCAATCCGCCGCCTTTGATCTCCATCTGCAGCATTGTAGAAACAGAGATACCAAACGCTTCTGCTTCGACAGAGGAGGCTGTAACCTGAGGAATACTTCTGATTTTATTCCAGTCGCCACAGTTTAGACTCCAGCTGCGTCGAAAGACATTTCGTTTCTGAGACATCATTAGACATAAAACAAGTGCTGCTATAATTGTGTGTTTATGTCACTGCCGTTTGCTGTGCATATGAGGTTAACTTGGTCTTTGTTTACCTAAACAACAGTAATCACGGACCGCGACTGGTACGATTTTTTTATGTTTTTGAAAGAAGTCTCTCATTTTCTATTTTCTATTTCTATTTCACCCAAAAATGAAATGAAGATATTTTTGGTAAAAATCCAATGGCAGCAATGACATTTCCTCTCTCAAGACCCATAAAAGGTACTAAAGACGTCATCACAAAGTCCATCTCACTACAGTGGTTCTACAATCATTTTATGAAGTGACGAGAATAGCTTTTGTGTGCAAAAAAAAACAAAAAAAACACTTATATAGTGATTTCAAAACACTGCTTCCTGAAGCTTCGGAGCGTTATGAATCAATGTATCGAATCAGTGGTTCGAGCGCCAAAGTCACTTGAGTTCAGTAGTTTGACACGTGATCCGAATCATGATTCGATACACTGATTCATAACACTCCGAAGTTTCAGGAAGCAGTGTTTCGAAATTGATTGTAGAACCAATGCAGGGAGATGGACTTCGTAACGACGTCTTTAGTGCCTTTTATGGGTCTTTCTGAGCTATCGGAATTCAACAAAAATATCTTCATTTGAGTTCCAAAGATAAGAGGTCTTACAGGTCTGGAACGACATGAGTGTGTTAGTTGATGTTAGTTGATGCATAGTTGTTGCATGTTAGTTGATGCATTTATATAACTAATGGGGTATGTGTTACTAACATTATAACTATATACAAATTTCAGAACCACCAAAAAATGCTATTAGTCAGTTTCATAACTGTATAATATTTATATGATATTAGTTAAAATGAAATATTTTTAATCTCTTAAGGTTTGGGGCTTCATGAGTAAGACTGCCCACATCCCATAATTACTCAGGCGATACGTTATCTGACCTTTAAAGTTGGACCAAATGATGAATTAGTTCAGTGAGGAGATTATCTGATGCCAACATTTCCAGTAATTGTGAGTCTGTAATACAACTGTGAACAGACATACACACTTCATTTCACATGTTACTCTTGTCTTCGCTGGTCTTGTAAGTTTCATTTTGATGGTCCACTTTAGACATTCTGCTAACTATAAGTAACTGTGTATGTACTAAACTTATTACTAACCGAAACCCTAACCTAAGAGTTAAGAAAGGGGAGATATTTTCTGACAGTTTGATGTCTTCAATTATGTAAACCAACTCACTTTGAGAAAGATGCATACAAGAATTCATAAATTTAGAGTGTCAAAATTGATCTCACCCCTTGACTTGACTACTATCATAGAGACATGATAAACACTTCAGTGATTATGATTCGTTTTGGAGAAGTACACATATTCCCGCTTGTCCAGACGGTCACTGACTCTTCTGTGGAATTGAATGTGTTAGAGCTCAAGTGCTTGGACTGGAAAGTTTTGGAGGAGGCTGATACAAAAGCCCTCCTTTATAAGAGAAGCATAATTTGTCGGCTCTCAGGCACGTCGAAAATATGCAAGTTCAGGCTGTTACATGATTTCCTGGATCAAGTTCAGGGTGCATCTGTCCATTACAACAGCTGTGGCTTTGTTTAATCCTGTGCTTGTAAACATTTAATAGTTTTACAAGTAGAATAAATATCAAAATCCTTTACTAACTCGTACGTTTAGCAATACATTTCAGGCCTGCAAAATATCCCGTGCCTGGCATTTCCCGTCATTCCCTTAGATTATTTGTGGAATTAAAGCAATCAACAGCAGAAAGATTAGGGTCATGACAAATTTAGTAGTCCTAGTTATTGTAAATAAGATCTGGAAGTCATCCAGGGTTGACCTGGGATTATCCTCCGCTTCTGTGATAAATCTGGAAAGAGCAGTTCAATAGTTTGGCGTGTGACCTTTCACTTTGTGTGCACGTTGTGTAAATGATTACAAAGGGTTATTGCTCCTCACACTTCAAGCAAAGGAGTGTCGTGTTTAAAAGCCAAATGATTATTTTAAAAGCCACACTGCCATCTAGTGACTACAGTGAAGTCCTGAACACATCAAATGCCTTTTTGTACAGACTATTGAACACCTCTTTCAGCTATCTTACACTCAAGGCAAATATGGTCAGCTGACCTTTGACATCTCTCAGAATTTAGATTACAAACAAAGTTCACCATCCACTGAGTCAACTGCTAAAACAGGTTAAAGGGATAGTTCGCCCAAAATGAAAACATGATCCCATAATTTACTCACCCTCAAGCCATCCTATTAAGCCATCGGAGTATATTAAAAAATCTTTATAATAGGAGTGAATGGTACCTTTTTTTTAAGGCCAAAAAAAGTGCATCCATCCATCCATCATAAAAGTAATCCATAGGGGGTTAATAAAGGCTTTCTGAAGCGATACGTTTGTGTAAGAAAAATATCCAGTTTTTATAACTTTGTAAACTATAATCACAGTTCAAACAAATAGGGCTGGGCCACGAACTCAAGCGCATCTGACATTTCTCTTTAAAAAAACTTGTTTTAGGCTTCTTATTCATTTTGCTTTGTTATCAGGAGCCAGTGAATATAGTTTATAACGATATGGATATTTTTCTTACTCAAATGCATGGCTTTGCTTCAGAAGGCCTTTATTAACCCCATGGAGTCATATGGATTATTTTAATGATGGATGGATTAAAAGGAAGCTTAGAAGAGATATGGATATTTAACATATCTCTGATTGTGTTTGGCTGAAAGAAGAAGGTATTATCTGCTAGATTAATTGTGTGTAATTAGCCACAATTTATAAGCAGAATATGTAGTGACTAAAGGAGAGTGTTTGATGGATGGTAAAAAGAAAGCTGATTATAAAACCTTTTTCAGTTTTGGGTTCATGAAAATAGCCCCAATCACAGATGAAAATGCAAAGCTTGAAGCTGAAGGAAAATTGGGTCCTGTATCAAGAGGTGGAATGGCATTCGTACAGTTGCAGACAAGTAATACAAGGAATATTCTCTTCATAGTTCATTTATTATTAGTATTATTATTATTAAATGCCAATATAGGTACATTAATTAACCACAATTTGCTTTATGATTCCAGAAGTTTCCAGAAATGTACTTATCAATAAAAAAATAAAAGTAACATTTAAACGTTTTAAAAAAATGACACTAGGTGGCAATGTTGCTTATTACTGCAAAAGATTTTGGTCCGCGATCCTGAGTTTATGCTTTTGATGCCTTAAGTACAGAAAATACAGTCATTGGGAACAATAAAGTATGCATAGGCTACTGAAATAAAATTATGACTAAGCTAAAAAATAAAAATAAAAAGACTCTATCAAACTATATTTTGAAGATTCCCGTTAACTGAGGCTGAGGAAAAAGTAAACTGACACGAATATGAGAGAGTTGGCATGATAAATTCATCACGTTTGGTAAATCCACAGCATGTGTCCTGCATACTCGAGATAATAAAATTATCATAATAATCACTATAGCCAAAATTTCAATAGGCTAATCAAAAATATCTCAGGATATAAACAAATCTCAGCAAAATGCTATGACAAGGATTGGAAGCATATGCTATTCTACAATTGTATTCCTCATTTTTTCTCACAGAACAATTTCTAGATCGTCACATTCGTATCACGTACATCCAACTTTTACTCTTACTTTGGCCAACATATATTAATGTAAAGTAAAAAATATATATATATTTTTTTTAAAGTCCTGAGAATACAGTAAATCTACCTTGATCATTTGGTGCATTAATGTAATTGTTTTATGTCTCTAAAACTTTTGCCTCAAAAATAACAATTTGTAAAACGTTACGTATATGTATGTGTAACTATTTGCCTTGTTTAACATCTAGGCAAGAAAAAAATATATATATATAATGAAAAAGAAATTATGTTCTAGATGAGACATAAAATAAAATAAGTATAGTCGACTAAACCATTCCCACTTTAGAGTCAAACCTATTTTATACATATTGTTACATTTGATCATTTAATAACATAATTTAATTTTAAAAAATCACTTACTTTAAAACCATTTTTATTATCCGCGTAAATCCCAAGGACTATTTTTGCAACAATGTTAGGCTACAGCCATTTCATAGCATAAATCATCCCCACAGACGCTCAAAGTAATTGTGAATATGTGTAAAATGTAATTTGTGACATTGATCAGCCAGTTATCTTCTGCGATCCAGCTGACATCATACAGCAGCGACGGCAGCGGATGCGCTTCTGTGATTCACACGCGCGCGCGCACGCACACACACACGCACCGCCATAACAGCTACAGGCTCCGTCAGCATCAGCATCAGCTAGACAACCGCAGGGAAAGCAGTGAGTATCTCCATTTCATTTCAGACTAATAACAAACGGTTGGGGGTATTACTCGATGTCCATCGTTTCGCATTTGTGATTTGTAAACCTCTGGGCAGCGGCTAAGATGAGAAAAAAATGGTAACAAACAGAATTGATTCCGTTAATTATATTTTCCCGATCGAAAATGATTTTAGTGCATCGTAAGAATGAAAAGCATCCAACATTTTTCGAACGTAAAATATCTCGGTGAACGCGCAGCTGTTGCGTAATGATGGGTCATTATGAGCGCGTGATGCGTGTGATGAATTACAAATCGCGTTTACGCTTCCGTTTGTTCTGCTTCTATGTTAGATAATCGATTATAACGGTTATGATTTGAATAGCTTTTCAGTGTACTGGTCTGGTCAACCATTGTTTCAGAAACACCGCAGACATCATCGGTGATGCCTCACACACAAACACACACACACACACACACACACACACACATCCTGATGATATGTTGGGCATCTCGGATAACCTTGATAGAGCCAATAAGGTGTTCATGTGGAAGAGCCAATTAAATACGCCTATTTCGAGGCCTGCTTCACGTGAAGTGAGAACAGCAAACATCCATTGTCTAAATAATGGGTGTTTTTAACAGCGACGAATGCTACCTACTTAGATCATCTATTGTATTAATTATGATACATTATGCATTTATATATTCTATGGCATTAAAGGCACAATACATAAGATTTTTGTTAAAAACCCACTAGAGCAATGGTATATATTTTTCTGACTTGTGTACTTATTGTGTACAATATCCCAAATGTTTCCAAGAATGTTTAAATCCAGAGAAATAAGCCATTTTAACCGCGTGGCCTACCAATGACATCATACCCGCGTTACACCAAAGATGCTTTATAAAAGTAGATGCTTTTTGAAAAGTACATGTAAACAGGGTTTGTTTGCACACCCTAGAGCTAAACTAGAATTTTTTTACAGTCTTTACTTTAAATGCATTTCAAAATTATTTTAAAATGAATTGAAATTATGGGAGTGGCATATAGGGGCTACTATGTCAGATCAGTCAAGCTGGCATTTTACTGGCCAATGCAAAAAAAATCGCAGAATGGACTGACGTTTCCATCTATCGCTAGTGATTATTGTGTTTGTGTTCTGCATTCTGTAGAAGATAATGAGAGAGAGCGGTAGTTTTCCTCAGTCGGCTAATGAGTAAGACGTGTGTGAGAGTGTGTGTTGGTGAATTAGCACAGTCGTAAATGTGTGTGCATGCGCTCTGAGTCATAATGACATGGCGAGAGATTCACAGTAACTGAGTAACAACATCACAGAGCTCCAACAGCCGACCCCTCAGACACAGACTTAATGGAGAGAGATTTAATGACTAACTACTGTTAAATGGAAAACATCAACCAACAACAGATGCAGTAATATCAGATACAAATCCTCTCAGGTAAATGATGCTATGGAAGGAAACATGGTGCAATAGCGTCGATTAGTTCAAACCACACACACACACTACTAGTGTCCAAAACTAGATCAAAAGTAATGTAATGAAAAATATGACACTAATGCCAACAAATGGTGCGCTTTAAGTATTCAGTTCTGTACATTTTGGGGTTAATTTGCAAATATTGTGCGTCTTCAGATATGGTGAAACTAGGCAGTAACCTGTCGGAAAAGGTGACGAGACAGCCGTCGGTTGAGGATGGTTTCGACAACATCCCCCTCATCACTCCGCTGGAGGTCGGCCAGTTACAGCAGCCTTTCCCTGATAAGGTAATTACCATTCATGCATTAGAGAGCAGAACCCGCACATAGCGCCGCACCTCTGTTATTCATTACTCTGCCTAGAACTTCATTAAGGGGAAGAATGTCATAGGAGACTGGAGGTGGACCGGCAGACATATCGCTGGTACCATCAAAGACTCGCTAGAAACCACCCCGTTAGATCCTAGGGGATAGCCTGGCATGAAAGGAACAATTCATGTGGCACCATCAAGATTCATTGTCACTAAGTATGATACACTTTGTCACCGAAAGGCTTTGCAAACGCACACGCGCTCATGTCAGGACTCTCACAGATGGCTTGTATCTATTCTTAGCTCTGTAGGAGGCAAGTGCAACGGGTGGAAACGAACAGCAGAGTTTGGATTTAACTTTGCAATGACTCATCTAAAAGATGACAAATGATATGGTATTAGGAGCTCGCTCGCTGCATTTTTAATGTGCTGAAGTAACATCCTGTGTATCACTGGAAAAATGTGCCTCTGCCAACATTTTTGTGAAATTCCAAAAACGTACATTTCCAGAACACTAGTGGCAGTAAAACACCAATGATTTTTATTCACACAAGTTATAATTAAAGGGGCTGATTATAAGTTTATAAAGACATATTTTATCATGGTTCCTTGCGCAATAATATGTTAAGACCTCAAAACACTTAATACCATAGTGCATGATTTGTAAACTTATGCTTGTTGATACATTACCAGCAGGCACGTGCAGAGGGGGGGGCTTTGGGTGCTCGAGCTCCTGCCCTTTTTCAAAATTAATCAAATGTGCCCCTCTCAGACAAATATCAATGATAATATTTGTGGTCAATAAAAAAGGACAATTTGTCCAATACTAACAAACTGCTCAAAAGTCGGAAAACTTCTGTATATTTTTTCATATCAGTCGGTCTGAGGCGTTGCGTGTGTTTTACTGGCTGATTTTCCTCTGTTCTGTTCGGAACGGCTCTCGCGCCATATATGGTTCTTTCAGAGAGTGTCTGTGGCTCTACGGGAGAAAAGCATTCCCCCAAACATTTCTTTTCATCAATAATCAAAGCTAATATTATGTTGATTTAATTAAAAATCTATATATTATATGTTTTAAAATTTTACATAAATCGTCAATACGTTTGTCATATACACCAACCAATCGTAATCTGGCAAAGTTCAGATTCCATTGGACAAAGTGAAGTGGAGCGTAATTTTCTGTTCTAATTCATAAATCGGTTGAAAATGACATGGACAGACGAACTAACGCTTGTGGAAAGATTTCTGACGAAATGGATGTTAACTGACATCAAACAAAGCACTGCACAAAACCATGCAGCACCAAAAGTCGCATAATGTAAGTAAGTTAGTGTTAAATTCACTTGTATTGATGTATATTGATACACATTTACTATTGATGAAACTACGGCACCTACTGGCCAATTATGTGAAATGGTGGTGTGAAAGGACTTTATTATTTTACAATTTTTTTATAATTATGCAGCATTATGAAAAAAGTATCTTATGCTCATTAAGCCTGGATTTATTTGATCAAAAACAGCAATATTGTGAAATATTATTATAATAATGGTTTTCTCTTTTAATATACTTTAAAATTAAAAGTATATGTATGTCTGTGATCAAAGCTGAATTTATCATTACTCCAGTCTTCAGGTTCACTAATAGATTTGACATGTTGGAAACAGTTGTGCTGCTTAATATTTTTTATAACCTGCTGTGATACTCAAGATGAAAGATTGTTTGATTAATAAAATGTTAAAAAGAACATGTAATAATATCTCACAATATTAGGCTACTGTTTTTTATCTGTATTTTTGATTAAATAAATATAGGCTTGATGAGAATAAGAGACTTCTTGCAAAAACAAGTTAAAATGTAGTATCTAAATGTTTATTTATTTTTTATTATTATTAATTTTTTTAGATGTTGCCCCTTTTTTACATTTGAGCCCCTGCCTCTGAAGAACTCTCTGCACGTCCCTGATTACCAGCTCCATATTAATGGCCTTTCTGATGTAGTAAACTTGTTCTGAAGCTCAACTGGGATAGTATAGCACTTGTGACGCTTAAGGACGCACGACTTGTAGAATCAAGCTAAAATGACATGGTAGCTTCAGCAAATGCGTTTTCTCTTCTATTTGCTAACACTATTGGTTAGCTTTTGAGTAGGGTGTAGTGTATAAGGCGTTTACCGATAGAGACACTTACCAAGTCAAATCACCTTTATTTATATAGCGCTTTTAATAAGTCCAGTTGTTTCAGAGCAGCTTCAGTGTTAACAGGAAAATAATGTAACAGAATTTGTACAGCGGCTCTGGTGAAAACGGTGATGTTATTCTACTTCCGTAACAACACATAAGGCTTGGTTAGGATGTATTGTTGACTACTTTGGCTTTCCAAATAATTTATTTTGACTCATTGTGTGTCAGTCACAAGATGGTAGACTATCTCAATCCACCGTAACCTAGTCGCGATGTCGTTTGCAACATGACAGCTGGTTAACCAGCTAGGAACCAGCTGTGACATTCGAAAACACAGCTAGTTTTCCGTTAGGGTTTCTAATGCTTATTATGAAAGCAGCGAATCCATTCTTGTGGTTTCTTCCCAGCACGCTCTCATTTTGTTCATTGTGTTGATTGTATTTTAATAGTTAATTCTTTCTCTCTGGCTCTATAGGTGATTGTGAAAACCACAACAGAGTATCAGCTGAAGGAGAAGAAGAGGAAGATGTATGTGCCCAGCATCAAGAAGCTAAACATAAACCTTTATGATGAGATGTCAGAGAAGCTCAAGGTAAAGCACACACTCATCCTACACAAAGCCCAGTCTACTTGGGGCTTGCGTTTGTCTCTGTTTGTGAGGGTAATACAAAAATGTGAATATAAATAAAAGCAGAAGGCATGAATACATGTGTGAGTGTCTGTTTTCCAGCTGACTGGGTTGATTATTATTACCCTGGCGTTCCTGGCGTGTCTGCTGCTGTTGGTCATGTATAAAGCGCTGTGGTACGATCAGCTCGGCTGCCCTGAGGGCTTCGTTCTCCAGGTACCCAGTATAGCACAAACACACTAGCTCTGTCCATGCTGATCGAGATCATCTGTGGTCTACTTTATAAACCATTTTTTGCTCTAAAATGTAGATGACCAATCACACAGTTCATTAAGCTAATGTCTGCACTAGCCTGTGGTTGACACCCATATGACAAAGCAACATGATTTTTACCTCAAGCACGTATCCTAGTTTTTCACGGTGCGGGAAGCATCTCATAATGGTGGTATAGCCAGTGACTCCGAAAAATATTATATATGTTATCTTTAATACAACAGCACTGTGCATTAGTGGTTTGCATTTCTTAGTAACAATTTCTGGAATGAATGCTGATAGGAGGGCGGATAGGCTGATCTGTCTTCAGGGCTTGTGCATTGTCAGAGTCACAGCACGACTCTGCTCTCTGTGTCACAGAAAACAGCTTGCGAGCATTGAACTGCCATGTTTTCCATATTGATGTTATTGAATGGTGTAAAATTATTTGAATGTCCGAACTGGAATTCAATTGACACACCTTTGTGAGGACGCTGTCTGCATGTGTTGACTCTGTGTTTCGAGTTCTCCATTTGCTTCCATGACTAGATGGGGCGGAGTCACGTGACTACATGTGCTGTTGTATGTTTTTAAGGAGAAAGTATTAACAACCATGATATATATTTTAGTGGGATATGAGATGACATATTTTGATATGTGATTTTGGTCATATTGCCCAGCCCTAATGGCAGATGTAGTATGTTCAAATTTTATTCATACTACCACCCATATTCATAGCATTTACAACATAGGGCTGGGCGATATACAATATAATTTCGAGATTGCAGTAAAATTACGCCGATAATGATATAAGCGCGACAATGAGTGCTCTTCAATGACAAACCTTCTGAATAAAAGTTTAGTTTAACTTCAAGAAATGATGACCAAAATATATCTATACCACTGTACTTCCATTGTAGTTCTAAAAGTATTAATATTATTATTATTATTTCTAAGGAAAACCATACAACCAGATTACATTTATACAGGTATTTTGTGCAGCATCTTATCTTGAAAAAAACAAAACAATAAAAAAGCAACGTTTTGTTGTAAATTAACTTATATTTTCATTTCAGTACTTTTTAAAAATATTTTTTAATGGTTCAAGTTTATATAAATTTGTATTAAATCATAAAACACAGAATTGCAAAAAAATAAAATGGAAAACACAATTTAGGGAAAAATAAAATGCAATGAAAAAAAAATCTATTTGTTTAAATTGCTTAGTTAAAATGAGCTAAAGCAACACAATTTATATACATTTTGCCCTAACTTAATTTGATTGTGTTCACCCCACTTAAATATAAGTCAAATTGAAGTTTACTTAATCCGTTTGTGTTGAGATTACAACTAAAACTGGGCGTGGCTTGGTAGTTCCCAGCATGCTTTGCGTATGGCTAAATCAAGAGAGTAAATGTTATTTTATATGTAAAAGTGTTGTTTTATGTATTTTTTAGCAAGATGAGAACGGGGAAGAATTGATTGTGTTTAATATTGTTTAATATTCAATTATTTTGGAATTATTAGAACAATTTAAATTAGTGGAGAAGAGTGCAGCATTTGCTTAGGCTGTGGACTAAAACAACTAATGTCATAATGGCTTTGCTAAAGGAGCTTTTCATGCTTAGCATTTAAGATGCTAATGTGTGCTTTTGCTAGCTCAAAGTTTGTCAACTAGCTAGTGCAGTGTAATAATTCAGATGAAATTGAAGTGGATTAATGAATATTTGAAATTGAATGCCTGAATCATGACAGGGAGCCATATAAAATTATCTTTGAGACTTAATTGGGTCGCTTAAAATGTATTGAAGTTACATGAACAAATTATTATTAAATTGTTGTTTTTATGAATTCAATAAATTAGACATGCTTTTTGATTATTAAAATGGAATCAAACCGTTAAAATGGAATCCAGAAAACTTAACTTAAACCAGAAAACACAGAATTTGGTAAAAATAAAACTGAATTTGAGAAGAGAAAAAATTAATTGGGCCTTAAGCATGTTTTTTTATTTTTGTCAAACTTGTAATAAATTGATGTTAAATTGTATACATTTCATGATTTTTATTAGAACAATTTAATTTAACCATTAGGTAAAGTTAAAAAAATTAAAATGGGGAAAAAAACGGAATTTGGTAAAAAAACTAAACAGATTAGGACCCTAGATATGGGGAAAAATATCATGACAATATTTTTGGCCATATCACCCAGCCCTAATAGAACATACTGTTTATACAGTAATAAAGTAAGTTTCACACCAAATGTAGTACCTACTAGACAGTATGCAATTTCAGATTCAAGTGAGTCATTGATGTTAAAAGAATCAGTCATTCTTTTAACTCATTCTTTTCAAAATCACTCATTCATGTCTTCATAAGTAACTGAATCATTCAATCAACCAATTTGTTCAAAAACACTGATTCATTCAATATAAATTACGTTCTACAAATATAGTTATATTGTGTCTATGAATGCATTGACTATTGTATTAGAAGAACATATTGCTTGTGCGATGCACAGAGATGCTGTTTCAAGTGAACCTCTTATGAAAGTCCATTTCTGTTAAGATTAGCAGTAGGCAGCTTCCTAGGTTTTGGAGCAGAGCGATTAAGTATTAACTGCATCTTTTGTTTGTGTGATGTTCGTTTCACATATTTTGTCCACGGCTCAGTAAAGCTTAGCTGCAGATCCTCAGACTTTAGACAGCATCTAAAGCTTTGGCGGAGTGTGAGAATGTCTTTAATTAGTCTTAACCATGACTAAACTGTGATTAAGGCCTGCAGGGGTTTCCAGCTCTCCCCCTTTGATGCAGATACCACTGCAGTAATTAGCGTGCCACACTAATGTAGCGTTGCTAACTTGAAAAGCGGGAAAATTGCCTCTTGTTAAGATGGAATGAGGTTTATGGACGCTTTTGGCATGTTGACGTCCCTTGATTGACGTCTTTCCGTCATGAAACACCTTATTTTCTATTATTTTGTTGTGTGATGAATGAGTAAACCGTGAGCACGCTTTGCTCAGCTGTCACTTTATGCTTCTAAGCATCTGTTTTACAAATTGGAAATCTAATAAACCTTTCATAGTTTGCATTCCGTATAAATAGTCAGTCAGAGCCATATTGAGAGTCTATAAGTTCTTTGAATTTTTTAGTTCTGGTGTTTGTATGTACTTTAAGAACGTTCCTTTCTTTTTGCTTTAAATTGAACTATAGTCTATAAGATTATGTATTACGTGTTAAATTAGTAGGTTTTTTTTAACACTGATAAAAAAAAATTCAGAATATTATACAGCCAAACTTCTCTTCAATTTTATAGTATGTATATTTAGCACAGTATGCAAATTGTCTATTACAGAAAGTAAGATTTTCTCAAATGAGTATTTTACACCAGACCACAGTGTATCCCACAATGCAATGAACATTTTCAAGATAATAGATGAAAATTTTTAATTTTTAGCTGCAGTTGATCATACTGACAAGAAGAAAAAACTGAATTAAAAATGCTAATATGCAGAAATGCTAACTTTTGTATTTGTGAGATAATTGGCCACTCCTTGAATTAAACATGAGACATGAGACATGTTGTTGCATACTACTATTTTTAATGTTTGTATAAAAATAAAATAAAAAGTTTTACATGCTATTACAGACACGCATACACTATATTGTTTGTCCAAGTGCATTATTTGCTTTTAAGATGACATCACTTTATTCTATAAATATTTAGTTTGAATCAATTTTAGTACATTTAAATACATATTATTGTATGTTTTGTTGTCTTAAACCCCAGAAATGTCAGGTGGTGCAATTATCCGAACAAATGAACAGACTGAGAAAACTATTCAAAATCTTCATACAAAATGTAAAAACTAATATTATGGCATCATTTTAGGTTTGAAACTTTTCATATTTTTAACACCTTTTTATAAATATCAGTAGTTTTAAAGCTGTTGAGATAGTTGAAAAACATGCATATGCGTAATTTGCAGATGGGACATGTTCCCACCGCTTTTTGCCAAAGTTGATTGCGTCCTCACCACAGGAAGGTTTGCAAAGCAAAGAAAAAGCACCTCCCATCCATCGTTCTTCATAACTGAATTCAAACGTGTAAAACGCGTATATTTGTGCCGACCAGACAGACGTGATATTTATACCTCGACACACACATTGGGATTTATAAACAATAAACAGCACAAGTATGTGCTCCGTGCCGCTCAAGGTCCCCACCGCTTTTTAAGACAAATGCCAATGAAAACATTTGTCTAGCAATTAGTATATTCTCAAATGTCAGGGTGGCACATCTGCAAACTGGCTCTTTTATCATGATTTGACAGGTTAATAACAGTAAATGGTTTGTAGATCTCTCTCAAATACTGGAAAAAATGGCTAATTTCAAATATAAGTAGGTTGGTACACTTTCCATGTCAGGTGGTACAACTCCAGTGTATTTGATTGTACCGCCTGTTTAAACAAAACTAACTTAAACACATTGTTCATGACTCAAATGTTTTGAAAGGATTTTTTTAAGCTTTATTTGTCAATGACCCATCTCAATGTAATAATAATACTAACACTAATATTATTATTATTAAAACTTTTTAATTTTCTTGTGCGGAGCTTTTTGGTTAATTTCATATGATTTAAAGGATGAATTCAAATGTTTTAGACCTTCATTTGATTGCCAGAAAAATTAAAATACACAACACAAAATACTTATTAATAATAATAATAATTAGGAATAAAAAAAATTTTTATCATTAATAAATTGATGTTTTTATGAATTCAATTAATAAGACATGTTTTTTTGATGCTTAAAATTGTGTGAATTGGAATCCAGAACTTGTTTAAATGCATTGGTATACACACACACACACACACATACGCATACATACATACATACATACATGCACACATGCATTATTCAGTATGCTGAAAGCAAGTATTATCACGAACAATAATAATAACAATATTTTTTAACACTGAAGATATGATTAATGTACAGAAATGTATAAGTAGTTCTTGAAGGTTTTTTCGTTGTTGTTAGACGTTGTGCTAAGTTGTATGTTCAGTGCTTCACATCAACTCGGGGCTCTTAGAAAATATAGAGATAGAAAGACTATGTCCACTCATACAATATTGATTTCCCCAAATGTATTTATGTTAAATGGAAGTGTTTCAGCGGTTTGTCCCCTTCGCTGATGCTATATCAACAGGAATGCAGAGCTCCGTGACATTCACCTTTATGTTTGATTTATTAGAGAACCTGCCTGACCTTTTCCACACTAGTTAATGAATTCCCGTCTAACCTTTTATTTGCAAACATCTACTTTGTAATCTAGCACAGACACTGCACCCCGGCGGCTCTGGAGATGTACTACCCTGAGCAGAACTCCAGGGGCAGCTTGTACACCGCCATGACCCACCTCAACCAGGCCAAGAAGAACATCCCAGAGCTGTCCCCTCCCTGGCTCCCGGTCATGAAGGATGACGTCAACCATCCCGAGAAGTAAGCGGGAGCTGCTCACTGTATTTTAATTTCTAAGGGTTTGTGAGGACGGAATCCAGATAATGTTAATGGTGAAGTCAGTCGGAAGGGGTTTGTGTTAAAAACGGGGGAAATGATGCGAATAACTATTTAGATTAACTGTGACGCACACAAATGTCTTTAAAGCGAAGCCTGTGGGGGTTTCTAGGTTTCTACTTTGTCAGCCTTCTGCAGTACATATGCTTTCAGCCTCTCAGAAATCTACTGACGATGCTCCATACACGTTTAGAAGAAATCTAGGATCCTTGTGCGTTTCTAATGTCACTACGCCACTTTTTTGATGGCGCGTCTCACTGTGGCATTGTAGGTTTATTCGTGCTGCTTGTAATTCTGCGACGTTAGTTCTCACTTATGGTTTCTTTTGAAGTCATTTAGCTTTGTGTAATGAACTGTGCATTGGCTGTGAATCGTGCTCTAATGAACTGAGAAACAATTGCATTGGCAAGAAAAGGCATTCCAAAAACTCAACTCTTAACTACTGATTGTTGTCTTAAAGCAATGTGTCTTTGATTTAAACGAGAGTTACACTGGAGTTTTGGTTTCTTTTTTTTCTACATTTTACCAAATGAGAGCTGACTTTTGATCGTAAGGACGAAATGATTGGTGCAAACAGTAGATTTTATACACATTTGCATGCTTAATTTGTTCACAGAACCATCCTAGAATTTGAAAATCAAGTTATTTGAATGTAAACTGGAATAATGGTAACTATTTATAGGTCTTACAAAAATGTAACATTTTTCTGTTTGTTTGTTTGTGTGCTGAAACACACTAAGCACCAGCAGCCATTTAAATGTTTAATGATACATTTTGAGAATGTGATAACGCCTCATGAAGATGATTGACCTTTGTGTACTAAAGCAAATGAATCCCAGCTGAATGTTTAAACTGACAAAAGCGGTTTGAAACACATTCCCCCCCTTATTTGTCCATTTATTGTGCTTTATATTTATCTATTGTGGTCTGTATATTTTTTTTCAAATGCTATAAACATGTAAAGTTCTAATGTGTATTCATGTATGTATCTATTTAATTCACTTGACTGGTGCCGGAGGGATGAATTGAGGTTGTAAGGGTCAGCAGGGGAAGTCATAAACCCTGCAGTATTAGTCATTTCTGTGTTTGACAAACATTCATCCGTCCTCAATGGATAATAACAGAATAAAGGTTTCAGTATTCACCAGCGCTGTGTTCTGTCATTGCATACGCGTTTATACAGCTGCAGTTATATGTACAGTTATAGGTTGCTATTCAGAAAATCCAAAGCCTTGATTCTATAACAATGGTGCTGTAAATTCACAGGAATGGATAACGTCATACACTGTAAAAAATAAATCCTTAAAATAACGTACTGGCAGCTCATTACCTGGACATCCTGTAATTTTACGGACATTTCCCTATAACATAACGTTCAAAATTCTAAATACTGGTAAAACACCTGTAAAAGTAAATATGGAAAATTCTGTCAAATTAATACAGTACATTGTGCCCTAATTTTACGGATTTTAGTAGAAGTCGTATTATAATCTTAAGATCAGAAGTTGTATCGTTTAACATTAATGCACTGTGAACATGAACAGAATGTTTATTAACTTACATTAACAAAAGTTAATACTGTAAGAATATATTTCTCATTGTGTTCATGATAGTTAATGCATTACTTTATTGTAAAGTGTTACATGTAGAAGTATTTAACAGTTGTCATGATTTAAAAAATAATAGCAATAATATTGATTATTATTATAGATCATAAGTTAACTAAAAAGGATTGAAGTGAATAAAAATGTAATTAAATTGGATTAGCAAATTATATAGGGTATAACAATAAAAATGTCAAACCTTGAATAAATGACTGCATACTATATTTGTGACATTTAAGTCTAAATCTAAACAAAAATGGCTGTTATTCATACGAGAACAAGGATTTTAATCTATATGTTCTTAAATTCAAATTTAAGTTATTTTAAATTTGAATAGACAGTATTTTAAGTTACATATAAATAATTTAGTCACCA
This sequence comes from Gobiocypris rarus, assembly GCA_023029165.1. Taxonomy (NCBI): domain Eukaryota; kingdom Metazoa; phylum Chordata; class Actinopteri; order Cypriniformes; family Gobionidae; genus Gobiocypris; species Gobiocypris rarus. Next base: position 41,855,431 of record CM040914.1, read on the forward strand.
TGAAATCAAAATTGACAATTGTTTTATTGCAGTATTTATTATAAATTACTTACCTGTGCACATCATCATTATAATTTTCTTTTAAATGTGCCCTCAAATCTTTGTTTTTTACATCTTTAAATAGCTTTTTAGATTACAGAACCAAGACATGTTATAACACAATCTTATGACATAAACTCACATATTCACATACAGATCATCAACAGAAAGGAAAACAATATATATATATATATATATATATATATATATATATATATATATATATATATATATATATATATATATATATATATATATATATATATATATATATATATATATATATATATATATATATATATATATATATATAATATATATATATATATATATATATATATATATATATATATACACTGCAATGCCAAAAGTATTGGGACAGCCCTCAAAATCATTGAATTCAGGTTTTCCAGTCACTTCCATGGCCACATGTGTATAAAATCAAACACTAGGCATGCAGACGCTTCTACAAACATTTGTGAAAGAATGGGTCGCTCTCAGGAGCTCAGTGAATTCAAGCGTGGTACTGTTATAGGTTGCCACCTGTCAAGTAAGTCTATACTAATTTCACAACGCTACTAAATATTCCTAGGCCAACTGTTAGTGATATTGTTACAAAGTGGAAGCAATTTTGAACAATAGCAACTGAAAAATAAATTACTACAACAAAGTGTAAAGTTTGGTGAAGGGGGATTATGGTGTTGTGTTGTTTTTCAGGGGTTGGGCTAGGCCCCTTAGTTCCAGTGAAAGGAACTCTTAATGCTTCAGCATACCAAGACATTTTGGAAAATTTCATGCTCCCAACTTTGTGGGAACCATTTGGGAACGGCCCTTTCTGTTCCAACATGACTGCGCACCAGTGCACAAAGCAAGGTTCATAAAGACATGGATGAGCGAGTTTGGTGTGGAGGAACTTGACTGGCCTGACCTCAACCGGATCGAACGCCTTTGGGATGAATTAGAGACTGCGAGCCAGGCCTTCTCGTCCAACATCAGTGCGTTTCTAGAAGAATGGTCAAATCCCATAAACACTCCTAAACCTTGTGGAAAGCCTTCCCAGAAGGGTTGAAGCTGTTGTAGCTGCAAAGGATGGGCCAAATCCATATTAAACCCTACGGATTAAGAATGGGATGTCATTTAAAGTTCATGTGCATGTAAAGTCAAGCATCCCAAAACTTTTGGCAGTATAGTGTACATATATACAACACATGTCTTTGCTTGAACCTTGGGGTCTGACCTTGGGGTCTATTTAGATTCAAAATTGTCCTTTCAAAAGCATGCTCAAAACATTGTAAAAATAACTAACTTTAATATCATGAATTTTAAACATATTGTAGCATCTTTGACTGTTGTACTAGCATGTCTGTCTTTGTCTTTTTATGTATAGTTTTTCTTATGCATTGTTCACCCTTTGGTAAATAATAAAATAAATAAAAACAAATAAATACACCCCCAAAAAAAAACAAAATTTAATAATTAAATATACAATACTTTTCTCACATATCTTCTAACATCCCATCAGATATATCCCCATTGTTTTTGTTTTAGGGCGGGATCAACCTGTCACTCACACCAGATCCACCAATGGCAGACCACAACCATCCAATCAATTCCCCAGGAATAAAGTCCTGCCCTACTTTTTTCTTGTTCGAGAAGCTGGTTAACTTGGATATGTGTCATATTAGGGAAGTCATGCTGACTTTAAATTTAAATTGTAAAAAAATATTTTAAACTTTTAAACACATAACTTTCCATATATAAGACACTTAAACATCATAAAACCTAAAGAACACATGAATTCACACCGTGTTCCTCGCTGCAGGCGCTGAACCCAATAAATTGTTAAAAAGTAATTATACGAGAATTCTATAGTCAGCACACAGCTGGTGTTGCCAGGGGAAAGGGCGTTCATTTGAATGAGGTGTAAAGTGGATGTGGGTCAAGCCCTGTTTGAGGAGTGTGTGTGTGTGTGTCTCAGTAGGATCTCCCAAATACTGGCGCCAGCAGAGAATGCCTTTCATTACAGTCATATCTCTCTCTCTCTCTCTCTCTCTCTCTCTCTCTCTCTCTCACTGTATCTCTCTCTCTCTCTCTCTCTTTCCCTCTCTCTCTCTCTCTCTCTCTCTCTCTCTCTCTCTCTCTCTCTCTCTCTCTCTCTCTCTCACTGTATCTCTTTAACGCTCTCACGCACACACTTACAGATTAATTACATGAAGTGTCAAAATACTCAACTCAGACTGACAGCCTAACTGTCCAAACTCATTTTCTGTGGAATCCTCCACAAATACCTCACAATGAAAATGAGACAAATACACTACCAGTAACACCAGTTTCCTTTCCTATTTGCTTATGTTGCATTGTGGAGTAATTCTACAGAACTATATTTCTTTGACTTAATGAAAAGAATGACTTGTATTTGATTTGTCTGTATTTTGTTACACAGCTCAGAAATATTCTCACTGATGAAAACTCACATGGTTTGTTTTTCCCTTCAAAAGAAAATATACAGTGCCACCTACTGGTCTTTTTTTTACAAAGGCCTTCAGTCACTTGATGTGGCACTGTATTAGCAAACATGTTTTTCATTTGATGTGATGTGATTTGTTTTTTGTTTTGTTTAGCTTTTTCTGTTTTGTTTTGTCTTGCTTGCTTTGCTTTTGTCTCGTTTGCTTTGCTTTTGTTTTGTCTTGCTTGTTTTGTTCCGCTTTGTTTTGTTCTGATTTGTTTTGTTCTGCTTTTCTTTGCTTTGCTTGTTTTGCTTTGATTTGTTTTTTTCTGCTTTGCTTGTTTTGCTTTGCTTTGTTTTGTTCTGCTTTGCTTTGCTTTGTTTTGTCTTGCTTGTTTAGTTTGTTTTATTGTTTTTTGCTTTGCTTTGCTTGTTTTGGTCTGCTTTGCTTTTCTTGTTTTGTTTTGATTTGTTTGTCTTGCTTGTTTTGCTTTGCTTTGTTTGTTTTGCTTTGTTTGTCTTGCTTGTTTGTTTGTTTGTTTTGTTTTGTTTTTTGCTCTGCTTTGTTTTGAGCATGACTCTTCTTTGATTAAGTTATTTTTTCTTATCTTAACAGTCTTCTTTTCATTTTGTTAGATTTATGCTTAAAATAAGAAACAAAGCGCAGGTAGACTGATAAAAAAAAGTACTTCATTCTAAATATTTTATCATCTTAAGTCACCATGAGTCAAAGTTGACAGTTCTTATTTTATTATAAAACAATAATCATTATTTTTATGGAATATTATAGTATTTATTATAAATTATTTATCTGTGCATATTATTATTATTATTATTATTATTATTCAATTAATGTGCCCTCTTACAACAACATCTGATGACATGTTCTGGAAAAAAAGACAAAAAAAACTGATACAAAAAAAAATTCTGCACTGCACATAAATTCTTCCGAAGCAGTCGGCCTATAGTCCAATGATGTGGCATTGGAAGAGTAATTCAAATTAACCAATTACATTAGTAAACTTCGTTTATAAGTAGTGTATAAATGTGCCCGTACTATGTAACATCTATGATTTACTGAGACTGTAAAACTACCTTAAATTGAGAAGTGTTGACAGCCTCTGGTTTTTCCGTTGACTTTCTGTTTCTATAAATGTTCAAACTGCGTAAAAAGTGTGTTCTTGTTTTAGCACTATGACAGGGAGTTTATTGCCGTAACAAGAGAACCTCCTGACCTTATAGGCCGAGCGAAAAATCTCTTTCATACGTCATTTACTAACCGAGTCCTCTCTTTTTCTCCCCGTTTGATCGTTTGCCCTTCAAGTAAAGGCCATATTGCAGTCATAAAGGGATCAATGAGAAATCAAGTGACTTACAACTGTCAAAGCATAATAACAGCTGGCAGGCCTGTCGTGACACTGGGCAACTGCCAGTGTACAGTGTGTGCGCTCAGTGTTTTTATTGAATGTAGGATCTGTTTTGAATGACTGTCTGAATGAATGTCTTTAAGCTGCTTAAGGGCAGCATTTAGTCCTTGATTTATTCATTTAGAAACGGCTTGGCGTGGAATCATTTCCAAACTCTGCAGTTTGCAGCAATTTATGCTTCAATGAGGGAGAAACCCACAGAAACAAATATTTGAGTGTGCTCCATAATGAAATGCCTATATTTGTACTGATTAAATCGAGTCATAAGCCCGTTTAAACAAAGCCTGGCTACACAGGCAGCCATTTAAGATCCTTATATTAAACAGCAGACTAGGACTGTCCTAAGGCCATGAAGTGTAGGAAGTATGCAGTAATTGTGCCGGCCGTCTAACCTGCGTTCAATGATATTTGTTTGATCTTTAGTTTGTGAGGCTTATATTCAATAATATATAATACACTTGTGATGCCTATATTTAAGGGAAGGGAGGCTTTGAGCAAAATCTTTTATTATTTCATGTATTGTGTAGTATTTAATTGATTTAATTTCATTTGAATTCAGTTCCTAAAGGCAGAATTATAGTGTCGCCCAGAATCACTGGAGCCATAACGTCATTTTCCTGTTTAAAAAAATGCAGAATTAGAGGGTAAAAAAAAATGTTAACGACTTGCAAATGGGTATGTATCAGGACTTCACATCCACTTACAACCTGTCCCCAATCTCTAATCCAAATTTATGGCAATTACACACGTGGAGCAAATTCTTAGACAAGTAAATTAGAGGCAGTCTGAGGTCCGGGAATCGTGTGTAGTTACCGCATTCACTCTTTTTTACGTTGTGAGTAATGGATGCCAATTTACAGTCTCACAGACAGAGGAAGTTGTTGTTATTGTATCAAAGTCTTAATTGTATGAACATGGACCATGTGCCTCAGCATGGACAGAATAATTATTTGAACAAAGTATGCAATATGACTCAGAAGACTTTTAAGGTACTTTTAAGGAACCATTATGACCTTTTCATCTCACATAATAGATGTTGCCCTTTTAAAAAAAAAAAGCAGAGTGAAAGCAGTGCACTTCAGTTTAGACCTTATAAAATAATGGTATAACTTTGAAACGGATTAAGGCTCGTAAATAATCACTGCTCAAACGTAAAAGACACTGGGGCTAGTTGTCACACTTTCTTATCTCAGGGTGGGTTAATTTTTTTAGTTTTTAAACATTTTCTGTTTGTCTAACATACAATACTAGTCAAAATATTTTTGAAAGAAGTCTCTTATGTGCAAAATTGCATTTATTTGATTAACAAAACAGTGAAAGATATATATGTATTTCATATTAAATTAACACATTGTAATTAATTTCCTGTGATCCTGTGTATTTTCAGCATCATTACTCCAGTCTTCAGTATCACATGATCCTTCAGAAATCATTCTAAAGCCATGTTTCCACCGTGGGGACTTTTCCCAGGAACTAGGGACTTTGGGGTGGTACTCAGTGTGTTTCGACCGCAGGAGCCAGGGTCTAAATGATGTTTCCGGCTAAAACTTTCCCCCTCAAAACGGCCCTGCTTGAGGTAGCACTTTTTCAAAGTTCAGGAACTTTCGGGGGCGGGACTTGGGCACTGAACATGCTGATAGGTTGAGTTCACGCAGAATTTTATTTCAAACTAAATGTCTGTTGCGGTGTGTGCAGTAAGAGTTGTTTGCTATTCAAATCAACAATAGAGTTTAAAAAATAACACCAATGGACTCACGACAAGGTTCGGGCTTTATTAAGTTTATTCACGGAGGACGAAATCCAGAGGGCTCTGGAAAGTCGTGCACAGTCTTAAGTCACCGGAATAATCTTCACTGTACTTTAGACCACGATGGAAATGCAAACAGCAGTAGGTCTGAGGGAAAATTAGTTCCTGGGAAAAATTGTTCCGGGTAATTTTGGTGGAAACGGGGCTTAAAGGGGTCATGAAATGAGAAATCAACTTTCCCTTGAGCTTTTGATATATAAAAGGTCATGGTAATATAAGAATATCCTGTAAGTTTCAGAGCTGAAAACTTCCCTGTTAGTCAAAGAAAAGCTTTTATTGACACCAGGCCCCGAAAAAGATCGATCTCAGAATATGGCGACCCTTGACGTCATCGTGTGGGGAAACACCGCCTCAACATAAGATGAACAACGCCTGATTCTGTAGCCCCGCCCACCGACTCGTGCCACTGACATGACACAGGCCTACATAGAGTTAAACCAGATCCAACTTATTAGCAATAAACATACTGCATAAGCTTAATTCAGATTCCAATATCATGAATGCATGGATTAATTTATTAATGAATATCCAGCTCACGAAGGGAAGACGCGTTTGTTCCTTCATTTCTAATCAAAGATTTGTTTGTTAACAAGAGACTGGATTTGCAGACAGGATGAGATTACATGAATGAATGAAGCAACAGACTAATGGGAGTAAAACCTTTTTTTCAGGTCCTTCTGAAAAAAATAGCATATTGTGATAAAAGTTCATTATTTTCCATAATGTAATGATAAAAATTAAACTTTCATATATTTTAGATTCATTGCACACCAACTGAAATATTTCAGGTCTTTTATTGTTTTAATACTGATGATTTTGGCATACAGCTCAAATTTGGCATAACCCCAAATTCCTATCTCAAAAAATTTGCATATTTCATCCGTCCAATAAAAGAAAAGTGTTTTTAATACAAAAAAAGTCAACCTTCAAATAATTATGTTCAGTTATGCACTCAATACTTGGTGGGGAATCCTTTTGCAGAAATGACTGCTTCAATGCGGCGTGGCATGGAGGCAATCAGCCTGTGGCACTGCTGAGGTGTTATGGAGGCCCAGGATGCTTCGATAGCGGCCTTAAGCTCATCCAGAGTGTTGGGTCTTGCCTCTCAACTTTCTCTTCACAATATCCCACAGATTCTCTATGGGGTTCAGGTCAGGAGAGTTGGCAGGCCAATTGAGCACAGTAATACCATGGTCAGTAAACCATTTACCAGTGGTTTTGGCACTGTGAGCAGGTGCCAGGTCGTGCTGAAAAACGAAATCTTCATCTCCATAAAGCTTTTCAGCAGATGGAAGCATGAAGTGCTCCAAAATCTCCTGATAGCTAGCTGCATTGACCCTGCCCTTGATAAAACACAGTGGACCAACACCAGCAGCTGACATGGCACCCCAGACCATCACTGACTGTGGGTACTTGACACTGGACTTCAGGCATTTTGGCATTTCCTTCTCCCCAGTCTTCCTCCAGACTCTGGCACCTTGATTTCGAATGACATGCAAAATTTGAGCGACAGTCCAGTGCTGCTTCTCTGTAGCCCAGGTCAGGCGCTTCTGCCGCTGTTTCTGGTTCAAAAGTGGCTTGACCTGGGAAATGGCACCTGTAGCCCATTTCCTGCACACACCTGTGCACGGTGGCTCTGGATGTTTCTACTCCAGACTCAGTCCACTGCTTCCGCAGGTCCCCCAAGGTCTGGAATCGGTCCTTCTCCTCAATCTTCCTCAGGGTCCGGTCACCTCTTCTCATTGTGCAGCGTTTTTTGCCACACTTTTTCCTTCCCACAGACTTCCCACTGAGGTGCCTTGATACAGCACTCTGGGAACAGCCTATCTGCTCAGAAATGTCTTTCTGTGTCTTACCCTCTCGCTTGAGGGTGTCAATGATGGCCTTCTGGACAGCAGTCAGGTCGGCAGTCTTACCCATGATTGCGGTTTTGAGTAATGAACCAGGCTGGGAGTTTTTAAAAGCCTCAGGAATCTTTTGCAGGTGTTTAGAGTTAATTAGTTGATTCAGATGATTAGGTTAATAGCTCGTTTAGAGAACCTTTTCATGATATGCTAATTTTTTGTGATAGGAATTTTGGGTTTTCATGAGCTGTATGCCAAAATCATCAGTATTAAAACAATAAAAGACCTGAAATATTTCAGTTGGTGTGCAATGAATCTAAAATATATGAAAGTTTAATTTTTATCATTACATTATGGAAAATAATGAACTTTTATCACAATATGCTAATTTTTTGAGAAGGACCTGTATATGTGATTGCATTGTCACAGATCGTTTTATATAGATCTATTGATTATGTGTAGGTAAATGGTAAAAGGTAAATTAATTTCATTTATATAGCGCTTTTAACAGACCCATGGCCATCCAAAGCGCTTTACATGTTGCCTCACATTCACCCATTCACTCATCATTCATCAGGTGTCTAACTGAACATACCTTAGCACGCTGTCAAAGGCTGAAGAATCCTTTATTTGTGGTGGTGTTGGTTCATTGCGATTCGGGAACAGACTCGGACATGCATTTGCCAGGGCTCGTAAAGGCCAACTATGTGTTTTCCAGACGGGCTACCAAAATGTAAGACCGGCCTGCCGACGGGCTATTTTAAATAGTGAAATAACATTCTTAATGTGCATTATTCGTTCTCTTGACTTGATATTTGAAGGAAAAATACAATCGCAGAAGTTTTGATCATGCTATCTGCTATGTACTTGGCGTGTGTGTGTGTCTGTGTGTGTCTGTGTGATGCACGGTTCGGCCTTACATCTACCGATCGGGCGGTATCAAGTAATAAAAAAAAACTTTCCAATTAATCGCGGGTGGATGAGAGATAAATCACTGTGTTTGTTTGATAAAGACGTTTTGTGAGCCCTGTGGGCAAATCATTCCGGTTGCCGTTTCCCCACACACTTTCAAAACAATTCACATATGATTTCAAAACACATGCACTGACGAGGGAGCTGAAGCTCATTAAATATGCAAAGCTTTTCCAATCATAGCCGTGGGCGTTTACTTCCAAGTCTTTAGTGCAGCACGCCCATTAAAATCTGAGTGTTACATGAGAGAGGCTCAAAACCAGGGTAGAAAATAGCCTATTACTTATTCATTATGTTTTTGAATGTAAAAACCACACAAACATCATAAGTTGACCTCAGACAACAGTATACTTTTTTTAAAGCCAGTTCATGACACCTAATATGCTGATTTGCTGCTCAAGAAAACCAACTTTTAAATTTTTGTCCATTAGGTAGACCTGCAATTTCATAACCAACCCTGAGATCAAGGTTACAAAGGCTCAATAGAGCTCTCATGATACCTCTCTTGGCCTCCGTCACTTCCCAGACTCTCGCTCTTTCTCCTCCTCATATACTCACTTTCTCACTCACACACACACAGGTCTTCTCTCTCACTCTCTCTATTATGTCAGTGTCGCCGCAGTCATTGTGGAAGCTGAAGAAAGCTTGGTGAGTGTTTCTGATGTTGGCACCAGCTCTTGCCTACTCTGCGAGTTTGTGTGTATGTGTGATCTGCCTCTCCTGCTAAGAAACGCTGAGTACTCACTGACAGCTCTATCACTCGTCTTCAATGGGGTGTAATTTGTGAGAGCCTGGCTGTGCAGGGGATGATGGGTAATTAAGAAGGTGAGTCAGGCCACCGAGTCCGATCGTTGACAGCATTTAGCCGACTGCTGTATAGTTCCCTGTGTTCAGAGTGTCTCCAAGGGTCTGGCATACACAGATCGCTCTAAGTGTCACAAAACAAGACGTTTTAATGGACGCAAAAGAGCTCAGGAGGTCAGAAGAGAGAAATGAATAATCTCAGCATTATTTGGGTTATGCTGCCTGGGAAGTAACTTTATACAACTTTTCAGAAGTTGCATGTGCATTCAAGTGATTTCTCACTGGCCACTTTATTAGATACACCTTGCTGGTACCAGGTTGCACCCTTTTTTGCATTCAGTACTGCCTTAATTCTTCATGGATTCAACAAGGTGCTGGAAACATTCCCCAGATGTTTTGGTCCATATTGTCATGATTACATCACGCTTTTGCTGCACATCCATGATGTGAATCTCCCGTTCCACCACATTCAAAGCTGCTCTATTGGATTGAGATCTGGTGACTGAGGCCGTTTGAGATGATTTGAGCTTTGTGACATGGCATTATTCTACTGGAAGTAGCCATCAAAATATGAGTACACTGCGGCCATAAAGAGATGGAGATGGTCAGAAAATATCCCCCACACCATTACACCACCAGCAGCCTGAACCACTGAGACAAGGCAGGATGAATCCATGCTTTCATGTTATTTATACAATCTGACCTGACCACCTGAATGTCGCAGCAGAAATTGAGTCTCATCAGACCAAGCAATATTTTTCCAGTCTTCTATTGCCCAATTTTAGTGAGCCTTTGTGAATTGCCTCAGTTTCCTGTTCTCAGCTGACAGGAGTTGCACCGGTGTGTCTTCTGCTTCAAGTTTTGACGTGTTGTGCTTTTAGAGATGCTCTTTTGCAGACCTCAGTTCTAATGAGTGGTTATTTGAGTTTCTGCTGCCTTTCTATCAGCTCAAACCAGTTTGGTAATTCTCCTCTGGCATCAAGGCATTTTCGCCCACAGAACTGCAGCTCACTGGATATTTTCTCTTTTTCGGACCAATCTCTGTAAACTCTAGAGATAGTTGTGTGTGAAAATCCCAGTAGATCAGCAGTTTCTGAAATACTCAGACCAGCCCAACAACCATGCCACGTTCAAAGCTACCTTTCTTCCCTGTTCTGATGCTCAGTTTGAACTTCAGCAGATCACCCTGATCATAGTTGCTGTCATATGATTGGCTGATTAGATATATGCATTAACAAGCAGAGTGTGTGTGTGTGTGTGTGTGTGTGTATATATACATATATATATATATATATATATATATATATATATATATATATATATATATATATATATATACACATACATACATACATACATACATACATACATACATACATACATACATACATACATACATACATACATACATACATACATACATACATACATACATACATACATACATACATACACACACACACACACATACACACACACACACACACCTAGGTAAAAAGAATGGGCCACGCCCAAAAATGGCTAAATACTAGTTCTACCAGAAAGACTTGCCAGGCTAGCTGAAGTAACAATGCCTTAATTTATTAACAGACCATCAAGTATTATATTAAGAGGTTCTTTGGTATAGGCCCTGTCTGTAGCTCACGTCTAGAGGGTAACAGACTCTGCATTTCCTCATGAACATGAAGGCAGGGGCACAGCTGACCCCCTGAGAGGTATGGGCAGGGACCATCCTGGTGGTGGTGGGGAGGATGGAGGTGAATGTTGGCGATAGACACCATCTGTGAACTCAGACATGCAAGTACCAATCTTTTATACTCCCAATATAAGAACATAATAGGTTAGATGTGAAGGTAATAAGTGATGTAACATTTGAGTCTTCCTAGCAGAACTTACACTATAGCTTTCATTTCTTTAGTTCTTTTAATTGTCTTAACCACAAATTTACTGGTCAGGAAAGTAGCAAAATGTAAGCAAATGCACTAATTAAAGAGACCATTGCTGTCTCAGAAAAACTTTTTTGGCAGAATATGGGAAGCTGTGTGGAGATCACAATAAAACACGAGTTGCATGGTGATGCTCCAGGATGGTGTCTTCAAAAATCTGCTGAGAGGTTTAATGATAAATGCAGCTCTATAGTGAAGCAGTGTCGGGCTGCATTTTGAAAACTGGAAAATGCTGCCTTTCGGAGGACACATATCAAGGCATGTCTGCATCCAATGTTAGAGACCTTCATCTGATCGATTTTTGAAGGCATTAGATGTATCCTTCACTGCCTTTGGTATCCCACAATCCTGTGCTTTCCATTCAGTGACAGTTGATCTAGAAAAAGAAAGATGTGTCTGAAAGTTTCTGGTCAGTTGCTGTGTGTAAATGTAAGTTTTTGACCACTATTTTACACTTCTTATGTAATTTCTAGCGAGAAATTACTACTGTATTAAATGTTTGTTTAGTTCTCATCAAATCGCTCTCTATTTTGTTGTATAGATCATTAAACTGTTACGCTGCCTGAGAACTCTGTCCGAAATCAGTTTCGTGAGGTGCCTTCGTGCACTTACACTGCCTTACAAGTCATTGCCTGGATAAGGTGGCTAGGCAACAAGTCAGCTGCCTCAACCCGATCTCACGGCATTTCGTACATATTTTACGAGGTGGCTAATTCGTACGAATTTGTACGACCTCACTCTACGAATTCATACGATTTTTACTAAATCGTACATATTTGACGAGTTGGCAAAATCGTATGAATTCGCATTTAATGACCTACCTCAACCCCGCCCTAAACCTACCCATCACTGGGGTTTAGGCAAAACGCATTTAATTTGATGAGTGAGGTCGTACAAATTTGTACGAAATAGCCACCTCGTAAAATATGTACGAATTGGTCGTGAGATAGCGTTGGCTGCCTAGGTTTTTGGATGCAGCCGTTGTGCAAGGAGCCTTTTTAGCTGTGGGTATTGTTAAACTGCTTCACTGTGAAAAGTCATTTAATGCTTTGGAGTTCAGGAGAATATTGCAGAATGCCTTGCTTCCCACAAATTTAAAATTGTTTTCTAAAGAGGAATGATCAGATGTTATTTCGTCTTGCCCAAATTCCAAAGACAACCAAGAAGTGGCTTGAGAACAAGTCCATCAGGCTCATGTTTTGCCCTGGTCAGAGGTCCAGATTTTAACCCTATAGTTCATATTTGTTCTCACATTAAACTCAAATGAACTGGCAGACATTTACCAACTCATAAACAGTTTGAAGCCATTGACATTGAGTGGAACAAAACAGACTCTTCTTCCTGTAAAAAAAAAAAAAAACTCACCATTATGGTGATCAGTATTCACTTTGGTTGGGCACTTTGAGCATTCATATTATTATAACTCTTCCTGTTGATGCAGCGAAGCAACAAGAAATCACAGTTGTTTGATTTCAAAGGAAGAGAAGTAATAAATAGGTTGCTTTTAAAAGTTGACCTAGCTTCTGACTGATTAATTAACTTTAGTTAAGGATTTAATCTGAAATTAGGTCACCTTTTAAAATTAACCTAATATTTATTTTTATGTCATATAATTATCGTTTACAATTTTATTACTAAAACTTATGTCATGAACACCTGTGAAACGTTTAATTTATTTTTATTTGTAACAATATCTTGCAGTTGACCATGCTTAAGTCACACACGCTTCAACATTCAGCATCAAAACACAACAATGCAACAGCAATGGTAGCTATACTAAGAGTAAATAAATGATAACGTACTATGAGAACTACAGTTCTTTTTTTAGTTACTAGAACTCTTGTGTAAGTGAACTATACTAACTAAGCATTTGTTAGCGCAACATACTATTCCTATTTCACTTTACATGTTTTTTTAAGGCAATCGGTTTGCACGCTTAGGTAGTAAGTCTAACTAATTCGATTTTACAGTGCACCAGCAAAAGATAATGAGGCATTTTTAACTTGCATAAAGCAGCTTAAATTAAGTGCTTTTTTTTCTAAGATATAATCAACAGTAGGCTACACAAAAGACATGAAAAATAACTTGTAAAGTCAATCAATATTTTGATTTTGCTATGACTTTCATTGACACTTTAAACTCTGGCTCTAAAAAAACCTTGAGTATCCCTTCTGGTAATTATGACATTGTGAGCTCATGGTCATTCTGACATCAGTTAAGACATTCAGCATTAAGGGGACTTTTTAAAAGTCTTTTAACTTTCTCTTCAATGGGATCACATACCATTTCATCTTTTGATTGTGACATCTGGTTGTCACTTAGGAAGTGTCAGAGTTGTTTGATAAACAAACCAGTGTCAAGTTATATTTTGAATGCTTGAGATGCCTTGTAAATGAAGTGCACAGATGACTCCAATAAAATACAACTAATTTTCAACCTTCATTTAAAAGCAACTGTCATCAACTTTCAACATCCTCTTGCCAACAGACATTAAATTAAGTCAATTTCTGCAAGTTTTACCAATTCAAGTTGATTTTCATCTCAGAAATCAGATGCAAGTACATCTTAATGTAAGTATCTGTTTTATATTCACTCATTTACAAGACAATTTTGTTCATCTTCAGAGTTCTCTGGTGAAGCTTACATTCTCAGGGACATTCTGGTAGATAAAGGGGTTTCTTGGATGTGAGCATTTGTTTATTTTTTTCTTAGCATGACCTCATCATGCTTTTATCATGCTACTTTATCATGTAGTAGCCTAAAAAGCCTGGTCACAGACAGGGTTTAGATTAGGCCTTAGTTCAATTAGAACATTTAAGTAGCTCTTATAAACATGACAAAACAATGGCACGGACATATTTTAAGATCTATAAAAGCTCAAACATGTATAGTCTGGGACTAGACTCAAGCCTTGTCTGTGAAACCTGATTTTACCAGTACTTAAGTATTTTTTCTCATACTGAATAGTTTCAAAGAGGAGGTAGTCTGAGAATAATAGGAAACAGTTAATTCTTTTCTAAAATCAAAATAAAACTGAACAACTCAAAATTGCAATAAATCAAGGTCAACACAACAGCCGCTTAAACGTCTACAAAGTCTCAGTTAAGCACAAGTGCTCAAAAGTAAACCAGTATCCTTTAAATAGGTCTCTTTAATATAACAGATAAATAAAATAGGCAAATGTTAAGTAAAATTAGCGCTTGGAGTGTTTTGAACAGGAGGGGTTACATTGGTGCCGTGACCCTGATGGGATTAAGGTTTAGGGAGGTCAGTGTAACGGAGGCCAGCTAGTAGTCGCTGTCGAGTATCGCTAAAGACGCACTAGTGACTGATGCGAGAGGTTTCAGCCTTTAGCCTCCTTTTTAGAGCGTCCGACTCTAATTCCGGTGGACCCGGGATTGTCCGGAGTTTAACATCATCAACCCATTCACGTACAGTGTCTGTGAGCTGCATTACACGCCAGGAATGAATTGGTGGCGATCAAAGAAAGCTTTGTCAGTTTGTCTTGAAAAATGAAGGCAACTTTGAGGGTCATCATTGGAGAAATCACAGGGCTATGCGCAATGTCCGTCTGACACTGACAGAATTTCGTCGGAGGGCAAACTTGATTGCAATGGTCATTGATCGGCTGTCGCTGAACATGTCAAACTAATGACCAAAGACTATAGATTTTAGCCTAGTATCAGGGGAATCTTTTAGAATTTTCAAAATTTGTCTCAGACAACCAAATTGTGTGAACCCGGCTTTACACTACAAAGTAGCCAAAAAGATACTTAAGCATAGTAACTAATAAAGTTTACTCACATACTTTACACCACCCGACTAGCCTACTGTAACAGAGTTCGTAGAATAAGAAGGAAGGAGCCGGGAACCGGTGAACGTTAACAAAGACTTTAATAAACAAACAAAACAAAACAAAAGTAACGCGGGCAGCCCTCCGCGAACGGCTGCCACGCACACACACAATAAAACATAAACAAAACACAACATAAAGTCCAGGCCTGGTCCTCGCTCGCTCCTTCCACTTCTCTCGCACGTCCACCTCGCCACACCTATTGTGTTAGTCTTCATTTACTCAACCTCTTATTCAGAGACACCAAATGTCTAACACTGTTAGGTTTTCTCATAGTTAATGATACATGAATCTAATCGAGGCGCAGTGACTTTTATAGCTGGAGACCGGAGCATAGACCACAGAATTGGCGAGATCAGCTGACTGGAGGATGACGCTGACTGGATCTAAAACATTCGTGTGACATAAGGCGTGCATTCTTGAATTATATAACGTGACAAAAAACTTGCTCAGTACAGTCCTGTGAACATAGCAGAGGTGAGAGGTTCTCAAAAACACGAATGTGAATAGAGAATATAGTTTTCACTCACATTATAGGCTGTGTGTGAACATAAGAACATCCTCCAAAACAGGACCAACTGTTGCTGTGTGAACGTTGCTATATTTAATTTTACAGCTGCAGTGGAATATAATTATTTTTATTTATATAAAAAAGACTTCTCACACAAAGTTATTGTATGGCTTGACATAAACTGTTCAATAATGTTGTAATAGGAAAACTGCTAAATTATGGGGAATGTCATGAGAGTGAGTAAATAATGACAGAAATTGAATCTCCCCACATAAGATAACAATCTTTTGTTGCATATGCCATAGACATCTGTAGATTGAAAGGCAGCAAAGAAGAAAATACCAAAACGTCCCTTTTCCATGGTGAACTAATTTATTTGAATTAAATCTGAAGCAGCGGTTCTCTTCCAATATGCCTTTCCTTCTCTCAGTTCATCTATCTATGCCACGCTCCTGGGCCGACAGCAAGAGAAAGAGAGAGAGAGAGAGATATGAATGCCTCTCTCTAATTGATAAAGCCATAATAGGAGCCATTTCTCCACCATCTGCTAATTAGAACCATGAAGGGGAAGAGATTGGATGTCTGGAGAAGGGGTCTGCCGTCTGAGGGGGTCTTTCATCTTCTGACTTGTCTGCCATGCTGTTTTCCTTCAAGCTTTCCTGCGCGGCTTGAGCAGACCGCTGCCTCCACTCTTGGGGATAGGAGCACTAATGGATCGCTTGAAGAGACCTTTTGCTTTATGACTGGGGCTAAGCAGTATCAGCTGGTCTTAGGCCATAGTGGCTGCACAGTTCATGAAGTGCTTTGTCAGATAACCCCACCGGGAATAACAGTTGGCCTTCTCCAGGACCAGGCATACCAGGGTAGACGTCTACCAAAAAAAGCCACTTTTGAGGTCTGAAATTCCCGAACACAACATGCAATTCCAGAAGTCAGAGAGAATGTATCCAAAAATCACATTTTGAAGCAAATCAAATGACTGGAATGCAAGTAAATTGCCGTTACCGGGGTCTCATCGCATTACATTCTCCTGATTAAGTGTGATTGTTGATTACGTGTGACCAGCGTAGCGTTCCGTCGAATCATTCTGATGAGGATAATCAAAGAATAACAGGCCAGCTGTATTTAATATAGAGCCTAGTCCTCTCATCCTCAAAGATCTAATGCAATCATGTTGCATCGAATGAGCCTAATAATAAAAATTGATTTGAATGTTGTTTAGACACAAGTCATGTAAATTACAAAGCATTTACTTTGTGACATTTTGAGAAGGAAATACAATGAGCCATTTGTCTTTAAAGAAGTGGAGGTCATCAGCGCACTCTTTTGACTGAGTTGTAAATATATCCAATAGCATGTGTTTCAAATTGCCCATTGGTTATGGATTGCTTTACGAGCTGCTTGTTAGTGGCCCAATGGCTTTAGCCTCTGTTGATTTACCCCCAGGGAACCAGGGGTCAATTAGTCGGACACACAGAGGATCCTGTTCTTCAGATCCTTGCTTTTCCACTCTGATCTGAGAGCAGTTTTGTATGAGGACAGCAGGTTTTGTGCAGGAGACAACTGGTTCCAGAGCAGCTCTTAGAGTTGGCGTTGCTGATAAGAGTGCATTAACTTTCTTGACTTCTGCTGCTGTTTTTTAGCGAGAGTGAGTTTGTCATGACGTCCTTTATTGAAGCCATAAGGGTTGGATTTTTGGACCACATCGCTGAAACAATTCTACATAATAGAAGGGAGACTGGAGCTAGTTGTCCACACTCAAACTCAAAAATTGTAGGGTAAAAAGTCCAGTTAGTTCCATGGAAAATCTTACATGAGTAAATGATGACTGTATTTTTATTTTTGAGCAAACTATCCTTTCCCCTTGCTGGAGAAGGCCATTTCTACCTCTGTAGAAAATAAAAAAAAATACATAAATAATAAAAATAGAGGAATAAAATAAAGTTTAACAAAAGTCATGACAAAAGTCACAAATTCATATGAAAAGTTATATAAAGAATTTATATAAATCACTAATTTATAAAAAAAAAAGTTTACAAAGATAAAATGGTAATATAAAATAAAGTTTAAAAAAATAGAGTCCCTTTGTGATATATAATTACAATTACAGAAAAAAAGCTAAGGGTCTCTTTACTCAATACCATTTTTAACTAAAACCTGAAAACTTTTTATGCATTTTGGCCATTCATTTACACGACAACAGCGTTTTGGAGGCCTGAAAGCGCAAACTTTTGAAAACAAGAACAACAAAGCGCATTGCTATGTAAATGTACCCAAAGTAAGATATAAAATATAAGGAAATAGCTTAAAGAACTGTCACATAAAGTAAATCATATTGTGAGATATAAAGTCACAGTTAAAATAGCAAGTGCAATAATGAGACATAAAGTCACAAAGTGATTTTCTTTTTAAAGGAACACTCCACTTTTTGTGAAAACATCCAACTCCCCTAGAGTTAAACAGTTGAGTTTTACTGTTTTCGAATCTGGCGGTAGCACTTTTAGCATAGCTTAGAATAAATTCATTGAATCTGATTAGACCGTTAGCATCTCGCTCAAAAAATGACCAAAGAGTTTTGACTCTTCTGTAGTTACATCGTGTACTAAGACCAACGGAAAATGAAAAGTTGTGATTTTCTATGGTTAGGAACTACACTCTCATTCCTGCGTAATAATCAAGGAGCTTTGCTGCCGTACCATGGGCTAACTTCCTGAAAATAGGCTAACTTCTATCAATATAACCAATGTGACAACCTACTTGCCTGCTGGGGACTATTTATTAAAAAAAATATTTAAACTCTTTGGTCATTTTAGAGTGAGATGCTAACGGTATAATCAGATTCAATTATCTATGCTAAGCTATGCAAAAGTGCTATCACCAGACCCGGAGATCGGCTGAATGGATTCGAAAACGTTAAAACGCAACTGTTTAACTCTAGAGGAGTTGGAAAATTAGCCTACTCTCAACAAAAGTGGAGTGTTCCTTTAATCTAGAACAGAAACGACACAGATAACAAACTGATTTTAAACATTTTGTATCTTTTGGTAAGCTCTCAAAAGTTCCCTCAATGGCTCCCCTGCGGACCCAGCTAGAGCCTCAGATGGAAATCTTGCTTTGATTTGGCTCACAGAGGGTGTGTTTGTCTGGTTGTGCATTTATGCCTTTACAACCTCATCAGTACTCATTGCACTCTCACATCTGGCAGTTAATTCTACTTTTACACCTCTGTTTACACGTCATTACTATCTATAACGCAGCCATGGGGACGTTAAAAACCTGTGATGAGTGGAAAAATGATTTAGCCCCACTGTCCAAGCTGCCTCTATACTTTTCTGAATGGGGATTCACATATCAAGTACAGATTTGTGGTCATGTTTTTTGTTTTCTACTCTGTTGTGATTGCATGCTCTACCGTACATAGTCCGTACGGACTAAAAAAAAACTACAATTAACAAGGAAATGAATGCTGTAATAAGATTACATTTAACTGTATTAAATTATTGTTGTACTAGCATCATATAATCAGATTAGAAGCTCAAATTGCTTCTTTGTTGTTGTATCCATGTTTTATTTCCTCAGGGATACTGCAATAAGTCAAGACATTGGTGGTCATAAAGAGTTTTTGCAACAAATACACCATTGGCATAAATTATCATGTTAAATTACTGTGGCAATCTACAGAGAAATTCCATAACAGAATGTCTATACTGAAACTAATCGATGTATTTATGTTTGCCAACCACACTGAAAATGTAATTTCCTATATTGATCAGGAATATCTGGCAGAAAATTAAAGATGCGATGATTTATACATGCAATACAGTCATGCTATGAAGAATAATTGATATTTCAAAACAAACAAAAATAGCAGAGCCGACTGCATAAGCGGTATTATTGAACTGTATTACTGAGCTATATCACTGTGTTTGAGACACAGTTCGGGAGAATAAAAGTAGGATGAGCTCCATATAACCCCAAACAACATGATTATGGGCCTGCAGAAGCCACAGACAATAGAGTAGACCAAACACCCCAGCTCCTATTGTTCTGTGTGTTTATATTGTTTTCAGGCCCAAGAGAAGCAATTATTTCTACTAAAGAAATACTGTGTTCTTTGGAAAAAACAGGGAATGAGAGAAAGTATTTTAAAAGTCTCAGGAAATCCCCCACTGGAGAGAATAAAATTCATTGCCAGACATCATGTCGTATCATGTCTCATTTTGAGTTCTAGGATGTTTCGATTTGAGGTTTTATTTTGTACTATTTCATTTCATTAGTATCTAGTTTGTTTATACTCAAAAAAATGGGGAATGCTCCTATACTTATTCCAAGTACCCTGGTTACTGTATACTTGAATTGAAAGGAAAAGCTTTGTGTAAATATTCAGCTTAACATCTATTTTGTGTTCCAGGGAAAAAGAAAGTCATGGAACGACATGATGACAGAATTTCGATCCCTTTAAGACCTTTGCTGTCCTCTGACATCAAGAACTGAATTTACTTCCCCACTTATTGCAAAGCTTTTTGTGTCTTATTTCAGTTATTAATCATTATCAGGTTTCCCAAAAAATCTCATGGCACCTTCATTGTTCTTCTCCCAGGGATTCCTACAGTTTTCAGGGTAAATCCTATAGACTTAAAAGACTCTCCAGTGAATTACAAAGACATGCCACCAAAAAAAAGTCCTGACAGGGTCAAAGGAGGAGGCATGTTTCTGGATTTTGCCCTACTGTATCCAGGATTTTGAGGGATGAAGACTGTTTGGTTAACTTAAGTCTAATGCACAGTCAGGAAAAAGAAGAAAGATTGGCTTCATAAACCCTATGAAAACAGAACCAGACAAGACTGAGTTTGTGTGTGTTGAAATGCTCCCTGTTTCCTGTCGTACCATCATGTTATAGTCTGTTTGTCATCTGAGAAACATCTGTAAGAAGAAACAGCATGATGAAGAAGAGCAATGGATGCACATCTAAATTACTTTTATTACAACATCCTGCAGTCCTTTGAGAGCTGTACTATAATCATTCTTTGTTTACTATAGTACTTGTAGTATCTGTGAGCTGAATATCAGATCAGTTGCATATGAACTAAATGAGTTTGTTGAAATACACACCCACACACACAAATTGCAGTCTTGATCTTGTGGTCTTAGGTTGTTCTGTGTTGAATAATGTTTTCAAGCTTCAAAAAGATACTAGAGGACTATGAAAGCATCATATTCCACATCTTCTGAAGTCACATAATAGCTCTGTGTGAGAAACAGAAATTTACATTTACATTTATCCATTGAGCAGATGCTTTTATCCCAAGCAACTTATAAATGAGGATCATCATATTGTAAGCATTTCTCATAAAATGTATGCAATTATTCACTTTTGAATATTCCCCTCGAGCGGTTAAAGGGTTAGTTCACACAAAACTGTCATTAATTCCTCACCCTTATGTCGTTCTAAACCTGTAGGACCTTTGTTCATCTTCAGATCACAGATTAAGATATTTTGATGAAATCCGAGAGGTTTCTAAACCACACGTAGGTAGCAAGGTCATTGCAACTTTCAAGGTCCAGATAGGTATATCGTTAAAATAGTCCATGTGACTCCGGTGGTTCAAGCTTACTTTTATGAAGAAATGAGAATACTTTGTTTTGTGCAAAAACACCCAAAAATAACGACTTTATTCAACAATTTCTTCTCGTCTGTGTCATTCCCTTTAAGACCTTTGCAGCGCTTCCGAGTTCTATGTCAGAACGGCAGCTCACCATTGGCCGACGCTGTCCACATGAGTGGCAATGACGTTGGTGCCTATGTCTGGCTCAGAAAGCTCTCGGATTTCATCAAAAATATCTTAATTTGTGTTCCGAAGATGAGCATCTTACGGGTTTGGAACAACATGAGGGTGAGTAATTAATGACCCTTTCACCGCTGCAAACAAATCACTGGGTCAGTGAGTCATTTGAAAATCGGAACTGAATGAACTGATTCATTAAAAAGATCAGTTTTAAAAGAATCAGTATGCACGGTTTACAACTTTTCTTTTGTGATTATCAATTAGGTTAACCATTTTATGGTGCATTTAAAAATAGTGGATAGGATACTCTTCAAAAATTCTCTTTTTTGTTCCACAGATCCATTTGGGTAGATTTTTCTTGATTTCTGTTCACTTGAACTGACAAGTCTTGGTCTGATACACATTTAAACACATTGCACAAATTAGTCCTATCAAATGGCTTGTTTAGCAGCACACCTTACACATAAAAATAGTCCTCCTCAGCACTGCAACGGTTTCATTAGGGTCGCTAGGTTCTTTAATTTACAATAATTGGGGTGCTGAGGGTATTTTGAGTTTATATTTGTTGGGATAATAGCAACGAGTCAACTGCTCGAGGGGAGTCTGTTGTTTTATTGAACGAGGACTAGTTTCCAAATCCCAGTCCTAATCATCAAAAGTCAAACAGCAACAGTGGTGAGCTTTAAAGAGCAACTTCTTCAACAAGTTTATCCAGTTCGGTTTAATTGTGCAATTACTTTTCAGTACAATCATTTGGCTCATATCAGGAGTATTTGTTTCCAAGTTCTGCGGTTGCTCTTGTTAATGTTTGTGACTAGGAGTCGAGCGGGAGGAGCCGGTTCCAAATCAGCGTGGAAGAGCAACTTCTCCTGGAGCTAATTACGCGGGGGGGGAGGAGGAGGCCGTTTTCTCATTTATTTGACCCAACATCATGATGCAATTTGGTTTTATCACCGACGGAATACTTATAGAGCGGCTGTGCGATTTCCTGTAACAAACACGTGTGTTGTGCCATTAGAGTGAGTGATTTCACACAGCAGGTTGCCAGTCGTGCACAAGTTCCCTCATCACTGGAAAAAAACAACAACCGCTAATGGAAATGTTGAGCTAAAAAATGCTCAGTCATTCAGCCTTGTTGTGGGTTTATTGCTTTTCCATTCTTGTACGTAAGTTACTAATAGGAAGGATGACACATAAAGCAGATAATTTATAGAAAGTATAAGAAACCTGTGTTTAAATAACCCAAGTGTATATATATTAAGCAGCCTGAACTGTTGACTGATAATGGGTTGTTTGCGTTCAAAGACATTTACATGGACAGATCATGGTTGCTCAAGTCAAAACTGAGCATAGGCAATACACGTATGCTTCTATGAAGAACTTTTAAGGGGGTGGTTACACAACACAGTTTTCAACTAAAAAACGGTGTTTTCGCCGGTCACGCGTTTTGGGTGCCTGAAAACGTAAACTTTGGAAAACAGGCTTCAAAGTGCAAGTTTTTGAAAATGATGCCGATATTGTTTGTGTAAACTATAAAAACTTAAATTTGTGAAAATGGTAACGTCATGCACCTGTGTATTACATGTTCTGTCTATATGCGCGTAGTGTATTTTTACAGAGTGACATCACCAACTACTGGCCTGGCATGAATACAACGGTTTTAGTCGTTTTCACGGATCCGTGTGAGTGGGGATCGTTTTGACAATGCTGTCGTCTGTACGCGAAAAATGCAAAGGAAAAACATTTACGTTTTTAGGACACTGTTGTCACGTAAACAAGTTCTTTATTGACATTGATGGTTCCATGAAGAACCTTTAACATCAATGGAACCTTTTCATTCCACAAAAGTTTCACTGTAAAAAAAAAAATCTACTGCAAAAATGTAATTTACAGTAAAAAAATAAAAATAAAAAAACATTATATGGTAGTAACATTTAAGGTTTTACAGATTTAACTTAAATTTACAGTAAAAAAATATATTTCATTAACTGATGTAATGTTAATTTACCAACCTATTGAATTACTAATATCTTATTTGTACTTTTGTAATACACTGACAGCCATCAAAAACAGGTGGTGATAAGTCACATGATTAATCAAAGCTCATCACAACAGCTTTTGCACAGCTAAGAAAGTAAACACTATTATATAGAAGGTGCACTGAAATAAAAATGCAATAAACATTAATTTAACAAAATTAGATGACATATAACCTAAATGTACATATCTGATTTGAAAAAACTAAGAAACAACAGTTATTTTAATGAAAATACATCAAATGTGAAGTGTCACACACAAGTGAATTCTGGGAATGTTAATTAACGTTTTTTTACTGTAATTTATACTGACTTTTTTTTTACTTCTAAAACTGTAAATTTAATGGTATTTTACTGTTAACTTAAATGTACAGTTAGATCTATTATGGTTATCCACCGTATATAGTACGGAAACTTTCTGTTAACCAATTAACAGTTTTTTACTGTAGCATTTTTACAGTCTTTTACCCTTAAAATCACAATCATTTTTTACAGTGTTCTTTAGGAAAAAGGTTCTTTTGATTATTAAAGTGTTCTTCATACTAAGAAGAAAAATGGTTGAACTGTTTACAAGATTCTTTGGGGAACCAAATATGGTTCTTTGATGGATTGCTTTGAAACCGGCTTTCGGAATGTTTATTTTTAAGAGTGGAATATTTTGATTGCACAAAAGGTTCTTTATAGTGGAAAAAGATTCATCATTATTAAAATGTTTTTCATACTAAGAGGTTATTTTAAGAACTGTTCACTGAAAGTTCTTTGGGGAACCAAAAATGGTTCTTCAATGGGCAAATATAATTACAAAGACCCTTGTTTGGAACCTATTTTTAAGAGTGTGGAATCTTTCGGTTACACAGAATGTTCTTTATGGTGGAATAAGGTTCATTAGATATTAAAACATTTTTCACACTATGAAAACCATGGTTCTTTTAAGAACTGTTCACTGAGAAGTTATTTGGGGCACCAAAAATGGCTCTTTTGTGGCATCGCTGCGAAAGCCCATATTTGGAACCTTTAAGAGTGTAGTTTATTATGAATCCCAGATTCACTCTTGTAACGTTCAAGTGAGTCCACCGAGTTCTTCGGGCTTCATTACTAGGCACGCAAGCATAGTAGTCTACCTCTGTGGAGAAGCATATTATTGTAAAATCCTAAGTGCCCAGGGACATCCATTAAGTAAATTCAAAGCTAACCCACCACGTCTCCAGCCAGCTTGACCCTCTTTGGATCCTCCGAGTTAAATAATACAAGCTATTTCAACACAGGAGATCAAGAAGATATGTGCCCAGCGAGAAGCCGAGTTTCACGTAAAGTACCCTGTGCTGGAGTGATATTAGATAAATGAGATCAAAATTACATTACTGAGCTCTTTATGGAGCTGTGAAAAAAACATCGCCCACAGGTATGTTGCTTGGCCTCGTAATTCGCTCCAGAATCGTTACCATCTGGACTGACATTGGGGAATGCTTCTCTCTTAAAAACCTCAAAGCAAATGATACAAGGAAAATGCCATGTTCATAACCTGGTTTAGTGTTGTTGGACGCTTACACACACACACAAGCGCTCACAGGCTCCCAGGAATAGCGAGGCTGAGATAATGCCGCTTTCTGGCATCTGGGTCGGAGGGATCTTTGTGGAGCCAGCACTCTTTTCTGCATTAGCTGTTGCTACTCATAATTAGGTAAAAGAAAAAAGAAAAAGGCTGCTCTACTGTCAGCATGTATGAGTGAGCTTGTAATTACAGCAAATCCTCTTGAAATCTTCAAGATACCCTCAGACCCAGTATGGCTAAAAAGTGAATAAAGGTTAGTAATACAAGAGTGAGAATGAATCAATCAATCAGCAAAACAGATAAAAATGCAAAATAGATGTTTTTTTAAATCTTCCGTAGTACCGTACTGTTGTTTATAATTGTATTTAATTTTATAAAGAAAATTAGATTTAAAAGAAAACTGTTAAAATTTCTATATGTAAATATACAAATATATACCATACCACAAAAAAAATTGTTTTAATTATTATTTGATTAATCTTTTTGATTATAAATTAGAAATATAAACATGAACTGCATGTTGTATGATAATATGATGTATGTATGTATGATAAGTTTAATCATGACGGATTAAACTTAATATCAATTGTTATTTAATGAGCACTTTTACAATACAAATTGTTCAAAGTAGATTTATAGAAAATTCTAAAAATAAAGAACAACAAAGAAAATAACTATGACAAACATATAAAAATTTTTAAGAGTTAGACTAAAAATATACATTAAAAAAACAACCAAAGTATTTACCAGTTTTTAATTGGTAAATACTTTTTTTATTATTAATTTTAACTATGGCAAATAGTTCTTGATAGAAATCTAAAAAATGCTGGGTTGTTTTTTTAACTCGTGGTTGGGTCAAATATGGACAACCGATGGTTTAAATGTATAGATACAATTTTTAAACCCAATGGTTGAGTTTGTCCATATTTGACCCAAACATGAGTTAAAACAAGCCAGCATTTTTTTTGAGTGAGCAGTTGACGTGTATCTCAAAAATAACGGCTGAATTTAGCACATTCCTGAACACGGGGTTTTCGCTAAAGAGCATCGCTGACCTGTCAGCACACATGAGGAGCCATTGAGGGACCAGTGAGAGCACCTGAGGGTTCGCCAGGAGCCACCCGCCGTCCCGTCGCCCCAGCACCCCGCCACCGTACGAGAAAAAGCTGTTGTTAATAAAACTTTAAAGGAGGAGGATGAAAAGGAGGAGAAATTGAGCAGCCCGGGCTGTATTATTTCTTCTCTGTGAGGGAGCTGCCCTCTCGCTGGGCAGGCCGGCAGTGTCAACCCTTCGGGGAGGGAGGCGTGAGGATGGGACAGGGATGGGATGGGTATTTGACCATGGCCGCCCCCGGGGCAAAGCAAATCATTTGCTTCTCAGAGGCTTCAAAGAGAGGCAATTACACTTAAGTAACCGTATGAATAGATTGTCTTGCCGGGGAGCATTCTGGGAGGAAAACAGAATTGCTTTGAGGGAGATATACCACACCTCATCCAAACATGTTCCACCAAACAAGCCCGGCAACTGTCTGTAATTTCCAAGCCAATGGAATAATCATCTATTAAGAGCGACGTTTGAGTTTGGTAACATTTCTTTTCTATTCTTGAATGTTAAGCCAGGCACTTTTAACTGGTGTGCCCTCTAAGAACAAAGGTTGAATGGAGTTTTATAGAACTCTAGGGTTCTTGACTCTTTATGCCAAGAACTCTTTATGCCAAAAAAGTTTCTAGATAAGGAGAAATGTCTAAAATTGTTGCATAATTTGGTAACACTTTATTTAAAGGTGACATAGTTACACGTTATTATATGTACTAGTATATGTGTAGTAATAACAATAAATTATGCATAATTACAAGTAACTAACCCTAAACCCTAACTATAACTCTATATAGTAAGTACATGTGGTTAATTACAACTACTCAGTACTTATTTGAGTAAGTAAATGTAACAACTTCACCTTAGAATAAAGTGTAACCCAGGTTATTGAATTAAAATTGAAATAATTTAAACAAAATAAATTAATTAGAACTATATCATTTTAATGATCCTATGATGGGAATCCCTAAACGGTTCTAAATATGAAGCGCCTGACATAACCCATAAAGGGAAATTTTTCCTCGGATTTCTATGCGATGATAAAAGTGGAACTTGTGTCAGTGAATTTGCGTTGAAGATTACAGTTAACATTGTAAACTGTTTGTCTCTAGTTAGTGAACAATTTTGATTTGTATTTATTTGAATATTTGTTTTTAAAAGATGCAAGTTCGTCCAAATGGGTTTGGTGATAATTTTAGCTTTAAAACACCTTTTCAGTGTCAAAGTACTTTAGAAATTTGAATTCAAACTCAAATTTTTTCAGTTGAGCAAAAGTAATCTGATTACTCGTAGCAAGTTGAAGTAATTTTTTTACTTTGATGCAACAACACTTTTTTTGCAGCGTACACCCAGCTATTGAGAGAGAACGGTACCCACAAAGTCAGCAACCGTTGAGTTTGAGAGAGAGAGAGATTATTAGAGAGTCCTTTGAGTCCTACCTCACCTGTGGAGAGAGGACTATAGAGCTCAGTGGGCAAATAGAGATCACAGCAGCTGCCAGAGCTGTTAGCCAAAGCGCCCTACGGAGAAGAAGAAAAGAGGATGCGAGGCCTTTCAGTTCACCGCCACTTAGTAACAGCAGCCTTGTGGAAAAGCTTGCGGAATGGCAAAGACAAATCCCCGTGCAACTAAATATTAGAGGTCTCTTTCTTACTGAGTTATATATGGGTCTAATAGCAAACGTCAAATGGGACAAAACAAGCGCAGCGGCTGAAATATAGCCGTAGAGAGACGTGCAGACGGACGTGTGGACAGACAGGACACAGAAATGAATGTCTCAGCAGGGTGAAATCTATTAGAATGCAGATATCAGCATAAAGGGTCATACAAGGCAGATGCTGAGTGGAAAAACTTTAGAAACGCTTGCGGACAAAGGAAATTTGTAGTGTGAGAACAGTCTGACAAACCACTTCAGCATAATGGGCTAATTATGTTTGTTTGGAATCTGAAGGTGAATGGTAGGTTTGTTATGAATAATAATGACCTAATAAAATAGAAAAAAGGGTATTGTTTTCATAACAACAAGTCATTGTGTGTCTTTGGCTCTACTCATTGGCGCTGGTCCAAAACTTTTTTTTCTTTTTTTGAAAGAAATTAAAACTCAGAATAGACATTAAATGGATCAAAAAAGACATAAAGACGTTTATGTTAGATTTTTGTTTCAAATAAATGCTGTTCTTTTGAGCTTTCTATACATCAAAGAATCTGTATACCGTATATATGTGACCCTGGACCACAAAACCAGTCATAAGGGTACTTTTTTAAAATTTTTATTAGTTGTTATACATGAATTTATGAATAAATAAGCTTCCCACTGATGTATGGTTTGTTAGGATATGACCATATTTGGCCAAGATACAACTATTTGAATATCTGGAACCTGACGGTGTAAAAAAAATCGAAATATTGAGAAAATCACCTTTAAAGCTGTCCAAATGAAGTCCTTAGCAATGTATATTACTACCAATAATACGTTTTTATATATTTACAGTAGAAAATTTGCAATAATTATTAAAATTGTTGGCTATTGCCACAAATACCTGTTCAAATTATGACTGGTTTTGTGGTACAGGGTCACATATATTAAGCAGCACAACTGTTTTCAACATTGATAATAATAATAAATGCTTCTTGAGCATCAAATCATCATATTAGTATGATTTCTGAAGAATCATGTGACACTGAATTGCATCACAGGAATAAAATACGCTTTAAAATGTGCTTTTGTGTCATAAGTGTGCCTATGCCTGACATCTCGGTATCGGAACACCACCTTTAACCTGTAAGTGAAATATCTTCCTGTTTTAGTTTTCTTACTCACACAGTAGCACAACTTCAGCCACTTTGACACTTCATGGTGATGTGAAAGCAGCCATAATCTCTTAATCAATTCCTCATAGCCACTGCTAATTACCCGACTCTTGATAACAGACCTCAGAAGAGCCTTTGAAATGCAACAAGTCAATTACCTGTAAGGTGGATTAATGTAAGCTTACTGGCCCTGTGATCTTCCTCTCGACCCTCCCTTCCCTCTCCGCCTCATTCTCCTCACACAGCAAGACTCACATCCCTTTAAGGCATTACCCACGCATCTCATTTACATCGCCCTGCAGACAATTATCACACTCAGAAAAGTGCAATTGTGTTTTCTACCTCATTAAGCAATAGAACAACAAAGCCCCTAGTTCCCTCTCCCCTTCGCTCGGCTTTACCCTCTTTTTCCCGCACACCTTCTGTCCAAGAGAGGTGGAAGGAAACAGGGAAACTCTAAAGGTCTTTTGAAGCCACTTAAACTATCGTTGAAAAGTTTGTGGTCGGTCTGTAGGAACTTTTTAATGTGTTCTGATTTTAAAGAAGTGTCTTCTTCTAACAATATATGCAATATTTAGAAATATTATTACTATAGCTATTTTCTATTTTTGTATATTTTAAAATGTACTTTATTCCTGTGATGGCAAAGCTGTAATTTCAGCATCATTCCTCCAGTCTTCAGTGTCACGTGATCCTCCATTCTGATATGATGATTTGCTGCTCAAAAATTATTATTATTATCAATGTTGAAAACAGCTGCTTAATATTTTTGTGGAAACCGTGATACATTTTCCCCAAGATTATTTGATGAATAGAAAGTTCATAGGATAAAAATATAAATATTGTTTGTAACATTATTAATGTTTTTCCTGAGACTTTTGATCAATTTAATGCATTCTTAATAAATAAAAGTATTCATTTATTTTGTAAAAAAATAAAAATCCTACTGACCTCAACCTTTTGAATAGTTCACCAGAAAAAAATGTATGTATGTTTGTATGTATGCATTTATTTATGTTTTCCTCCAGAGATTGTTGAACTAAAATAAATCAAATACTTTATATATTCATGTATTTTATTCATCTATATCAATTTATAAATAAATGTAAATGTTTTACACATATACATATTAATATTATATTCATGTATTTTATTTTGCATTTAATTATTATTTATTTTTATCTAAATTATAATTCACCCAGAGGTTTTTAATGACTAAATATTAAATGTAATACTTTATTTAAAATATTAACATATATTTGATTTAGTTTTTAATATTATTATTTGTATTATTTATTACTGAGTTATCTTATTTTAAATTACTACATAAAATACTTTTTTTAAATATATAAATATATTTCATTTAGTTTTTATGATTCTGTTGATCTTTACATATATTGTTTGTTTACCTGTAACTGAGGGGGGGGGGTTAATAAATAAAAAAAAGAGTTGACTGGATATAGATCCCTCACTCAAGCTAAATCCCAGAGAAACTTTGAAAAACTTTCCCCTCAGCCTTTGGTTTTAGTAACTAATGAAATAAGCTTGGCTGTGGGTGGAAGCTGATCTTTTATACTCTCTAGAAGCAACTTCTGTCTCACCTGATTCAGAAATCAAACCGTCGACTGAAAAGAAACTGCGAAACTGGTCTAGGATCAGCGTCGACACTGTGAAACAGACATCTGCCCAGAGACAGCGGCTCCGACCTCCTGCCTCGTGTCCTGTGAACATTGTTAAAAGCTCAGCGCTCCCTCTCTATTCTCATTGAGAGAGACCAAAGAGTGTTTATTCAAAGAGTCATTTCAACCCACCGGCCCCCTGGTGCCTGGCTTTTTCATGGTAAAACTTTCAAATTGTAATCTCAGGAGAACCAAGCACACATATTTGTTCATGCCTGATCTCCCACATAATCAAATGACACCAGATGGCAAGCCGAAGGACGTGCCAGTGGACCTATAAAAGAGGAAAATAAAATGCCATCAGAATACCCAAGAATATAAAAGTAATTTTACGAGCCTCTAAAAATACTTAACCCTCAGAAGGTTTCAGATTTTCAGCCCCAAAGCAATTCATCCAACCTCTACCGAAACTTTTAGATTAGTAACACTGAACAAAGCTTTTTTTTATTTGTGTCAAACATTTAAAAGCATAACACACATGCCTCCTCTCATATTGCACCAAAGAGGTTATTATCAAATCAGGCCCAAAAAGTCAAACAGGAACAAATCAGCAGAAACTACTTAAGATAGATATTAGTGACGATGTGGTATGTATGAACGCTATCTCACGACCAATTCGTACATATTTTACGAGGTGGCTATTTCGTACAAATTTGTACGACCTCACTCGTATGAATTCGTACGTTTTGCCTAAACCCCAGTGATGGGTAGGTTTAGGGGCGGGGTTGAGGTAGGTCATTCGTACGAATTCATACGAATTTGCCAACTCGTCAAATATGTACGATTTAGTAAAAATCGTATGAATTCGTACGAGTGAGGTCGTACAAATTCGTACGAATTAGCCACCTCGTAAAATATGTACGAATTGCCGTGAGATCGGGTTAATATGAACTGTGAACCGTATTAGGACGAGTTAGGTCAATTTGTATACATAACTTGTGCCACAAATAAGCATGGTTTTATAACGCAATATCTTCCTGAAGTCCAGAGCAAAAGAAAAAATACTCACTCTGAGTCCTTCCAAGGGCTGGAATTCATACAATAGCTCGCGGTTGAGACGTGACCCCAGCAGTTAAAGCGTAATTTAGGCAGCTGTGGGAGTCT
The DNA here is from genome assembly GCA_023029165.1 of Gobiocypris rarus. NCBI lineage: Eukaryota > Metazoa > Chordata > Actinopteri > Cypriniformes > Gobionidae > Gobiocypris > Gobiocypris rarus. Next base: position 41,887,144 of record CM040914.1, read on the forward strand.
TCGTGAGAAATAACAGTGCGTCTTTGGCCACTAACTACCTATGAAAGTGTGGAGAGAGACATTCCTGGTTAGTATGAGTGACCGTGGAGTCGCCACAGTGGCGTGTATGTAGACACACACACACACACACACACACACACACACAATTCATTCATGATTGATTGTTGTAAATATAGAATGGTCATACTAGTATAGCACTGAAAAACAGACACGTATAGGCTGTGTACCAAACCCATGCAGTGAGCTGCTTTGCTGGATGCTGCCTAACTGAAATGGAACCTCATAAGGGACTGATTTGGAATGCTCAAAGTGGATGGACAGGACCGATACCATTTGAAATGATGCCAAGGGGACATCACCACAATAATCCGCAATAAATATGCACTTTTTTTAAAGGTATTTGCTTTGTCTGCTGCCATCTTCGGTTTTTGCAGTGAATTCTGCCTTCTGTATTGAGGAAATGTATTTGAATTATTAAAATATAAAAGACTGTAGCACGCCTGTGACGTAGCTTACCCTCTAAAAGATGCTGGGTTGTTTTAACCCAATGTTGGGTCAAATATGGACTAACCCAGCGATTGGGTTGTTTTAAGCAAACATTTAACCCAACCGCAGGGTTAAAACAACCCAATCACTGGGTTAGTCCATGTTTGACCCAACATAGGGT